>SJYX01015617.1:121036-223624 GCA_006410675.1 Oreotragus oreotragus
TGCTGGCATATTGAGTGCAGCACTTTCACAGCATCATCTTTCAGGGTTTGAAATAGCTCCACTGGAATCCCATCCATCACCTCCACTAGCTTTGTTCGTAGTGATGCTTTCTAAGGCCCACTTGACTTCACATTCCAGGATATCTGGCTCTAGGTGATTGATCACACCATTGTGCTTATCTGGGTTGTGAAGCTCTTTTTTGTACAGTTCTTCTGTGTATTCTTGCCACCTCTTCTTAATATCTTCTGCTTCTGTTAGGCCCATCCCATTTCTGTCCTTTATCAAGCCCATCTTGGCATGAAATGTTCCCTTGGTATCTCTAAATTTCTTTAAAAGCTCTCTAGTCTTTCCCATTCTGTTGTTTTCCTCTGTTTCTTTGCATTGATCGCTGATGAAGGCTTTCTTACCTCTTCTTGCTTTTCTTTGGAACTCTCCATTCAGACTCTTACATCTTTCCTTTTCTCCTTTGCTTTTCACTTCTCTTCTTTTCACAGCTATCTGTAAGGCCTCCTCAGACAGCCATTTTGCTTTTTTGCATTTCTTTTCCTGTCTCCTGTAAATGTCACAAACGTCCATCAATAGTTCATCAGGAACTCTATCAGATCTAGTCCCTTAAATCTATTTCTTACTTCCACTGTATATTCATAAGGGATTTTATTTAGGTCATACCTAAATCAAATGGTCTTGTGGTTTTCCCACTTTTTTCAATTTAAGTCTGATAAAAAGTTCATGATCTGAGCCACAGTCAGCTCCTGGTCTTGTTTATGCTGACTATATAGAGCTTCTCCAGTTTTGGCTGCAAAGAATATAATCAATCTGATTTCGGTGTTGACCATCTGATGATGTCCATGTGTAGAGTCTTCTCTTGTGTTGTTGGGAGAGAATGTTTGTTATGACCAGTGTGTTCTCTTGGCAAAACACTATTAGCCTTTGCCCTGCTTCATTTCATAATCCAAGGCTCAGTCATGTCCAACTCTTTGCAACCCCATGGACTGTAGCTGTCCAGGCTCCTCTGTCCATGGGGATTCTCCGGGCAAGATACTGGAGTGGGTTGCCATGCCCTTCTCATGAATGTGTAATGTCAAATTGTTTGTTGGGTGGTTTGTGATATCTAATCACTTCACAGATATGAAATTGGGTTTTTGAAGTATTCTTTTATGATATCAGGAGCCATAGAATACTCCTAATGACATCTGCTCTGGGTCTCTGTTTATGTCTATCATCTGCTAATCATCCATCCGTTTGCATGTATGTATGTACGTATCTATCTATCTACCTGTCATCCATCTCTCGTCTCTCTCCATCACCTCTCTCTCACCTGTCACTTTCTCTAGCTGTTGTTATAGCAGAGGCTATGGTAACAGAGCTCCAGCTACCTTATTTACCAGATTACTTAAGCCAACTGGCTCTTTCTCATTTCTAGGGGTTTATTCAAATATTTCCTTCTCATACATAGGTTTCAAGTGCTCTTTTATCTAATAACTATATCTCTTAGATAAATTTATAGCTAAACAAGCTGGGAAAAAGTGGAAATAAAATACCTGTGTTAAAAAGAAAGCACAAATTAAAATACTGAAAATAGCAAACAGATGTTTTAGGATTTTAACAAAAAATGAGGTCTTTTAAACCTAAAATCTGTCTCCAGTCCACATTCCAATAGACATGAAACTACAAAGAAGAACAAAAAGTCTTCTGCTGCAGTATACTAGATCTGATATGCTATTCAGATCTCAACGTTAATTTTCTTTAGGTAACAAGGGAGACAACCTGATTCTAAAATTCCTATTGCATTTCAATGAAACTCTGAAATCTTATGAACTCCACAAACAATGATATAAGAATTTAATGTCATGGTTACATGGTGATTATTTGTGGAGAAACCACTCCAGTGTTCTTGCCTAGAGATTCCCAGGATGGGGGAGCCTGCTGGGCTGCCGTCTATGGGGTCTCATAGAGTCAGACATGACTGAAGCGACTTAGCAGCAGCAGTAGCAGCAGCAGAAGGGTAAGAAATATTTGCCTGACAATTTCTAAAACATTCTTTTCAAAAGTGCCCATGAGTGTTTTTTTTCTTTTCACACTAAAATAATTGATACATTTAACATTTTTTATAAAATGAAAATATTGGTGGTTATATCAATTAACACTTACCCTAGTAATTGCTTGAAAAGTGTCACTATTTAGTAGCACATAACAGTGGGCTCTTAAAACCATCTAACATCTTCTAAAAGTCATACCTAAAAACAGCTAGAGTTTAATATTAAATTTTAACTCACATAGACTAAGTGTCCAATGATTATTAGAATCTACTTTTTATTGTAAGAACACTATGGAAATTTAATTTCCCAATCACTTGGGTTTTATTATGGAAGCACTCAATTATACTACCAAAGTCACATTCTCTGAAAGTTTTTCAGGAGGTTATGAATAGCTTGACATTAGCTGGAAATGCTCATCTCAGACCAGAACTTTACTTTCAAAGCCTCTTTCAGCAAACTTTCTAATCACATAGATTGAAAAATATAAAAATTCTTAGCTACCATATGTCTTGAATCCATTCTTCTGCAACCTTGAAAATTAAGGTTTTATTAAATAATTAAATAATCAGAAATGAAAAGTAGGTTAAAAGAGTCCAGTATCATTTTCTTACCTGTAGAAGAATTTTAATAGATTTCTTGATATTTTATTTATCTTATTTTCACAGATATAAAAAAATTTAAGTTTAAAATGATAAAATTGTTCCTGAATTATTATTCATTAGCCTAGTCTGATTATATAAAAATATTCAACATAAATAGGAATATATCTGAATGCTGGTTTTATATGTCACTAAAAATTAAATGGGCTTCCCAGGTGACTCAGTGGTAAAGAGTCCACCTCCCAATTCATGAGACGCAAGAGATGCAGGTTCGATCCCTGGTTGGGAAGATCCCCTGAGGTGGAAATGGCAACCCACTCCAGTATTTCTGCCTGGAGAATTCCATGGACAGAGGAGCCTGGCGGCCTACAGTTTATGGGATCTCAAAGAGTCAGACATGACTGAGCGATTGAGCAAGCACACAATAACTGAATACTATATCCATGTATGAAGACAGATTTATGTTTAGATATTTAGAACTATGAAAACATAATTCATATCCTATCATATAAGTAATATTTTTGAAAAGAAATTAAATATGTTTAGGATTTATTGATAATAATTTAGATGGCAAAGTTTATTACCTGAATGTTACCATCTCTAGAAAAATAATTCAAATATTCTTCTATATATGGATTTTATTTTGTTTTTCAAGGAAAAAATATATATAGCCAAATAATCTTAAATAATTATATTTTAANTATTTTTGAAAAGAAATTAAATATGTTTAGGATTTATTGATAATAATTTAGATGGCAAAGTTTATTACCTGAATGCTACCATCTCTAGAAAAATAATTCAAATATTCTTCTATATATGGATTTTATTTTGTTTTTCAAGGAAAAAATATATATAGCCAAATAATCTTAAATAATTATATTTTAACAGTGTGATGTGAGCTCAATTTAACTTTTCTCTGTCAAGTGCTTGGAATATTTGATACAACAAGCCCAGCCTATTGTCTAAATAAAATATAACTGGGGCTCATACAATATTCCAATGGGCCCCTCTTCGTGCCTACTTGGTTTCAGCTCTCGTGTTCTGAGTCTAACATCTCCTTGGCCCTGAGAACATGAAACTGTTGTTCTCAGACTTATATTACCACTGACTGATTGACTCACCATGAATGCATCAATATAGATGACTCAGAGTTATACAATATGCTTGTAAAGAGTGCTAATCTTTACCATTTATTACAATAAGTAAAGTTAGTTAAGTTGCTCAGTTGTGTCCGACTCTTTATGATCCCATGGACTGTAGCAGGCCTGGCTCCTCAGTCCATGGAATTTTCCAGGCAAGGATAATGGAGTGGGTTGCCATTTCCTTCTCCAATTTATTATAATAGTAATTTATTACAATTATATAACCCATAATGATAATAACTATGTATTCTTATAAACTAAGCCCTTCTCCGTTCCTCCACCATATTTAGCACTTCCCATGTCATCTCTAATCTACAAGACAATGATGTGAAATAAATGGTATTGTTTTAATAACTGATTTTTGAAAATACTAAGACTCAGATGTGCAGTGACTTGCCTGTGCCTAAACAGTCACTAGAAAGCCAAGTCAGAATTCAAATATTGGTCTGTCTCAAAACCCATGCTATAGCATTAATGCATTTGGTTATCTTTGCCTTGTAGGTTATGATGATCTTTTGATAATTTCAAATACAGCAAGTATATTTCAGGAAAAAAGACATAATAAATATTCTTCTTAAATGAAAGCATTAAAATTTTATTAGTTTTAAGAATAGCCTTCTTCTACTTCCATGAATTCCATCAACAATTTTAATTAATTTCAAAGTGCACCATCAAAGCTCTCAGTGGTTACAAGATATTTTTGCAATTCTCTGTCCATGCTCAGTTAAAAGGGGTCACCAGATGGCTTCCTGCCATGTGAAGGTTGTCCACTCTCAGGAGCTATAATGCAGGTCCCGGTGCAACAAGATAAGCAGTGCCTATATCCTAGCATCAAGTAAGAGAAAATAATACGGTATATTTTTTGTCCAAATAATCTTATATAATGAAAAAAAAAAGTCTACTTAGCAGAACTGGATGAATAATCATATTTCAGGAATTGAGATATAAATGTCAAAACAGAAATGATTTTGGGAATGGGAAAGAGTAAGAGGCCATGNAAAAAAATAATAAATGTAAATCTCTATACCTTTGTATGATGTTACTATCCATGATTTTACAACCTTAGAATTCATTCTATGAGATACTTTTATAATATGCTGAAACACCATAATATGACTCTTAAGAATCCTCTGTCCATGGGGATTTTCCAGGCAAGAATATCGGAGTGGGTGGCCATGAAGATCCTTCTCCAGGGGATCTTCCTAACCCAGGGATCAAACCCAGATCTTCCATAGTACAGACAGATTCTTACCTTCTGAGCCACCAGGAAAGCCCCTTCAATCTGTAGCAAATAACTTTACTCACTTCCTGAACAACTTGATTCTAAAATCTGTGCTACAGTCAGTTCAGTCACTCAGTCATGTCTGACTCTGCAAGCCCCTGGGCTGCAGCACTCCAGGCCTCCCTGTCCATCACTAACTCTCAGAGTTTACTCAAATTCATGTCCATTGAGTCAATGATGCCATCCAATCGTCTCATCCTCTGTCATCCCCTTCTCCTGCCTTCAATCTTCCGAACATCAGGGTCTTTTCAAACGACTCAGTTCTTCACATGAGGTAGTCAAAGAATTGATGTTTCAGCTTCAGCCTCTGTCCTTCCAGTGAATATTCAGGACTGATTTCCTTTAGGATGGACTGGTTTGATCTCCTTGCTGTCCAAGGGGCTCTCAAGAGTATTCTCTAACATTTCAGTTCAAAAGCATCATTTCTTTTGCACTCAGCTTTCTTTATAGTCCAACTCTCACATCCATACATGACTATTGGAAAAACCATAATTTTGACTAGATGGACCTTTGTTGGCAAAGTAATGTCTCTGCTTTTTAATATGCTGTCTAGGTTGGTCATAACTTTTCTTCAAAGGAGCAAGTGTCTTTTAATTTCATGGCTGCAATCACCATCTGCTGTGATTTTGGAGCCCCCCCCAAAATAAAATCTGTCACTGTTTCCATTGTTTCCTCATCTATTTGCATTGAAATGATGAGACCAGATGCCATGATCTTCGTTTTCTGAATGTTGAGCTTTAAGCCAACTTTTTCACTCTCCTCTTTCACTTTCATCAAGGGGCTTTTTAGTTCCTCTTCACTTTCTGCCATAAGGGTGGTGTCATCTGCATATCTGAGGTTATTGATATTTCTCCCAGCAATCTTGATTCCAGCTTGTGCTTCATCCAGTCCAGTATTTCTGATGATGTAGTCTGCATACAAGTTAAATAAGCAAGATGACAATATACAGCCTTGATGTACTCAAATACTGAAATAAAAATCCTAAATTTTTAAATATTATCTTAAATGTAAATTTTTGATGTTTTATCTATGCAGAGTATATGTTTTAAACCTTTAACCGTATTTTATTCAGTTGATGAATGAAAATGGAGGATTACATTATAAAGGAGAGTAAGATTGATATGGCATAAAATTAAGGATATATAATATAACCTACTTTATCCTGAACTACCTTAAAGAGATAGAACATTCTGAAATCGATTTCCATTGGGGTAGTAAGAGAGGATGCTATCCATTTAAATGAATTTTAATTCATTCTAAATTATAATTGAAACACAGAGCCCATGAAGTGACCACATTAAAGAGTCGTTGTTGAGCAAGATAGAGCTTGATGGCAATTTTGCTGTCTGCTTGGGAATGCTGAACAGAGATAATGGGGCTTCTGCTAGGAAATCTGGGAAAGCACATTTTATGGACATCTCTGAGGAGCAGTTACACTAACTGAATTCAATTAAAAGTTGGCTTGGAACCAGGCGGATATGAACTTAGCTAAGAGAATAAAGCTATGAGATTAAAAAAAAAAAATTTTTTTAATCCAAGTCTTGTAGGCAACAAAGAGAGCATTGCACTTATTCATGTGGATGTTATCTAGAATGAGATTGTGTTGTTGTTATAATAGCAAATCTTTTTAATAAGCAAAGACCTTTACAAATTATTTCCAGGTTACTACTTCAAAAGCTAAACAAAGCAACTGAGTATGAACCTAGCCAAAGGATTTAGTTAGAATATCACTAAAGTTATTTTCCTTTCTGATAACTGTTTTGCAGATGCTAGACTTGCCTGAATCTTCTTCCATGATACCTTTAAGATGACTTATACTTTCTTAAGTTAACCATTTTGATATAATTTATTATCATGATTGATATATTTTTTCTATTTTATTGCTCCCTCTATTAGCCTTGATAAAATATGTATGTGTAAGAAACAGTAATTCATGAAGACTATATCAAGAATATTATCATTCTCTTATAAATATTTGAATAGATAATAAGAATCACAGATTATCTTTTTTTCTTAACATGAAACTTACTACTAAATAATGGTTTGGACATTAAGAACTATGAAATGGAGACTCTGTGAATGAGTTAGTGAGTGAAAGTCACTCAGTCGTGTTCAACTCTTTGCGACCCCATGGAATTAGCCCTTGGACTTCTCCAGGCCTGAATACTGGAGTGAGTAGCCTTTCCCTTCTCCAGGGGATCTTCCCAGCCCAGGGATCAAACCCAGGTCTCCCAAATTGCAGGCAGATTCTTTACCAGCTGAGACACAAGGGAAGCCCAAGAATACTGGAGTGGGTAGCCTATTCTTTCTCCAGGGGATCTTCCCGATCCAGGAATCAAATCGGGGTCTCCTGCATCACAGGAGAATTCTTTATCAACTGATCTATCATAATTATATCATATTGTCTATTAAATACATGCTAATTTATGAGTTTGAAATGTTGAACCCAGTAGAATGACTTATTTATAGGTTGGACAATAATAAACTGATTTAATATTATGTACAAAAGTACTATTTAAATAATATAAATCATGAACAATTATTGTTTCAATTAATTGCTGTACATATTAAATGCATAGTATGTAAAAAAATGATATTGAGTTATCCCTAAGAGCAATAGCAATAAAATATATTGCTCACTACCATGCCCTATGTTAGTAATACTTACTGTCCTGAGTGTTTTAGTTGCATTTTTTCACTCTTTCCTCTCAAAAACGCTTCTGAAGTAGATACTATTATTACCTCTCTTCTATATTTGAGGTAGCTGAGTATTTTTGATACACTGAGGATAGTAATTGGTACTTAATACACTTTACCATTAATTCTACAACAACTGTATTAAGATGAACATTACTCTCCTCATTTTATTGATGGAGAAACTGGGATTCAGGAGATGTTAAGAAACTCAAATAAGAGTTAGAACTACAAATTAGACCCAGTATCCTTTTCTTCAGAATTCAATCTCTTAGCCAATACAATGTGCAAAATACAATAAGCAATATCAATTCTAATATTCACATTGAATTAACTATATAAGATTTAAATAGTCTTTATCGCTGATAACACAGCATTGCTAAGGGAGGAAATATTTTTATTAATATTTGGAAAAATACACCGGTGAGCTACTCAGAGGTAAAACTTGAAAATAGGAGTCAGCTCAGTTCAGTTCAGTTTAGTTCAGTCGCTCGACTGAATGGCGAGTGTCCGACTCATTGCGACCCCATGAATTGCAGCACGCCAGGCCTCCCTGTCCATCACCATCTCCTGGAGTTCAGTCAAACTCACGTCCATCGAGTCTGCAATGCCATTCAGCCATCCTCTGTCGTCCCCTTTTCCTCCTGCCCCCAATCCCTCCCAGCATCAGGGTCTTCTCCAATGAGTCAACTCTTTGCATGAGGTGGCCAAAGTACTGGAGTTTCAGCTTTAGAATCATTCCTTCAAAAGAACACCCAGGACTGATCTCCTTTTGAATGGACTGGTTGGATCTCCTTGCAGTCCATAGGACTCTCAAGAGTCTTCTCTAAAGAGACATAATTGAAAACAATTTTTTGATCATTGTTTCTGGAGAAAAGGGAAAAAGTATAGAAGATGAGGAGAGAAAGACGACTATATAATTATAATAAATTTTAGGAGTATGAATGTATAATGTGCTGTGCTTAGTTGCTCCATCAGTTCAGTTCAGTCACTCAGTCATGTCTGACTCTTTGCGACCCCATGAATCACAGCACGCCAGGCCTCCCTGTCCATCACCAACTCCTGGAGTTCACCCAAACTCACCTCCATTGAGTCGCTGATGCCATCCAGCCATCTCATCCTCTGTCGTCCCCTTCTCCTCCTGTCCCCAATCCCTCCCAGCATCAGGGTCTTCTCCAATGAGTCAACTCTTCGCANCCTTTATCAAGCCCATCTTGGCATGAAATGTTCCCTTGGTATCTCTAAATTTCTTTAAAAGCTCTCTAGTCTTTCCCATTCTGTTGTTTTCCTCTGTTTCTTTGCATTGATCGCTGATGAAGGCTTTCTTACCTCTTCTTGCTTTTCTTTGGAACTCTCCATTCAGACTCTTACATCTTTCCTTTTCTCCTTTGCTTTTCACTTCTCTTCTTTTCACAGCTATCTGTAAGGCCTCCTCAGACAGCCATTTTGCTTTTTTGCATTTCTTTTCCTGTCTCCTGTAAATGTCACAAACGTCCATCAATAGTTCATCAGGAACTCTATCAGATCTAGTCCCTTAAATCTATTTCTTACTTCCACTGTATATTCATAAGGGATTTTATTTAGGTCATACCTAAATCAAATGGTCTTGTGGTTTTCCCACTTTTTTCAATTTAAGTCTGATAAAAAGTTCATGATCTGAGCCACAGTCAGCTCCTGGTCTTGTTTATGCTGACTATATAGAGCTTCTCCAGTTTTGGCTGCAAAGAATATAATCAATCTGATTTCGGTGTTGACCATCTGATGATGTCCATGTGTAGAGTCTTCTCTTGTGTTGTTGGGAGAGAATGTTTGTTATGACCAGTGTGTTCTCTTGGCAAAACACTATTAGCCTTTGCCCTGCTTCATTTCATAATCCAAGGCTCAGTCATGTCCAACTCTTTGCAACCCCATGGACTGTAGCTGTCCAGGCTCCTCTGTCCATGGGGATTCTCCGGGCAAGATACTGGAGTGGGTTGCCATGCCCTTCTCATGAATGTGTAATGTCAAATTGTTTGTTGGGTGGTTTGTGATATCTAATCACTTCACAGATATGAAATTGGGTTTTTGAAGTATTCTTTTATGATATCAGGAGCCATAGAATACTCCTAATGACATCTGCTCTGGGTCTCTGTTTATGTCTATCATCTGCTAATCATCCATCCGTTTGCATGTATGTATGTACGTATCTATCTATCTACCTGTCATCCATCTCTCGTCTCTCTCCATCACCTCTCTCTCACCTGTCACTTTCTCTAGCTGTTGTTATAGCAGAGGCTATGGTAACAGAGCTCCAGCTACCTTATTTACCAGATTACTTAAGCCAACTGGCTCTTTCTCATTTCTAGGGGTTTATTCAAATATTTCCTTCTCATACATAGGTTTCAAGTGTTCTTTTATCTGATAACTATATCTCTTAGATAAATTTATAGCTAAACAAGCTGGGGAAAAGTGGAAATAAAATACCTGTGTTAAAAAGAAAGCACAAATTAAAATACTGAAAATAGCAAACAGATGTTTTAGGATTTTAACAAAAAATGAGGTCTGTTAAACCTAAAATCTGTCTCCAGTCCACATTCCAATAGACATGAAACTACAAAGAAGAACAAAAAGTCTTCTGCTGCAGTATACTAGATCTGATATGCTATTCAGATCTCAACGTTAATTTTCTTTAGGTAACAAGGGAGACAACCTGATTCTAAAATTCCTATTGCATTTCAATGAAACTCTGAAATCTTATGAACTCCACAAGCAATGATATAAGAATTTAATGTCATGGTTACATGGTGATTATTTGTGGAGAAACCACTCCAGTGTTCTTGCCTAGAGATTCCCAGGATGGGGGAGCCTGCTGGGCTGCCGTCTATGGGGTCTCATAGAGTCAGACATGACTGAAGCGACTTAGCAGCAGCAGTAGCAGCAGCAGAAGGGTAAGAAATATTTGCCTGACAATTTCTAAAACATTCTTTTCAAAAGTGCCCATGAGTGTTTTTTTTCTTTTCACACTAAAATAATTGATACATTTAACATTTTTTATAAAATGAAAATATTGGTGGTTATATCAATTAACACTTACCCTAGTAATTGCTTGAAAAGTGTCACTATTTAGTAGCACATAACAGTGGGCTCTTAAAACCATCTAACATCTTCTAAAAGTCATACCTAAAAACAGCTAGAGTTTAATATTAAATTTTAACTCACATAGACTAAGTGTCCAATGATTATTAGAATCTACTTTTTATTGTAAGAACACTATGGAAATTTAATTTCCCAATCACTTGGGTTTTATTATGGAAGCACTCAATTATACTACCAAAGTCACATTCTCTGAAAGTTTTTCAGGAGGTTATGAATAGCTTGACATTAGCTGGAAATGCTCATCTCAGACCAGAACTTTACTTTCAAAGCCTCTTTCAGCAAACTTTCTAATCACATAGATTGAAAAATATAAAAATTCTTAGCTACCATATGTCTTGAATCCATTCTTCTGCAACCTTGAAAATTAAGGTTTTATTAAATAATTAAATAATCAGAAATGAAAAGTAGGTTAAAAGAGTCCAGTATCATTTTCTTACCTGTAAAAGAATTTTAATAGATTTCTTGATATTTTATTTATCTTATTTTCACAGATATAAAAAAATTTAAGTTTAAAATGATAAAATTGTTCCTGAATTATTATTCATTAGCCTAGTCTGATTATATAAAAATATTCAACATAAATAGGAATATATCTGAATGCTGGTTTTATATGTCACTAAAAATTAAATGGGCTTCCCAGGTGACTCAGTGGTAAAGAGTCCACCTCCCAATTCATGAGACGCAAGAGATGCAGGTTCGATCCCTGGTTGGGAAGATCCCCTGAGGTGGAAATGGCAACCCACTCCAGTATTTCTGCCTGGAGAATTCCATGGACAGAGGAGCCTGGCGGCCTACAGTTTATGGGATCTCAAAGAGTCAGACATGACTGAGCGATTGAGCAAGCACACAATAACTGAATACTATATCCATGTATGAAGACAGATTTATGTTTAGATATTTAGAACTATGAAAGCATAATTCATATCCTATCATATAAGTAATATTTTTGAAAAGAAATTAAATATGTTTAGGATTTATTGATAATAATTTAGATGGCAAAGTTTATTACCTGAATGTTACCATCTCTAGAAAAATAATTCAAATATTCTTCTATATATGGATTTTATTTTGTTTTTCAAGGAAAAAATATATATAGCCAAATAATCTTAAATAATTATATTTTAACAGTGTAATGTTAGCTCAATTTAACTTTTCTCTGTCAAGTGCTTGGAATATTTGATACAACAAGCCCAGCCTATTGTCTAAATAAAATATAACTGGGGCTCATACAATATTCCAATGGGCCCCTCTTCCTGCCTACTTGGTTTCAGCTCTCGTGTTCTGAGTCTAACCTCTCCTTGGCCCTGAGAACATGAAACTGTTGTTCTCAGACTTATATCACCACTGACTGATTGACTCACCATGAATGCATCAATATAGATGACTCAGAGTTATACAATATGCTTGTAAAGAGTGCTAATCTTTACCATTTATTACAATAAGTAAAGTTAGTTAAGTTGCTCAGTTGTGTCCGACTCTTTATGATCCCATGGACTGTAGCAGGCCTGGCTCCTCAGTCCATGGAATTTTCCAGGCAAGGATAATGGAGTGGGTTGCCATTTCCTTCTCCAGTTTATTACAATTATATAACCCATAATGATAATAATTATATATTCTTATAAATTAAGCCCTTCTCCATTCCTCCACCATATTTAGCACTTCCCATGTCATCTCTAATCTACTAGACAATGATGTGAAATAAGTGGTATTGTTTTAATAACTGATTTTTGAAAATACTAAGACTCAGATGTGCAGTGACTTGCCTGTGCCTAAACAGTCACTAGAAAGCCAAGTCAGAATTCAAATATTGGTCTGTCTCAAAACCCATGCTATAGCATTAATGCATTTGGTTATCTTTGCCTTGTAGGTTATGATGATCTTTTGATAATTTCAAATACAGCAAGTATATTTCAGGAAAAAAGACATAATAAATATTCTTCTTAAATGAAAGCATTAAAATTTTATTAGTTTTAAGAATAGCCTTCTTCTACTTCCATGAATTCCATCAACAATTTTAATTAATTTCAAAGTGCACCATCAAAGCTCTCAGTGGTTACAAGATATTTTTGCAATTCTCTGTCCATGCTCAGTTAAAAGGGGTCACCAGATGGCTTCCTGCCATGTGAAGGTTGTCCACTCTCAGGAGCTATAATGCAGGTCCCGGTGCAACAAGATAAGCAGTGCCTATATCCTAGCATCAAGTAAGAGAAAATAATACGGTATATTTTTTGTCCAAATAATCTTATATAATGAAAAAAAAAAGTCTACTTAGCAGAACTGGATGAATAATCATATTTCAGGAATTGAGATATAAATGTCAAAACAGAAATGATTTTGGGAATGGGAAAGAGTAAGAGGCCATAAATAACCATCTTCCCATCTCAGCTCGGTTATCACCCAGCTGGGTAACATTGGGCAGTTCACTGTTCAAACCTGTGTCTGTTTCCTCATTTGTAAAGTGAGGACTTTGAGCTATGCTGTTCTTTCTCAAATTTGTCTGATCAACTCAACAGTGGCCACAGGACTGAAAAGGTTAGTTTTCATTCCAGTCCCAAAGAAAGGCAATGCCAAGGAAAGTTAAAACCTGTCTCTTATACACATCTTAAACCATCTTCCCGTCTCAGCTCGGTTATCACCCAGCTGGGTAACATTGGGCAGTTCGCTGTTCAAACCTGTGTCTGTTTCCTCATCTGTAAAGTGAGGACTTTGAGCTATGCTGTTATTTCTCAAATTTGTCTGATCAACTCAACAATGGCCACAGGACTGAAAAGGTTAGTTTTCATTCCAATCCCAAAGAAAGGCAATGCCAAGGAAAGTTAAAACCACCACACAATTACTCTCTTCACATGTGCTAGCAAAGTAATGCTCAAAATTCTAAGCTAGGCTTCAACAGTATGTGATCTAAGAACTTCCAGATGTGTAAGCTGGATTCAGAAAAGGCAGAGGAACCAGAGATCAAATTGCCAACATCCACTGGATCATCGAAAAAGCAAGAGAATTCCAGAAAAAAAAATCATCTACTTCTGCTTTATTGACTATGCCAAAGCCTTTGATCACAACAAACTGTGTGGAAAATTCTTAAAGAGATGGAAATACCAGACCACCTGACCTGTCTCCTGAGAAATCTGTTTGCAGATCAATAAGCAACAGTTAGAACTGGACGTGGAACAATGGACTGGTTCTAAATTGGGAAAGAAGTACGTCAAGGCTGTATACTGTCACCTTGTTTTTTTAACTTCTATGTAGAGTACATCATGTGAAATCATGGGTTGGATGGAGCTCAAGCTTGAATCAAGATTTCCAGGAGAAATATCAATAACCTCAGATATGCAGATGACACCACCCTTATGGCAGAAAGTGAAGAGAAACTAAATAGCCTCTTGATGAAAGCAAAAGAAGAGAGTGAAAAGGTGGGCTTAAAAGTCAACATTCAAAAAAAAAAAAGATCATGGCATCTGGTCCCATTGCTTCATGGCAAATAGATGGGGAAACAATGGAAACAGTGACAGACTTTATTTTCTTGGGCTTCAAAATGACTGTGGATGGTGACTGCAGCCATGAAATTAAAAGACACTTGCTCCTTGGAAGAAAAGCTATGACCAATTTAGACAGCCTATTAAAAAGCAGAGACATTACTTTGCCAACAAAAGTCTGTCTAGTCAAAACTATGATTTTTCCAGTAGTCATGTATGGATGTGAGAGGCAGACTATAAAGAAAACAGTGGTATTGGAGAAGACTCTTGAATGTCCCTTGAACTGCAAGGAGATTCAACCAGTCCACCCTAAAGGAAATCAGTCATGAATATTAATCATGGCATCTGGTCCCATTGCTTCATGGCAAATAGATGAGGAAACAATGGAAACAGTGACAGACTTTATTTTCTTGGGCTTCAAAATGACTGTGGATGGTGACTGCAGCCATGAAATTAAAAGACACTTGCTCCTTGGAAGAAAAGCTATGACCAATTTAGACAGCCTATTAAAAAGCAGAGACATTACTTTGCCAACAAAAGTCTGTCTAGTCAAAACTATGATTTTTCCAGTAGTCATGTATGGATGTGAGAGGCAGACTATAAAGAAAACAGTGGTATTGGAGAAGACTCTTGAATGTCCCTTGAACTGCAAGGAGATTCAACCAGTCCACCCTAAAGGAAATCAGTCATGAATATTCATTAGAAGGGCTGATGCTGAAACCAAAGCTCCATTACATTGGCCACCTGATGAGAAGAACTGACTCACTGCAAAAGATCCTGATAGTGGGAATGATTGAAGACAGGAGAAGTGAACTGTCAGAGGATGAGATGGTTGGATGGCATTACTGACTCAATAGACATGAGTTTGAGCAAGCTCCTGAAGTTGGTGATGGGCATGGAGGCCTGGTGTGCTGCAATCCATGGAGTCACAGAAAGTAAAATATGACTGAGTGACTGAGCTGAACTGAACTGTCTGATCATAAGAATCACTTGAGTTTGAGGTCAAAAATTTAACTCTGGATAATCTAGAGAATCAGAATCCTTGAGGAAGAGTCTTAGGAGTGTACATTTTAATGAAAACCCTCATTGACACTGATGATGGGGCAAGTTTCAGAAATACAGGAGTAAATTGTTTCTGGTATTGCTTATACTTATTAAAATCCATAATCTATCTTATAATTCCATAGAGTTTTCTGTAGAAAAATGGAGAGTGGATAAACTGAATGATTTATAACTGCTAATACTTGTGCTTACTCTAGATTTTCTTTCTATTTTATAAATTAATTTCTTGAAGAAAACAAAATTGAGACTCAGTATATACTCTGTTGTTACTGGAGTTTCTGACATATGGACAGCATGAAATTTTGAGTAAAATAAAACAGAGTTGAATGTGTGGAGCATCAAATTCTTCCTATGTTTGACATGTTCAGTAATTCAGAGGGTAATAGACTCAATGAGGATACTTCATTTTTAGCCTATTAGAAAACTTAATACATTGGTAGGAATCTGCATTTTTATATCCTTTTGGAAGTTTAAGTTGAGTTTTACTAGGTCTAATTCGGAGAAGGCAATGGCACCCCACTCCAGTACTCTTGCCTGGAAAGTCCCATGGATGGAGGAGCCTGGTGGGCTGCAGTCCATGGTGTCGCTAAGGGTCGGATATGACTGAGTGACTTCCCTTTCACTTTTCACTTTCATGCATTGGAGAAGGAAATGGCAACCCACTCCAGTGTTCTTGCCTGGAGAATCCCAGGGACGGGGGAGCCTGGTGGGCTGCCGTCTATGGGGTCACACAGAGTCGGACACGACTGAAGCAACTTAGCAGCAGCTGTAGCACCAGTTCTAATAAAGTGTGATTCAAGGAGGCACAGAGAAAAAAGAATAAAATCCATGGTGTGTCTTATTCCCTTTCCTAAAAAGAAAATATGAAGATGCATTTAGATAACTCATATCATATTTGTATCTTGTTTGTCTTCTTAAGTTGCTGAATAATTCCTTTATAGTTAGTGTTCTAAGGATTAACATGTCACCTGGGTGCCCTGCCTGCAATTTGGAAAACAAACTGCTGAGCAGACTCTGGGATGTAAAGAAATTCTTCCAGATGTTGACACTGAAAGCATCAATTAAGAAGGTTAGGTAGGTTTTGAAAAGAGAATTTTGGAAGGAGTTGTTTACCAATTTTTACCTTAGTAGAGCAACTAAGATCATAGAGAGACAGTGTTGACATGGAAATGGCAGATTTGCCTGAGACTTAAATTTCAAAAGCAAAATCAAAGAACAGCCTAGGTGAGGAAATGCATTCTCTGTAACTTGAAACTGTCAAATTCTATACAATATTAAAATGCAGGTAATGCAGAAGAGGTTTCAGGAAACAAATCTCGCTCCAAAAGACACTGAAATTTTTAATAGATCAGTTTATCTTCCAGGAAAAATGTTTTTAAAGTATTAAGAAAATACCAAAAAGGACTTAGTGTACAGCACAGGAAACAATATGCAATGTTTTGTAATAACCTATTAAGGAAAAGAATCTAAAAAGGAATGATATTATACATATATGTATATGCACAAATGAATCATTACTCTGTATATCTGAAACTAACACAATATTGTAAATTGACAATACTTCAAGAGAAAAGGAAAAATGTATTAAGAAAGTAAATTGGCCCTAGTGGGTAATCTATGTAACTCTGGTTCAGTAAGGCCAAAATTAAAGGAGATAGTTGCATCACTAGGACAAAATAACTTAAAATAAAATTTTGTAAGGATGAGAAAAAGATGACCACATAAAGAAGGATAAAAGAAACAAAATGTTCAAATGTGTAATAATAAAAAGTTTGAAGAAGATACTGCCTTCACAGCCCAGAATGCTTAATAATAATAGAGATAGAGGAAAAGCAGCATTATTAAATCTTCTCCTTGATTTTTATCTCCCACTAAAAAAGAAAATGATCTTTCACCCTGAAAGTATGGTATGACAATATTTGAGTGAAATGATACTCAAGAAATCAAAAAAATATTCAAAGGACCCTTAAATCCTTTATATTGATTCAAATGTCCTAGTCTCAAAAAATTGCATCACAGTATAAAGAAAGAATAAGTGTTCATATAAAAGCATTTTCAATGATTTTTGAAGAATCCTGGAAAGTATTCCTCAGTGATCATTGCAAAGAAATAGAGGAAAATAATAGAATGGGAAAGACTGGAGATCTCTTCAAGAAAATTAGAGATACCAAGGGAACATTTCATGCAAAGATGGGCACAATAAAGGACAGAAATGGTATGGACCTAACAGAAGCAGAAGAGATTAAGAAGAGGTGGCAAGAATACATAGAGGAATTGTACAAAAAAGATCTTCATGGCAAATAGATGGGGAAACAATGAAAACTGTGAGAGACTATTTTCTTGAGCTCCAAAATCACTGCAGATGGTGACCACAGCCATGAAATTAAATGATGCTTGCTTCTCCGAAGAAAAGCTATTACCAATCTAGACAGCATATTAAAAAGTAGAGACATTACTTTGCCAACAAAGGTCCGTCTAGGCAAAGCTATGGTTTTCCAAGTAGTCACGTATGGATGTGAGAGTTGGTCTATAAAGAAAGCTGAGCAGGAAAGAATTGATGCTTTTGAACTGTGGTGTTGGAAAAGACTCATGAGAGTCCCTTGGACTGCAAGGAGATCCAACCAGTCCATCCTAAAGGAGATCTGTCCTGGGTGTTCATTGGAAGGACTGATGCTGAAGCTGAAACTCCAATACTTTGGCCACCTGATGAGAAGAACTGACTCATTGGAAAAGACCCTTATGTTGGGAAAGATTGAAGGCAGGAAGAGAAGGGGATGACAGAGAATGAGATGGTTGGATAGCGTCATCGACTAAACAGACATGAGTTTGAACAAGCTCCAGGAGTTGGTGATGGACAGGGAAGCCTGGCTTGCTGCAGTCCACAGGGTCACAAGGAGTTGGACATGACTGAGAGACTGAACTGTACCTAACAGGAAAGTAAAAATAGGCACAGGAAGAATACATCTTTAAATGGTACATACTGACTCTTAAAGGGGAAAAAGAACTAATTCTTAGAAATCATAGTTTAACAAATTCAATATTGATCCTTGGAAAAATTATGGAATAAATTATTGAATAGGTGGTTTGTATAAAAAAAAATAAAATGATGACAAATAGGAACCAACCTCGATATACTAAGAAACAATATTGTTAATCTAATGGTTACTTCTTAGGATGTTACAGGAGAGGAATGTCATTAGAATAATGCCTATGCTTGTGATTACAAGATTTTTGGCATAATCTGGCATATTCTTGGAGAAAGGAAAGATAAGCATGGGTCGTTTGGTTAAAAAGCATTCTATAACAACTAAAAGAATGTCAGTTAGTTGGGTGGTGGTGGTGTTGGGTCACTAAACTGTGTCTGACTCTTTTACAATCCCATGGACTGTAGCCCACCAGTCTCTTCTGTCCATGGAACTTCCCAGGCAAGCTTTCTGGAGTGGGTTGCCGTTTCCTTCTCCAGGGGATCTTCCCCATCCAGGGATCAAATCCTAGTCTCCTGTGTAGACAGGCAGATTCTTTACCACTGAGTCACCAGGGAAACCCTAGTTAGTGGACTAGCCAACAAACAATCATCAGGTGATACTTATCAAATCATAAGACAATATCCCTTCTTTCCAGAAATTTACATTCTAAAGGGGAAAAGCTTCTAGTGGTATCTTATTGGACACTCTATTTGAACTTGATCAATTTAACACAGTCCGCTGAGTTGATAAGCACATCATACACACAGACCTCATTGAGTGTGGAACAGTGTTGAATGATATTATCCATCAACAAGATGTCAATAAACAGAGTGGGCACCACGTATCACATATTCTTTAACACTCCTTCCAGTGAGAGGTGAAGCCAAGATAGTCCTCTTAACCATCCCCTGTACCAGTTCCACAGGCACCTTGAATCCAGGCAGGCTTAGTGACTGTTTTGACTAGTAGAATAACGTTGGATGTGATGTTTTCGGATATAGGCCTTGAGATCCGGCAGTTTTCTTTTCCTGTCTCAGGGAGGACAGCTGCAATGCTGCCTGGAAGACCGAGCAGCCTTCAGGGTGCCAATGCGAAGAGGCACTCACACCTCCTGCCAATGGCCCTTGCCGAGCCCCTATCTCCAGCCAACACCGAATGCCAGTTACCAAGTGCACCATCATGGAAGCAGCCTATCTCGATACCGGCCAACAGTCCATCCCAGTGCACACTGCAAGGCCCAGACGAACGACTTCCCGCCAGCCGAGCCTGCTTCAGACTGTCTTTAAGAGGAAAAGAAGTGACTGTTATTAAACCACATGTGGGGCCCCCTGCCTTCTCTTCTCATGGAAATGTGCAGACACACACATAAGATAAAATACTCAATTGTATAAATAAAAACAAACACAAATGCATCTATCAAACTGTCACTGAATATGAACCAGTGGTATGCAAATTTGCCCTTATCTAAATCGTCATTCTTGCTGCATATAATCATTGACAATTTTTTTTTTTAGAGCTTCCATTTTACTTTATTTTACTTTACAGTACTCTATTGGTTTTGGCATACATTGACATGAATCTGCCACAGGTGTACACGAACTCCCAAACATGAACCCCCCTCCCACCTCCCACCCCACATCATCCCTATTGATTTTACCTCCAAATGTCTCTTGGCTATGTCTCCTTCTCTCTATCTTCACTCAAGCCACCATTGTCACGAAGTAGCCTCCTAAGTTGATTCCTCATGTCCATTCTTACCCTCCTCAAACCGCTCAAGTTGAGGTGAGAATGAGCTATTAAAAATGTAAACACGAATGACTTACTTTTCTGTTTACAGTTCTTCAATCAATACTGCTATCGGATAAACACCTACTGATTTTTACCCTCATCTTTATCAACAGCATCAACTGCCGTGACACCTTTCTTTGTTTGTTGCTTGTTTTTCGCTCTCCACACTTTTATTTTCTTTTTCTGAACCTGTTCTGCTCCCACCCACCTCAGTGTATTTGAACCCTCTGTTCCCCTTGGCGAAGATGACTAGTCACCTCTCACTGTCCTTCAGATCTCTGATTAAATGCCACTTCCTCAGAAAACTGTTCTCTGCCCGCCCATACCTGGTCGTACACCCTCCTCCCCCACCACATGTGCTCCTCACTTTTCAGAAGGTGCTTTCTTCATCCTCTGAGACATTCGATGCATTTTCAACATATAATTAAGTGTAGCTAGTTATTCACTGGTTACCTCTACTAACAGAGACAATCATAGCAATGGCAGGACTCTTACCACCTCTGACTCCCAACATGTTACAGCATGCCTTAAGGGGAGTATCTGCTTAGTGATTATGTGTTAAATAGATCAATCATTGATTTGTTTCAGGAGCTTTAAAGCCTTCTTCTCTGCAAATGGTAGAACATGAAATATTATTCATCCTGCACCTACAGAGGTTGGTTAAGTAGATGCTCAGTAAATGTTTATTCCTTTAAACTGAATAAACAGCCTTATTATATATGGGAAAGTTAAAGTATGGAGCAATTTTTAAAATCAGGGCATCCAAGAAATGTGGCAAAATGAAGTCAACTGAAAGCAGGCGTATAGATGAAGAGTCTGGAGACAAGGTACATGAGAAGTGACTGCAAGAAATAAAGTCCAGGGAAGAGAGAACTCTAGCTGAGCTGTGACACATATATGTGCTACACAGCTATTAAAACAGAAAATACTCCAGTGGGCGCAGCTAATATCAACCTATGGGGTTTATCATGTTGTAAATTCCAACCAACTCATTCACTTAATAAAGTAAGCCCCCTACATATGAACAATTTTCATTCTGAGAGCATGTTTGTAAGTCCAATCTATTTTGTAAGTTCAACAAAGTTAGCCTAGGTATCCAGCTAACACAATTGGCCATATAGCACTGTACTATAGTAGATTTACAATACTTTTCCCACAAATAACACATAAAAGCAAGTACAAAAAGTAAAGAAAATGTTTTTAATTTGACAGTAGAGTACCTTGAAAAGTACAGTAATACAATATAACAGCTGGCATACAGGGACTGGCATCCAGTGAACAGGCAAGAAGAGATACCAACTGGGGGAGGGAGAGAGAAGGAAGGTATTGGAGCTGAAATATCCTCAGCACTAGAAGACAGAGGACAAACTGCAAATTCACTCACTGCTGAGGTTGATGGCTTAGGTTCTGGTTCCTTACTGGATTCAATTCTATTGACTCTCTTGGGGGAAAAAAAAGAGAGAGAGAGAGAGAGAATGATCCAGTAATGCCTGGGCTATAGCTCCTTTTCTTTTATCATAGATAACACGGTAAGCCTGGATTGCATTCTGAATGGCTGACGCAACCTTTCTGTACTGTTCTGTGTTCTGACCCTGTGCCTCAAAAACTAACAATACCCCATCAAATAAAGACAATTCCCTTGCCATTTCCTGCATCCTGAATCTCTTCAGTCACCTCTTCTTCCTCCTGTCCCTCTTTATCCTTTCTCTGGGCCTCCAATTTCATGGGGTCTTCATTGTGTGCACAGCAAGGAATTCAATGAAGTCTTCCTCTTGCAGCTCTTGCTGAGGCTGACTCTAACTTCTCACTGAGGCTCACTGAGTTGCTGAAGACCGCTTTGGACTCCTCACCCACTTTCTCAAATCCAAGAAAATCATAAATAACCTCTGGGCAGAGTTTCTTCCAAATCCCATTCATGGTGATTGCCATATCCTCACACCAAGCGATTTTTTTATGACCTTTATAGTTTTTCCAAAATTATCACAATGCTGTTCTTGATTTGTCATTCACCTTTACTGCCTGACAAAGAGTGTGATGCGAATAGTATTTCTTGAAAGTCGCTGTAACTCCCTGGTCCATAGGTTGGATGAGTAACGTAGTATTCGGTGGCAGATATACTACTCTGACACTGGGATGAAAATTGTCCATGAATGGAGGGTGGCCTGTAGCACTGTTAAGCAACAAAATAATGTTGAATGGGATGTCATTCTTCAAGAAATATTTCCCTACCTCCAGGATAAAGTGCTGGAAAAACAAGTCCTGGAAAATGGCCTGTGTAAACCTGACTTTGGGGTTACACTTACACACAACAGGAAGAGAGCCCTTGACTCTGTTTTAAGGGCTCTTGGGTTCTCGGCATGATAAACTAAGAGAGGCTTCGGCTTCATATCACAGAAGCATTGCCACCAAGTGACGGAGTTAGCTTATCCTTTGCTGCTTCTAGCCTGGCATCAGCTTTTCTTCCTTCTTGATATAACTTTGGTCTGGCATTCTCTTTCAGTACAGTCCTGCCTCATCTACATTAAATGCTTACTCATATATATATGTGCCTTCATTAATAATTTCAGGAAGCATTTCGGGAAATTCCTGTGCAGCTCCCGAATCTGCATTCACCACCTTGCCACTCATTAAACTAAGTGAGATTTCAGCTTCATATCACTGTAAGCATCACCACCAAACAACAGATTTAGCCTACTCTTTGCTGCTTTATAGCCTGGCGTTTACCTCTCCTCTTCCCATTTGGTCCTATCTCATCTATACTAAAAACCTGCTCAGGTAAATATCCACCTTCATCAATAATTTCTTGAAGCAGTTCAGGAAATTCTCAGGCAGCTGCCAAATTCACACTCGATTCCTCACCCCTGACTGTTACATTGTGAAGGCTGGCTCTGGGCTTGAACAGATGAAACCAGCCACAGCTGGCATTAAAAGATGAGCCCTCTGATTCTTTGCTGTGTTTCTTCTTTGCATTTTTGTAAAGTTTTTCGGCTTTCTCTTGAATCTTCATTCAGCTGAGTGAGACTCAGTGCTGACGCTGATCCTGCACCCACACACAGAGAAGCTTCACCATCGCCTCCATCACTTTTCCACACTTTTTCAGTATTATTGCTGACATCATTAGCGCAACAATCTTCGTATGTTCCATAATCTTTTCCTTGATTTTTAGAATCACTGAACAATTCATGTTATAAGGAGGAGTGACAGCTACCATCTTTTTTTCATATGTTCCATAATCTTGTCCTTGTTTTTTAGAATCACTGAACAATTCATGTTATAAGAAGGAATGACAGCTACCATCTTTTTTGCCTCGTGCTACTCTATTATTCTCACTTTTTTTCCCATTGTTATCACTTGGCAGTTCTTAGCAGTACCAAGTACATCACCACTGCTTTTACACCTGCTTCCAGACATCTTGGGCATGAATTAAAGATGCTGTACTACTGTACTTTATGTAGTACTATACGGTAAAATACACAAAATCACATGTGTATTGTCAATACATGACAATATACACCAACCATGTGGATTCACTTAGGTGATCTGACATGAGAAGGCATGCTCTTATCTTTGAAAGCTGGAAGGATCATATGTAGGGAATTCACGGTATCTAGCAATCACTTACTGTGTGCCTTGTGCTGTGTTAGGGAAGAGTATAAGATCGCGGAGCTTGTAGGCTACTAAAAAATCAAAGAACAATTAAATAATTAAAAATTGTTGTTGTTATTCAGTCACCCAGTGGTGTATGACTCTTTGTGACCCCATGGACTGCAGCACACCAGGCCACCCTGTCCCTGACCATCTCCCACAGTTTGCCCAAGTTCATGTTCATTGCATTGGTGATACCATCCAGCCATCTCATCCTCTGACACCCCCTTCTCCTTCCCCTCAATCTTTCCCAGCATCAGGAACTTTTCCAATGAGTCATCTGTTCGCATCAGATGACAAAAATACTGAAGCTTCAGCTTCAACATCAGTCCTTCCAGTGAATATTCAGGGTTGATCTCCCTTAAGATTGACTGGTTTGATCTCCTTGATGTCCAAAGGACTTTCAGAAGTCTTCTCCAGCACCACAGTTTGAAGGCCTCAATTCATTGGCATTCTGCCTAAATTAGCAAGTGTTAAGAAACAGACAAATAAGTATCTTGGAAAGAATATAAAGTAAGAAACCATAGATTGGGTGGTTAAAAAAAAAAAGAAAGCTTCTCTAAAGAGACGATTTTTAGATGAAACCTGAAGGATGAGAATAGGCCAGGCCAACAAAATTTTGTCATACATCAAAGGACGGGAAGTCCATTCCTTATGTGGGGAGGCTATAAGGAATGGAAATCTTGGTGTCTTTGAGACACTGAAAGATTTAGTAGTGTGGGCAGCATAAGTAAGCAAGATGAAAGGGAAACAGGAGTCACATGATGTGAGGCCTGTAGGCTGTGATTAAGGGTTTGGACTTATTTAATATATGTACCATGGAGAGCAACTAGGGTTTAAACAAAAAGACTATTTTAAATTATATTTTAAAAGAACACATTTTGCCTTGAACATAATTGACTGAAAGTGGATTATGAAGAATATTTGATACCAGGTAGAAGCTTACTACAGTCAACTGAGTAAAAATGACATGCTTCGGAAAATAAAAATGTAAGTGAAAGCAGAATTAGTTAGATTTGAGTTACATGCCTTTGAAATGTTTTATGGGTTGAATATAGGCTTCCCAGATGGCCCAAGGTAAAGAATCTGCCTGCCAATGGAGGAGACACAGCTTCAATCCTGTATCGGGAAAATTCCCTGGAGTGGAATGGCAAATGACTCCATTATTCTTACCTGGAAAATTCCAAGGACTGTAGCCTGTCAGGCTCCTTTGTCCATGGGGTTACACACAGTCTGACACAACTGAGTGACTGAGCATGCACACATGCATGGGTTAAATAATTTCCCCTCAAAATTCATATGCTCTGTAAGATGAGGGAGCTCCCATCCAACCACATCTCTTATCAATGAAGAATGCAGAAAGTTATCAGAGTTGATGTATTGAACTGAAGTTTTATGTTTTAGCGATCAAGTAAAAATGGCAAAATATTCATCAGTTCAGTTCAGTTCAGTCACTCAGTCGTGTCCGACTCTTTGTGGGCCATGAACCACAGCACACCAGGCCTCCCTGTCCATCACCAACTCAAAGAGTCCACCCAAACCAATGTCCACTGAGTCGGTGATGCCAGCCAACCATCTCATCCTCTGTCATTCCCTTCTCCTCCTGCCCTCAATCTTTCCCAGCATCAGGGTCTTTTCAAATGAGTCAGCTCGTCGCAGCAGATGGCCAAAATATTGGCGTTTCAGCTTCAACATCAGTCCTTCCAATGAACACCCAGGACTGATCTCCTTTAGTATGGACTGGTTGGATCTCCTTGCAGTCCAAGGGACTCTCAAGAGTCTTTTCCAACACCACAGTTCAAAAGAGTCAATTCTTCAGTGCTCAGCTTTCTTTATAGTCCAACTCTCACATCCATACATGCCCACAGGAAAAACCATAGCAAGTCAGCTTACAAGTCATAAGTTATGATAGAGTAACAGCCCATGGGGTGAGGCCATGTGAACCCAGTGAATATACAGGGACATTAGGGTGCCCAAGGGTGTGGATTTCTATACCAATGTTCTGCTGCATGGATGCTGGCTCAGGAAGGCAGTTTTATAGTACATTCAGCCAGGAAAATATAAGCAAGAGCTGAAGGTTTTAAATAAATTACTATAGTAATGGGTATGGAATCTATAGGGTTATGCATCAGTTATCTTTTGTTACCTAACAAGCTATCCCCAAACTTTGCAAATGGAAACAGCAAGTATTTGGTGTCTTTTTTTTAAATAGATTAATTTATATATTTTAATTGAAGGCTAATTACTTTACAATATTGTAGTGGTTTTTGCCATACATTGACATGAATCAGCCATGGGCGCACATGTGTTCCCCATCCAGAACCCCCCTCCCACCTCCTTCCCCATCCCATACCTCAGGGTCATCCCAGTGTACCAGCCCTGAGCACCCTGTCTCATGCATTGAACTTAGACTGGCGATTCATTTCACATATGATAATACACACATTTCAACGCTACCCTCTCAAATCATCCCACCCTCACCTTCTCCCACAAAGTCCAAAAGACTGTTCTTTACATCTGTGTCTCTTTTGCTGTCTTACATATAGGGTCATCATTACCATCTCTCTAAATTCCATATATATGCATTAGTATACTGTATTGGTGTTTTTCTTTCTGACTTATTTCACTCTGTATAATAGGCTCCAGTTTCATCCACCTCATTAGAACTGATTCAAATACACTCTTTTTAATAGCTGAGTAATAATGCATTGTGTATATGTACCACAGCTTTCTTATTAATTCATCTGCCAATGGGCATCTAAGTGGCTTCCATTTCCTGGCTATTATAAACAGTGCTGCGATGAACATTGGGGTACCATGAGGTACCGTTTCATGCCAGTCAGAATGGCTGCTATCAAAAAGTCTACAAACAATAAATGCTGGAGAGGGTATGTAGTGCGTACAGCCACTATGAAGAACAGTGTGGAGATTCCTTTAAAAATTGGAAATAAAACTGCCATATGACCCAGCAATCCCACTGCTAGGTATACACACTGAGGAAACCAGAATTAAAAGAGGCATGTGTACCCCAGTGTTCATCACAGCACTGTTTAAAATAGCCAGGACATGGAAGCAATCTAGATGCCCATCAGCAAACAAATGGATAAGAAAGCTGTGGTACATATAGAAAACTATAAAACACTGATGAAAGAAATCAAAGATGACACAAATAGATGGAGAATTATATCATGTTCATGGACTGGAAGAATCAGTATAGTGAAAATGAGTATTCTACCCAAAGCACTCTATAGATTCAATGTAATCCCTATCAAGCTACCAACAGTATTTTTCAGAGAACTAGAACAAATAATTTCACAGTTTGTATGGAAATACAAAAAACCTTAAATAGCCAAAGCAATCTTCAGAAAGAAGAATGGAACTTGAGGAATCAACCTGCTGGACTTCAGACTATTCTACAAAGCTACAGTCATCAAGACAGTATGGTACTGGCACAAAGACAGAAAAATAGATCAATGGAACAAAATAGCAAGCCCAGAGATAAATCCACACACCTATGGACACCTTATCTTTGACAAAGGAGGCAAGAATATACAATGGAGAAAAGACAATCTCTTTAACAAGTGCTGGGAAAACTGGTCAACCACTTGTAAAAGAATGAAACTAGAACACTTTCTAACACCATACACAAAAATAAACTCAAAATGGATTAAAGATCTAAAATGGAACACTATAAAACTCCTAAAGGAAAACATAGGCAAAACACTCTCTGACATAAATCACAGCAGGATTCTCTATGACTCACCTCCCAGAGTAATGGAAATAAAAGCAAAAAGAAACAAATCAGACCTAATTAAACTTAAAAGATTTTGCACAATGAAGGAAACTATAAGCAACATGAAAAGACAGCCTTCAGAATGGGAGAAAATAATAGCAAAAGAAGCAACTGACAAANTTTTTAGATGAAACCTGAAGGATGAGAATAGGCCAGGCCAACAAAATTTTGTCATACATCAAAGGACGGGAAGTCCATTCCTTATGTGGGGAGGCTATAAGGAATGGAAATCTTGGTGTCTTTGAGACACTGAAAGATTTAGTAGTGTGGGCAGCATAAGTAAGCAAGATGAAAGGGAAACAGGAGTCACATGATGTGAGGCCTGTAGGCTGTGATTAAGGGTTTGGACTTATTTAATATATGTACCATGGAGAGCAACTAGGGTTTAAACAAAAAGACTATTTTAAATTATATTTTAAAAGAACACATTTTGCCTTGAACATAATTGACTGAAAGTGGATTATGAAGAATATTTGATACCAGGTAGAAGCTTACTACAGTCAACTGAGTAAAAATGACATGCTTCGGAAAATAAAAATGTAAGTGAAAGCAGAATTAGTTAGATTTGAGTTACATGCCTTTGAAATGTTTTATGGGTTGAATATAGGCTTCCCAGATGGCCCAAGGTAAAGAATCTGCCTGCCAATGGAGGAGACACAGCTTCAATCCTGTATCGGGAAAATTCCCTGGAGTGGAATGGCAAATGACTCCATTATTCTTACCTGGAAAATTCCAAGGACTGTAGCCTGTCAGGCTCCTTTGTCCATGGGGTTACACACAGTCTGACACAACTGAGTGACTGAGCATGCACACATGCATGGGTTAAATAATTTCCCCTCAAAATTCATATGCTCTGTAAGATGAGGGAGCTCCCATCCAACCACATCTCTTATCAATGAAGAATGCAGAAAGTTATCAGAGTTGATGTATTGAACTGAAGTTTTATGTTTTAGCGATCAAGTAAAAATGGCAAAATATTCATCAGTTCAGTTCAGTTCAGTCACTCAGTCGTGTCCGACTCTTTGTGGGCCATGAACCACAGCACACCAGGCCTCCCTGTCCATCACCAACTCAAAGAGTCCACCCAAACCAATGTCCACTGAGTCGGTGATGCCAGCCAACCATCTCATCCTCTGTCATTCCCTTCTCCTCCTGCCCTCAATCTTTCCCAGCATCAGGGTCTTTTCAAATGAGTCAGCTCGTCGCAGCAGATGGCCAAAATATTGGCGTTTCAGCTTCAACATCAGTCCTTCCAATGAACACCCAGGACTGATCTCCTTTAGTATGGACTGGTTGGATCTCCTTGCAGTCCAAGGGACTCTCAAGAGTCTTTTCCAACACCACAGTTCAAAAGAGTCAATTCTTCAGTGCTCAGCTTTCTTTATAGTCCAACTCTCACATCCATACATGCCCACAGGAAAAACCATAGCAAGTCAGCTTACAAGTCATAAGTTATGATAGAGTAACAGCCCATGGGGTGAGGCCATGTGAACCCAGTGAATATACAGGGACATTAGGGTGCCCAAGGGTGTGGATTTCTATACCAATGTTCTGCTGCATGGATGCTGGCTCAGGAAGGCAGTTTTATAGTACATTCAGCCAGGAAAATATAAGCAAGAGCTGAAGGTTTTAAATAAATTACTATAGTAATGGGTATGGAATCTATAGGGTTATGCATCAGTTATCTTTTGTTACCTAACAAGCTATCCCCAAACTTTGCAAATGGAAACAGCAAGTATTTGGTGTCTTTTTTTTAAATAGATTAATTTATATATTTTAATTGAAGGCTAATTACTTTACAATATTGTAGTGGTTTTTGCCATACATTGACATGAATCAGCCATGGGCACACATGTGTTCCCCATCCAGAACCCCCCTCCCACCTCCTTCCCCATCCCATACCTCAGGGTCATCCCAGTGTACCAGCCCTGAGCACCCTGTCTCATGCATTGAACCTAGACTGGCGATTCATTTCACATATGATAATACACACATTTCAACGCTACCCTCTCAAATCATCCCACCCTCACCTTCTCCCACAAAGTCCAAAAGACTGTTCTTTACATCTGTGTCTCTTTTGCTGTCTTACATATAGGGTCATCATTACCATCTCTCTAAATTCCATATATATGCATTAGTATACTGTATTGGTGTTTTTCTTTCTGACTTATTTCACTCTGTATAATAGGCTCCAGTTTCATCCACCTCATTAGAACTGATTCAAATACACTCTTTTTAATAGCTGAGTAATAATGCATCGTGTATATGTACCACAGCTTTCTTATTAATTCATCTGCCAATGGGCATCTAAGTGGCTTCCATTTCCTGGCTATTATAAACAGTGCTGCGATGAACATTGGGGTACCATGAGGTACCGTTTCATGCCAGTCAGAATGGCTGCTATCAAAAAGTCTACAAACAATAAATGCTGGAGAGGGTATGTAGTGCGTACAGCCACTATGAAGAACAGTGTGGAGATTCCTTTAAAAATTGGAAATAAAACTGCCATACGACCCAGCAATCCCACTGCTAGGTATACACACTGAGGAAACCAGAATTAAAAGAGGCATGTGTACCCCAGTGTTCATCACAGCACTGTTTAAAATAGCCAGGACATGGAAGCAATCTAGATGCCCATCAGCAAACAAATGGATAAGAAAGCTGTGGTACATATAGAAAACTATAAAACACTGATGAAAGAAATCAAAGATGACACAAATAGATGGAGAATTATATCATGTTCATGGACTGGAAGAATCAGTATAGTGAAAATGAGTATTCTACCCAAAGCACTCTATAGATTCAATGTAATCCCTATCAAGCTACCAACAGTATTTTTCAGAGAACTAGAACAAATAATTTCACAGTTTGTATGGAAATACAAAAAACCTTAAATAGCCAAAGCAATCTTCAGAAAGAAGAATGGAACTTGAGGAATCAACCTGCTGGACTTCAGACTATTCTACAAAGCTACAGTCATCAAGACAGTATGGTACTGGCACAAAGACAGAAAAATAGATCAATGGAACAAAATAGCAAGCCCAGAGATAAATCCACACACCTATGGACACCTTATCTTTGACAAAGGAGGCAAGAATATACAATGGAGAAAAGACAATCTCTTTAACAAGTGCTGGGAAAACTGGTCAACCACTTGTAAAAGAATGAAACTAGAACACTTTCTAACACCATACACAAAAATAAACTCAAAATGGATTAAAGATCTAAAATGGAACACTATAAAACTCCTAAAGGAAAACATAGGCAAAACACTCTCTGACATAAATCACAGCAGGATTCTCTATGACCTGTCTCTTATACACATCTAGATGTGTATAAGAGACAGGGAAGAAAGACGGCATTGATGACCCTAGATGCAAGACAGCAAAACAAACAAACAAACAAAAAAAACCACAGATGTAAAGAACACTTTTTTGGACTCTGTGGGAGAAGGTGAGGGTGGGATGATATGAGAGAATAACACTGAAACACGTATATCACCATATTTAAAATAGACGACCAGTGCAAGCTCAAAGCATGAAACAGGGCACCCAAAGCTGGTGCTCTGGGATAACCCAGAGGGATGGGGTGGGGAAGAGGTGGGACGAGGTTCAGGATAATGTATGGCATGATTCAAGATGATGTATGGCAAAAACCCATCACAATATTGTAAAGTAATTAGCCTTCAATTAAAATAAATAATTTTTAAAAGGCTTTCTTAAATGAAAAATGCAAAGAAATAGAGGAAAATAATAGTATGGAAAAGACTAGAGATCTTTTCAAGAAAATTGGAAATACTAAGGGAAAATTTCATGCAAGGATAAGCACAATAAAGGATAGAAATGGTATGGTCAAAATAGAAGAGGAAGAGATTAAGAAGAGATGGCAAGAATACACCAAAGAACTATACAAAAAAGGTCTTAATGACCCAAATAACCATAATGGTATGGTCATTCACCTAGAGTTGGACATCCTGGAGTGAAGTCAAATGGGCTTAGAAAGCATTACTATGAACAAAACTAGTGGAGGCGATGGAATTCCAGCTTAGCTATTTCAAATCCTAAGTATGATGCTGTTAATGTGCTGTACTCAATACGTCAGCAAATTTGAAGGACTCAGCAGTGGCCAAGGATGGGAAAAGGTCAGTTTTCATTCCAATCCCAAAGAACAGCAATGTCAAGGAATGTTCATACTGCTGTATAATCGCAGTCATTTCACATGCTAGCAAGATAATGCTCAAAATCCTTCAAGCTAGGCTTTAGATACCAACAATCCTGTGTTCATAGTAATTCTTCCTAAGCTCATTTGACTTCTCACTTTAGAAAGTCTGGGTTTAGGTGAAAGGCCACATCATTGTGGTTATCTGGGTTACTTAAATGAAAATTACTTTATACATTAATCTGGCAGTTTAGAGGTAAGTACCATGAGAGCTTGTTCAGTCATGTCTGACTCTGTGACCCCATGCATGGACTGTAGCCCACTAGGCTCCTCTGTCCATGGAATTTGACAGGCGAGAATACTGGAGTGGGTCGCCATTTCCTTCTCCAGGGGATCTTCCCAACCCAAGGACTGTGTCTCTTGTGAAAGGCCGTGAGAAGGCTGATGATTATTCTTTGAAATGGTGAATTTAAATTGCATTAAAGTATGAAATAGTCCAATCCCAAGAGGGAGACAGGACACAGAGTCTCAACTGCTGCACTCCTTTTTGGGGGTGGGGGCTGGAGTCTGTGTATCAGCAGTGCCGTCGCCTGGTGGAACTCTGCAGACGGGAGCAGGGTGGTTTTCCCTTGGCTTCTCTTGGGACTGAGCTGTTGTCAGGGGCCAGAGACCAGATTTCTCCACGTACCATTCTTTTTGTGATTCTTGGTTCTGACTTTCTGAGCAAATCAGACCAGCCTAGGGTTACTGGAGCCCGCCACTTGCTTGGAATATTTATCATCCACAAATCATCTGCTATAAATATACCTCAGCAGGATGATCATCAGGCCGGCTCTGTAGCCTGCAATTTATGAAGGTTAAGGGAGACGGTGTGAAGGGTGAAGTGCTTTATTAAGGGTGGCTTTCTCCCTAAGCCAGCCCAGCATTGCTCTGGAATATAAATGACCCTGGGAGTGGGTGCTCCTTTCCCCTCAGGATGAAGGCTTTTAAAATTGTTCCTTTTGGCTGTTATTCTTACGTCACTGTCACGAGACCCACAAGATTTTGAAAGAAACGACTAAATCACTATTCAAGATAATGTGAGAAACCTCTAGTTGCAAAGTAGAAATATATTTAAACCTCAGATTGGTTCCTTTTTATGTACAAATCATATGCAACATTCTCCTTTTCTCCATTTATTTTGCATGCCATTAGTCTCTTTATTTTTCGCTTCTGGCAAAATAACAGAATTGACCGAAATGTCTTGCAAGTATCATAATCACAATCTCTGTGGAAGTTGAAATAAATGAAATGTGTGCTGCTTCTTTGTATTGTTATTTTTTTTTAATTTAAAAAAAATGTGTTTGCTGAAAACACAATGTTTTGGATTATGCCCCGGACATAACCTTGTTTTCCTTTCACAGTCTCTTAAATGAATAAAAAATATTGAAACGAACCCAAAACGACACAAAACCAAAACGCCACCCAGGCAGCTCTCAGCAGTGAATTTTCCTGGAACACGGTTAAAGTCGGCTGGATGGGGAATGATTAACTGTTTCCCTTACAGAGTGCTATTCTGAACATTTGTCCCAAAAGAAAAAGCCTTAAAGAGGGTCACCCTATTAATATGTATTAAGCAGTAAAGGACCAGTTCTAACAGTTCAGACAACTCCTGTGAACAGATCGTGGACACCTTCCTGTTTTCACTACAATTCTCTTTTATTTTTTTTTTTAATTTTTATTTTTACTTTAGTTTACTTTACAGTACTATATTGGTTTTGGCATACAATTCTCTTTTAAAATGATGTTCCCGGCTATCCAATCGACCCAGGAGTGAGGAGCAACATGAGGAAGAAAAAAATGCAGAAGGAGAGAAAATGATGGAAATGTGTTTTATTCAACTTCACCTGCCGCTCAAGCAACTCACCCAGAGGAAGACTCCACACGTTGTATGAATTACCCCAGCATGGTCTCTTCCATCAACGCACTATTTTATCACCTGTTTTGCAAAGTACCAACCGCGTTTACAAGGAGAGGCATACCCGGTAGACAAATAACCTTTTGCTGCACTTACTGGAAGCTAGTTCATCAAATACTTGTCAGCCAACTGTCCAGGAGGCAAGAACACCAAGGTGGAGAGTGGCAGACATTTACCCCTCTTTTCCTGCTAAATCGAGAATCTGGTCGCTTCTCCTCCAGTCCTTTCCTCCTTGTCACCCCCGTGCCCAAACTGTTACTAGGGAAACTCGAAAAAGAACTGGATGCATTAAGAAAACAAAAGTTTCGACCCCATAGGCACGATCCCATCGCCATGCAGAAAGCAAAGCAGACGCCCAACCTCGGTCGCCGTATCAGCCAGAACGAGTAAGATGTTAATTGCAGACTCGCAGAGGGAAAAAAACAAAACCCAAAAAACTAGTATTGTTCCTCCCGGGTACGCGCGCCGTTTGCAGGTGGCGAGACCTGCCCCCTCCGCGATGGGAGATCCATCCCTCCGAGTCCAGGTGCGGAAAGGAAAAGCTGCGACAGGTCGGCGCTAGGGAAAAAAAAAGAGAGAGAGAGAAAGGCGACCTAGTGCGGCAGTTTCGCCCCCAGCCCCGGGGGTCGCCTTCCCGCGCTCCGCAGCCCCGGCCTGGCCTCCCTGGGGCGGTCAGTCCCCGCCCGCAGCGGCGCTGGGAACTGCAGGTGCACAGACCTCCCAGGCGCAGACAGCCGCGCTCCCGGGATGTGCGGGCTGGAAGCAGCGGTGACGTGACGGGGGCACCGCGGCCCGGAGGTTGGCGCGCCGCCCTCCGTCCCCCCGCGCGCGACACTCCCGCCGCCCGCGCCCCGCCAGGCGGAAAGCCAAGGCTCTTTTTTTTTTTTTTTCTATCCCGCTCCTCTTCTCAGTACCTGCGGGCTGGGGGGCGGGAGGAGACGGAGGGGCGGGAGGAGAACGGGAAGAGAGGAAGGCAGGAGCCCCAGCCTCCCGAGGCGGCCGCGGGCGCCCGCGGAGTGAACCCGCCGCCCCGGCGCATCGGCCGCGCCGCCGCCTCTGCTCGGCGCGCTTCCTGGCCGATTGCTTTGCTGGGGTGGTGGGGGGGCAGGTCTGGAAAAACAGCTCCAGTGGCTATGAAGCCACTTCCTTTTTTTTTTTTTTAATTCCTTAGCGTCTGTCTTCGGGGGGCTCTCCCGCTCCCGCCGGCGCCTCGGTGGGAGGTTGGATTCACTTGGCTACGGCGTAGGCTCCGGGTTCCTGGGGGGCTTTTATTCCTCCAGCCCTCCCCTCTTTGATTCTCTCTCCCCTCACCCCCGATCTCCGCGTTCTTTTACTTCTCTTATGTGTGCGTTAAAAAAAAAAAAATCCATCCTGATTTTCTAAGCTCAGCCAGGGAAAGATGGGCTCCGGGGCTCGGGACCGAAGGGGCGTCTCTCCGTCGCTGTTGCTGGGACGCGTGCCTGCGCTGCTGCCTTAGGCGCCCCGAGCGTTCCGAGAGGAAGGTAAGGACTGGGGTCTGGGGGTCACCTTCCCTCCGCCAGTGTCGCTAGCCACCAGCTTTCCCCCCGGGGAGGGGGTGTTGCGGAGGAAGGATCGGGAAAGGCAAGGCTGTTGCTGGCGGATGGAGGGGCTGCGAACAGACCTGACGGTCTCCATTGACTTAAACGCCGCAGTTGAAAAGTTAGGCAAGTCTCATTTTCCAGAGATGTGCTCGGTCAGGAGGGATAGGCTGAGAGACCTGGAACATCTGGAGGTTGCGTGTGATCGGGGTCATTTTGTGGGGGGAAATGTTAGGTTAAGAGGAAGTTAAGATAAGGGGAGGCCGTGGGTCTTCTATTGGGGGAGAAAGAAAAAAAAAAATCAGTGGAGTGATGGCGCCGTCTATGTTCGACTAAACTAAAGTGTCACCCAGAAAATCAGTTTTGAGGGGAGCTAAACTAAACGCCAGTTTGCCTCTCAGCAGGAGACAAATAAATAAATAAATGGCACATCCTTGAATCCTCGGTGGCCGGGCCCCTTACACACCCGCAACCCGGTTCTTTCTTTCTTAAAGAGAAAGATATAATTGTTGGAAGCGGCCCTGCAGTCGAGGACTGGCGGGGGATGGGGGTGGTGGTGGGGGTAACAGAGTTCGGCGATCCATTTGTGATTATGTAGAATAAAAGAAGAGTCCGTACGCGAAGGAGTATACGGGTGATCGAAATAAAGAGCGTTATATTGAGGGGGCTTTCTTGAGCAGGCTCGAATAATGAAATCAGAGCCTTTTATCCACTGTTTCTCATCCTTGATGGGCACAGCAATGCAGACATGCATTGTCAAATAGATGGAAGCAAAAGTACCGGGTTTCATTAGGAAAAGAAATACGACCTCTTTTTGAGTTAGTGATTATAAAATGAAGCCCCCTTTCATGGATGGAATGCCTAATTTAGACACTCACTGTCACATTGGCTCTCAACGCCTACACTCTATCCTGAAGAACACTGCGCAGACCTGCATTGCCTGCAAAGTGCTACAGCAGGGGGAAAAAGGGGGGATTATTTCTAGAATTTCCTATAACTTTCCCTATTTTTTAACCTTTACATCCTCTTTGGCTTTATTTTCTCAAGAAGAAAATGCATTATTCATTGAGCTGTATGTTTGAATCAGAGAACACTGTTTTGATAGTCCCAGCAATTCTGATGTTATTTTAAACTGCTGCTATATGGAGATTTAGAATTGGAGTTGTTTTTGCTTATATGAAGACATAGAATTGGAATCATGATCTAGGGATTGCAGATCTGTCTTCAGGGACTTCAAAACTGGATTTTGTGTGCATGCATTGGTGTGTGTTATGCAATGGGGAGGAAGAGGGTTTTATCCTTTGGTTCAGAGAGGACCCAGGCAAAGACATGAAAAGTCTTAACTATCTATATGTCTGTATGTCTGTCTCTGTTTACAGAACAGTGGAAGAGACTGCAGCCTAAAGACTTTTAAAATTAACTTGGCATCACTTTTCTCAGCTCAAAGGCTAAGCATAAAAGCAGTGTCATTTATTCTAAGAAATAACTTCTTAAAGGTTAAAGCTGAAAAAGATTCAAGTTACTTTTGGATAACAACTTACAGAGGTAAATATAACCAAGAATTACTGTATTATGTAAGGCCAAGCTAAAAAAAATAGAGGGGGAAAAGAAAAGAGCTTTGGAGCTGTTATTGGAGAGGTAGCAACAATTCAGTAATTGAAATCTGCTAGAAGAGACAATGCTAATTCTTATATCTACCATGTGTAAATGTTAAATTACAGTAGATAACTCTAGGTAAAATCGCCCTAATTAAAAAAAAAAAAGACTGAAACCAGATCAGTTCCTGTGGTTCTGGGATTATTCACTGGTACTGCCTTTGGAAACAGATACTAATACAATGGTCTACTTTATGTATCCCAGGAGGCATGCCACATTGAAATGACTGCTTTAAATCGTGGTTCTCAGTGATGGTGTCCGAAAGCAAGTCTTCCTTCTGTATCTGCCCTTTCTCCGATGATAGTGTACAAATTCTATTAATCTACATGAATGCCTGTAGTTTTGCATAGGAATTTCCCATCAGTTCACATAGTGGCCCCTGCAAAGACAAGTAGGAGCATTTGGGTGATGGTGTTTCAGCTGCAACAAATTATCATTTGTGCTTTTAAAATTGAGGCTATTTTCATACGTGCTTTTCACATTTAAAGGAAAAGAAATAATATGACGACAGCTGTTCCCAGATTATCAGATTTTGTGTGATGTTGTTTATTGCAGGCAGAGAGCTGAGGGGGAGAAAAGGTTTGTCTAGGTTGCTTAAAAATATCTCAGGAATTAAAATTTAGGTTTTCATATTTATAAAGCAGAGATTTCCTCTTCTTTCAATAGAATCATAATGCACTTGAAGGAAATGTTGATAGATAAGAGCATTCCTATTAGTAATCTATTGAATATTATTTTTAAATTGAATGTAGAGAATTTGGCCATTGCGAAGGACCACGTGAGGGCGCTGTTCACACAGCAACAGATAGTTTTATGGCATTATAAAAAAATTACCTGCCCTTTTTAAAAAACGCTTTTTTACTGAAATCTTGAAAACAGCTGGTTGTAATATTGGAAGGAGTTTCTTTTTATCAATGTGTGTAGACTCCTACTTGCATTTTACTTTCATTGCCATTTTTACAGGCCAAATGACATAGGATGAAGGCTGTTCGTAACCTGCTGATTTATATATTTTCCACCTATCTCCTGGTTATGTTTGGATTTAATGCTGCCCAAGACTTCTGGTGTTCAACTTTGGTGAAGGGAGTCATTTATGGATCGTATTCTGTAAGTGAAATGTTTCCCAAAAACTTTACAAACTGCACTTGGACGCTGGAAAATCCAGATCCAACCAAATATAGCATTTACCTGAAATTTTCCAAAAAGGACCTTAGCTGCTCTAACTTTTCCCTCCTGGCTTATCAGTTTGATCATTTTTCCCATGAAAAAATCAAGGATCTTTTAAGAAAGAATCATTCTATAATGCAACTCTGCGAATCCAAGAATGCTTTCGTTTTTCTACAGTATGACAAAAATTTTATTCAGATACGTCGAGTCTTTCCAACCGATTTCCCAGGATTACAGAAAAAAGGGGAAGAAGATCAGAAATCTTTTTTTGAGTTTTTGGTGTTGAACAAGGTGAGCCCGAGCCAGTTTGGTTGCCATGTGTTATGCACTTGGTTGGAGAGCTGCTTAAAGTCAGAAAATGGGAGAACGGAGTCCTGCGGGATCATGTATACAAAGTGCACCTGCCCTCAGCACTTGGGAGAGTGGGGGCTCGACGACCAGGCGCTGGTTTTGTTAAATAACGTGGTGTTGCCCCTGAATGAGCAGACTGAGGGCTGCCTGACCCAAGAGCTGCAAACCACTCAGGTCTGCAATCTTACCAGAGAGGCCAAGCGACCGCCCAAAGAAGGTAAGGTCAGCCAAGATGGGGTGCCTGGGCGGGGGCGGGGGGCGACAGGGCGGAAGCGTGCTGTGTCCCACACCAGCCGGATCCTTGCCATGTCCCTGGGTCACCTCTGGATTGATTTGTGGTCCTCACTGGTCTCTCAAGCTAGTTTTATGTTTCAAGGTTTTAGATGGGTGGCAGGGTGGGGTGGTGCTCAGCAACCTGCCCTTAGATGCCAGCGGGAATGTTCAGGGGAAAATAGGTGGAAAAACGTGGAGTCAGTTTGAGATGGAGGTGGGTGGCTGGGGGAGGGGGGGTGATGCTTTATTGCTTTCTTAGGCTGCAGCCCCAGGGGGAGGCAGAGACACTCACAGACCTGGGAGTGGATCTGTAGGCTCCTCGCTGGGGCTTCAGCCCACTGTCTCATCTGTGGCCTCTTTCTGGGTTGGAACTTGGGGTGTAGCTACTGAGAGGTGACACAGATTCAGTGGCATGTCGGTGTGGACCAAATTACTCCCCCACATGGGATGGCAAGGGTGCCCCTCCCCCCAGAGACCCAGCATTGTGTCAAAGATGCTTTGCACAGTGAGTCCCTTACAGGCTCTTGGTCAACAGAAGCCCACTGGACGTGTAGACTGTGAGGTTACAAATGAACACAGACAGGTCCTGCAAGACCTGGTACCCTGTTCGCATGACTTTTGGTTCTGTCTTCTTGGTCGCCTCTTGAGCTTGTCAGAACCGAGCTAGTGGAAAGCCGTGCAGTGGAAATGCAGAAGAAAAGGGGAAAGTACAGGAGTGATTTATAGCTTCACCCAGACTACTGGGGAAGCTGCTCCCCAGGATCTGAGATTGTGGATTACGTTTAAGAAGGCTGGAAAGCTGGCACAGTTTGAGAAAACGGCCTTCCTTTTTGGAAGGTTAGGGGATGCATTCTGTTCATTTGAGGGCACGGCTGGTATCTAGCCTCTCTTGCTCCCCAACCCTGCACCCAGAGTGCATGTTGAATTTTTATGCAGGAAATGTTTTCTGATTGCCACAAAGATCTCTGTCTGTGGAAAGGGACAGCCAAGCTCCAGTCCCTCCGTGCTCTCCTCCCCCAACAGAAGTTGTCTTTGTGGCCAACATAAAATTGACACGTTGTTGGAGAATTTTAAGAGTAGCCAAGGTTTTGTAAGGGGGTGGGGGTCGGTGGGGAAAAAAAGAAAACGGCTTAACCAGCAAAAAGCCTTGATTTTTCTGCTGAAAGCCTTTGGGGGATGGGAATTATGGAAGAGGCATGGCACTCGGGGCAAAGAAGCTTTAGAAAATAAATTCAGACTAATGGCGCTGGGAGAAGGGTGAAAAACCTTTAAGATTTCTACAGGTCAGTGTTTCCCTAACAGCTGTGACTGAAGAAAGCAAAGTGGTTTTAAATTACAGGAGTTCTTTTCTCTAGTAAAAATCCCAGAGAAGCACTTGCAACTGCAGGGATGGTATTTAACACCATTTAAAACCGATTAGTGTCCCTTAGAATAAGAAGCTATAGTACATGAGGAAAGTGTGATGTTATAAGCTGGCTAATAAGACAATTAACACCAGAATCTAGGTTTTGCTTGTCTGTTTTATTGCTGTTCTAAGAAAATGGAGAAAATTTCTATCTTCAGTGGTTACAATTTTATCATCAAATTGACTGCTGATGACAGTGGAAAAAGAATCTTGTTATATATACAACCCTTTTTTTGTGAATGGTAGCAAGTGATAAAAACAAAGTTGTGTGCTCACTGAGTATGATTTTTAGAGATTTTGCTAGTCATGATCATGAGGTGTGGGTTAGGAAAGGGCTGAGATTTATAGAAGTTGGACTAGATGGTCATTCATTTCAGTAAATGACTAAGAGTGATTTTAGACATTAGATGTTTGAATCCTGGGGGAGGCTATATGCTTCTTTTGGCTAATTAGCTGGTGAAATGAGAAAGAAATGCCTCCGTAGAGAAATCAGTTGATTGTTTTAAAATTGTTAACATGTTAATAGAGCTGAAGAGGAAAAGTTTATATAACAGGGGAAGAGAATGTGCTATATCAGTAAAATTGCACAGCCTATATCCTCTGTCTTCTAGATTTGTACTCTTGAATTGCTTAGGTGTTCTGAGTCAGAAAGGTAAGGATAAGTAATTCCTGATGACATAATTGTGGCTGATGCATTTGTAAGTAATTCCAATAAAATATGTATATAGTACTCCTTACTTCATTCAAAGAAGACCTTTCAGGCCATGTTACATTGTAGGAAAGGAATGTGAAAATCTGCAGATGCTTAATTTAGTCAAATTATGCAAAAAGTACATTAAATCTTAGTCAATACAAATGATATATAAAATCTTATGAAAGAATTGTTTAATACTATTTCGAATAAACTACCACATAATGATATTCACAGGGCTTGAGGGCTATATGTAATAATTACATACAGTGGTGCTACTCGTATCTAATAAATTCCAAAATGTCTTCATTTTATTTGGTAACATGTAATCTCAACTTCTAAAATGGGATTTTAAAAGTCCCACTTGTATATTACTTTATGATTTCTGTTTTCTGTGAAAAGTAAACTATCCTGTAAATCATAAGGGGAATATTTACGAGTTCATCCTCCATAGTTTTTGCCTCCCATTTTATTTGCTGTTATCAGTACTGACTCAGAAGCCTTGAGTAGATGTATTTTCCAGTGTATTATGTCACAGAGTGGCACAAATTTGACAGAATGGTCTTTAGGTTCAGTGGATACAGTTTCAGAATTTTTTATGTAATGCTGCTAGTGATGGTGAAAGATATGCTGAATACTGAATATTTTGTATCTGTCCATTGGAGTTATCATATTTAGTTAGTATTTGAGAAAACTATAGGCTCCCAGCAATAGAATGCCAGTTTTGAGATAGGATTTCTACTAAGATGTTGGTTAACAAACATTCATGTACTTAAGAATTTCATAGCCAGAAAACAGTAAGAAGACTATTACTGTTTGAAATGACAACACTGACAATTACAGGTGTTATCTTGAATATATTATAAAAGTAAATTGTTAAATAATGCTTCATTAAAGTCTGAATTCTATTATATTTAAATATTTTCTTATTTGAAATCATATTTCACATATTTGAGGGTGCCATGTGATTATAGAAACTTAGCTGTCATTTCCTAATTTTTATGTTTAATTTTGAAAGTCTAGTAAATCAGCAAAAGGGACTCTCTTGAAAATAATGTCTTATTTCAGGCAGTTATTAAAGAACTGTTTATGTATAGTCTATATACCTGTTTTTAAAAGAAAACTAAAGTAACATTGCTGTTTACCTCTTTTTCAGATGTGAGTAGGGGCAAGACTGGTATTTATTCATGAGGTCTTTAATATGTTTTATAGCTTTCTTTTACCACAGATGATCCTGGACTATATAGCTAAAGTATAAAAGATCATATATGATCTTATTTCTTACTACTCCACTTAAATAATTAAAAGAGTTAAGAGAGAGAAATTGCATACCAGGGTGTCTAAATCATGTAATAAGCCTTAATGGAAGCTTTGTTTCCTACTTAACATCAATGGCGCTACTTATGTGCAGGGAGTTGGGATCCCTGTATAGATTCCAGGAAATCTGAACACACACACCTCCTTGTCTTTTCATTCTGCCCCTGCTAATCCTTGATAATCATCCACCCAAAGGAAGTCTCACCATGTGCCTGTATAAAGTCTAGCTTGTATGTGTGCGTGTGTGTGTTTGAGCTTGTAGGCACAAATCCAGAGCAATTTCTGTGTCTCTTCAATTTCAAGTGTTTTCATTTCATTCTACTTTTTTTTTTTGCCTCATCACTCTTTTACTTACTTTTCCCTTGCTTCTTTAGCCTCCTGGCTCTTACTTCCTTTTTGGATGCTGTGATCCCACTCTGTATCAGAATGTACAGAGATCTCCTGAGTCAGTGGTATCTTGTCAGTTTGCCCTTCCCCTTGGCTGGACCCATAGCCCTTTGCACACACTGTACTTCTGTTCTAGCATCTATCATATGGCATTGAAATTTCCATTTATTTTTCTGTCTTCCTCTGCTAGTCTTGTGAGTTCTTCAAGTGTACAGACTTGGTCTTCCAGTTGTCTAGCACAGTCTAAACAGAGCTTCAATAAAGATTGGTTGAAATGAATGTTAAATGAGCTAAACAAAATAAAAAATTTAAATAAGGAATATACCAATAAATTGAGATTAATAACATTTATAACATTTCCAGTACAATTAAGGTGTCATTTAGCCAGCTCCTTATCTCAAAGTATTGTTTAATAACACTTTTAAAAGCACAAGAAGAATGGAGTCATTGAGAAATAGTGTTAGTTCCATATGCATTTATTATAATAGATTAGCGATAAATATAACTTTCTATATACAGCTGTCTACAAAAACAGTAGTAAGAAAACTTGCCAATTTTTACCTGTTTTTTTTTTTTTTTTCTTCATTTCTATCTATGTTTTTTTCTTCTGGCTCTAGCAGTTCTTATCCAGAAATGACGTTTTCCAAATCTTTTTTCCACAGTTTGAAGAGAAACATATGCAAAGTCTTTCCAAGAAAGAGGAAGAATATTTGCATGTCGTTTTGAGTTTCTGTTACTTATTCCTGATTATGATCTATACGTATAGTAGTAGTAGAATACTACTAAAATTTTAGGCCTGGCCAAGTAATAGGCCCTAATTTTTACTTTTGCCGTTTCAGAATTTTGTCAAGCAATTTAGGGAGTGGCTCAGATATGTAATATTAATGAAAACTCCATTATATGGCAACGTTTTTTGGAGGCAGTAAATTAAAATATTAACAGAAAAACCTGTGTGTACACGTGTGTCATTCCAATTTTAGTGTTAGTTGTAGATAAATGTGCTACACATTAGTTTTCTTCAAAACTGAGATGGGAATTTAATTTATTTAGATTCCAACTTCATGTATTCCTATACTTCATTTCCTAATAGAAGTGATTTTATTGTTAAATGAAATACTTTAGTAAATACAGGGTTCCTTAGAGTCAGTTTGACCTGTGTTACCTACAAATACAGATCAAGTCATCTGGCCCTTGGATCTGAAATCATAGTTTCTTAAAAAAATCAACATTTGTTACTTTTTCGAAATACCATGAGCTGGGTTTAAATCCACACCTTCACCTGAGAACCTGTTCTGTGTCCCTGCTTCCCTTCTTGGGTTGTTAGAAATGCTTATTCCTCAGGGTACAAGAGAACAGGATACGACATTATGTAGTTAAAAAAAAAAAAATCCCAAAAAACTAATGAAATTAATGGCTTGGAATATTTTAGTTCCTGTCAGCCCTGTGGAAATTTCTTACCAGTTCAATTAACTAATACAGATCAGAGAGGTGTTCAGTTTTTCTAAGTGTGTCACTGCATTGAAATAAAAGGTGTATTTTGGTATGAGATGCCCTTGGGTCCTGAGAGTGACTCAGCCACCTCGTAGCATCCTTGACAAGGGACAGTGCTTCACTGAGCTTGACTGTACTGTAGTGAAGTGTTGAATTAGATGAGATTGCATATGGAAGACGCTTGGTCTAATCCTCAAGTTTTGCTAGGCCCTCAATTCAGTTTTTCAAACCTCTTTTTTATTCTTATCTTTTGGCTATAAATGATAGAAGATTGACAATAACTAATGAAGTAAATTACCATATAATTATTTGAACTTGTTTAGGAATGTAGAGCATTTAACAAAGGGTCATTAGTTGACTGAATGTCTGTTTGGCATTATGTAAAGAAAAGGTCGCATCTGGATACCTTTGTGTTGATGGAGGCATGACTAATATATCAAATAGATCAAGCCAGTGAATGTGAGTCATCCCAGGGGTGGGAAGCTGTCCTCTGGATATCATTGCTGGTCCTTTTTAAAGTCTGTAAAGTCTAAATGTAAATTAAGGAGTTTCGAAGTGTTTTACTCTTTGCTGCATTATGCAAAATTAAATTCATGTTTTTAGTTCTGTTTTGAAAAGGAGTTATCCTGAAACAATTAAATCTATATTAAATCATTTGGAAAGAAGTGGAACATTTTTGGAATTTTTTTCACTGAATTGTGTTTAGTTGTTATATACTAATGAGCCCTCAGAATCCTCCAAAGGCTTACATATTCAGATACTGAAAACAAATTTAAAAATTTGTTAGAACTCATTTGAAGATTCTGATGTTTTCTTAAAGTTGAATTACAGAATGCCATCTATAAGACTGCATAAAATGCTAAATGTTCTGTGTTCAATTAAATGCTAAATGCTCTATTTTCAATTATCTTTCAACTGTCATTCAGGAATTTTGCTCATATGCAGAGAATGACCTAGCTAATACTTATCTATTAAAGGTTAACATATTTCTTATTATTGATAAGATATTCTTAATAAAGTAATATGTTTCTAGTTTGCACAGAAAGTGTCATAAGTAACAAATGCATAGTAAATACATTAGTGCGGAGCTATTTCTCTCAAAAATAATTCCCTGAATAGGAATCTTTTCTGAAATTGGACATGTTTGCTGATATGCATTTTCCCCTTATGACACATCCCTTATGCTTAGAGCGTGTTATAAAATATGAAGGCAAAATGGTTACTGCTTAGTTTCTCACATATTAAGTGAAATAATTTATCTGCTAACCTAATCTTGGATATTATATTCTCAAATTACTTCTAGATATGGAGATTCTTTGAAGACAGAATTGTTTAGGAAAACAGAGCAAATATGTGCATGAGAAAGACATTGAAACACTGATGGAACCAGATTACAGTGTTGAGGATGCAATTTACATGCACTTAGATATAATCAAAAGCATTAAAACAATTGTGGACCTAACCAGAGTCTACTTTGGTGAATTACTTTTTAGTAATGAATGTGTTAAAAAGATAGAAATAGCACAGAGAAATATTTGCTTTCCTGGGTCAATGGTATAGAGTATCTATTTCATGACATTTCCACTGGTGTTCTTCCATATAAAAATAATTTTTAAAGTTGTGATTAAAAATTTATTAAAAATTAATATCTATACCACATATATAAATAAAGATAATTTGTTCTCTAATAACTATTTTTAAAGAGAAAACTTCATCTACATATCACTTTTAAGAGAATAAAAATGTGGAGTGTTTTGTTAAATATTTTATAAATTAAAGAATGTAAGGAAACCTGACATTGAGACAGTGCTTTCCAGTTCACAGAGGTCTGTGGCACAAATTATTCTACTTGAGAAGTAACTGTGTGAGGCACCTATTATTCGCTCCATCAACATGGGCCTTAAACACCATGGCTTTCCTTTCTCATCATTTTACTATAGATGGTCCAAATGAAAAACTACAGAATTTTAGAGCTATGAGTTTCTCTCTGTTTCTGGAACACCTGAATCTGAATCACGAATTCTCAGATTCATAAGGGCCTCTCAGCATCATCTCATCCAAATCTTACCTGATTAAAGGAATTCCAATCTGCAGATGTATCATGGGGACATTACTTCAACTGAACATAAGTGTTCTTGGAGTTTATATTTAATGCCTTTTCTATAATGTAAAAGAGACACAGTCATTTAGGATGATTGGATAGATCTAATTATTAAAAAAAAAAATTACCTGGTATCCAGCCAAAACAATAATCAGAGTATATTGCTCTACTACTGAATATAGACTCGTCTTTACAAATCAGAACTTTCATTCATTAGGTTTTTTTTTTTTTTTTTTTTTTGGTATATATTATTTAAACAAATGTGATGTAAGTTTCAAAAATCTATTGATTTCCAGTCTAAGCACATTAAGTTTAAAGAGCAGTGTGTTTCAAGTGCAGAGCCTGTCTAGATTTAGAAAGATGATTTACCAAGGTCGATCTTGGATTTTCATTTTATTATCATTCTCTAGGGCAATCTGTGTTTTAAAGAAATAACATGTTCTATTTTTTAGTTATCCCATTGCACACTGAGAAATGCTATTACAGGTGGGAAACAGATCAGAACCCACTCCTATTTTGAAGGTCACAGCTCCTGTGGGTGGGCGTCCCTGGATTTTCTGGAAACCCCTCTCTTCTCTCACTCCTGAGGCCCATGCCCTGATTCTAACCCTAGGACTGTATTCTGTCTCGCTGGTTTCTCCAAGCTTTATCCATGCCTTATTCTCTTCTCAAATTACTTTACTACAAGACATCGTCTGTTTCTTATTGGGACATTTACTGGTACAGGAGTATGTGATTTTGTTAACTAATTATGTTGAGATTGGTTTGAAATCATTCCTTTTAATGTGTTAACAGTCTTATGTAATATATTAGCCATTTGCAGAGCTGCAGGTTGGCTAACCCTACTAATTGAAAGGATTGAGCAAGGCTTCCCTGATGGCTCAGATAGGAAAGAATCCACCTGCAATGCAGGAGACCTCGGTTTGTCACTGGTTCCAGAAGATCCCCTGCATAGGGGAATGGCAACCCCCTCCAGTATTCTTCCCTGGAGAATTCCATAGACAGGGCAGCCTGAAGGGCTACAATCCATGGGGTCGCAAAGAGTTGGAAACGAATGAGCTACTTCACTGAAAGAGTTGAGCTAATCAAAGGGAAAACCAATTGGCTATTTTTTAAGAAGCTTAGTTGACACGGTTTATTTTACACTTGATCCTAACTCAGGATCAGTATATGTTCATCTTCATAACCCCATTGAGTTTAGGAACTCCTCCAATAGTCTTTCTGTAAGTACATGTTGACTTGTTGACTACTTAGCCTGTTTTAAAATTACATAACATGTACATTCATATACAATTTTTCAGTGATGTGACCACAGAACATTTGAACTGGCCTGGTTATTCAAGGAAAGTTTTGTGAGTTGGTAATTTCAAGGCTCACGTATAAAATGTAAAAAATCCTGGCAGGTTAATATTTAGTTTTCATTTTACATCATTAAAATAGTGGAAATACAAGATGAAAACAGAATTTCAGTTGCTAATGTAAGTATCCTTTTGCCTGTTGATTTCATTATACATCTCAAGTGCATGTGTCCAACTCTTGGCAATTCCATGGACTGCAGACCCTCAGGCTCCTCTGTCCATGGAATTTTCCAGGCAAGAATACTGGAGTGAGTTGCCATTTCTTATTCCAAGCAAAGACAAAAACAAAAAACAAAAAAACAAGACTAACACAGAACTTGATTTTTTTTCTTTCATTTCATTGCAAAAAGAAACCAAGGCAGCTAAGTTTACCCTTTTAATTTAATTAAGAAAACTCCAGTTTTTAACTCTTTTTCTGTGTTTAGGTTGCCTTTCACATCACAGAAGAGTCCTGAGAAGGAAAAAGGAAAATAACTTCCAAAGAAACAAATGGGCTAACCTTTATTTTTTTCTGACCTTCTGTTGATATACAGCTTTATGATTTTTCTGAATAGGTGATACATAACAAATATTTATTATACAGTGAATGCTTTTGGAAATTTTTTTTCTAATGTTGGCTCCTCATACTAATTGTAATGTGGAAAAGAGGGCACCTTGAGAAGATAGAAATCTGTTTACTTTATATAATCTTTCCACATAAATCTGGCAAATTTTCAAAGATCTGCTTCTGCATTGTGGGCTGAGAAATTTCAGTTTATTTTGGCTTCCCAGAGAGGTCAGCTTCCTTTACAGAAATGTCAGCTTGTGGTCTGCTCTCCTTGGCTGGCCTTGGTTTTTGTAACTTAGAGGGCAAACTATGTATATTTTTTTAAGTGGTGCCTGAGATATTAACCAAATGCAGCCTTTTCAATCGGCTTTACTTCCAACTACAATGAAGTAAATGGCCATGAAGCACGGTTGTTGGTTCCATTTGTACCACTGAGAGCATTTTAATTGCCTTCCTTAGCTTGTAATATATTAACAGTCTGTTCTCTTAAAAATGTATGGCTTCCCTCTGGCTAGTGGTTTTCCTGGAATTTTCTTATGACCATATTTTGGTGTCCAGTTGATGATAAAGGGCATAAGTGAATTCTAGGCAGTAATAAATATTATATATACTTGCCACTTTACATATGCTCTGCATCCTGAGGGGAGAGAAACCACAGCGATATGGCTGACTAGAAGTTAATCCATTAAGTAGCAAGAACTGATTAATGCAAAAGAAGTATGTATAGGATATGAATTAATACAGCTTTTTCCCCTCTTAGCAATGGAACTTTTTTTTTCTAAATAAAAAGTCAATATGTGAAAAAGTTTATTAAAAATAAAACTTCTTTGGCGAAGTGAGCAGGAAGCCCAGAGCTTGCCTAATCCACCTCCATAGGTGAGACACCGCGCCCCCCTTCTGCTTTTTGTCACACTTGTGGAATAAGAGACCTGCTCATGACCCGTCTCTACTGCCTGTCCTGTGAACACTTTCCTTGGGATCAGTTTGTCCTGGGGCTGTGTGTCGTGTTTCAGAACTAGTACCTGAATTGTCCATCTTTCTGTCTCATCATCTGGATTCCGAGCCTCTTCCACCTGAGGTTTCCAAACCTGCAAATTCACTTACTGCAATCATACCTCTTGCTCATAGACTGGAGTTTACCCAGATAAATATGAATATTGTATTAGGATCCTTTTGGACCTTTATCTGATGAATAATTAGAAGCCCTCATGTTAAATCTTTATAAATGTACTGTTTTGGGGTGTTACTCATCTGATTCTCTTCCTGATTGTTCAGTAACTCCCCAAACTGTTCAGCTGCAGACTGTCAAACATCTTGGAGTAAACTAAAGTTATTAGGGCATAAAACTTTTTTGGAGGTCCTTTGTTCACGTATAGTGGATATCTGCAACAGAAGCAGGTTATTAAAACAACCACCAAAACCATGTTAGCATCTGTTCTATGGACATGAGTGGACACTGGGGTGTTATTAATGCTCTTCCAGTAGTGTTAGCCTTCCCTCTCTCTGGGCATGAGTCAGGATTGATTTCTGGACCAGCTGTGCCATGGGGTCATGTGACTGGCTCTGGCCAATGAGTGGTGAGCAGAAGTGTTACTGCTTGCTTCTGAGTTGGGTTATTTCATTGCTGGAGTTAGATCATCAGAGTGGTCTCTTTGCCTCTGGCAGGGGACCTGTGCCAGAGAGAAGGGCATCCCCAGACAGCTTGTGTGCTTAAATGTGTGAGCTGAGAGGAGCCCCCTCCCATGGCCTGAAGGCTGAGCCAGGAAGTTCTTTTTCTGTTTTGAGACACTGGGTGTTCGGATTTGTCTTTGTTACTACAGCCTAACCTAGCATATTCTAGCTGATAACAAAATGTCCAGTTAGGGGGGACTGGGGCACAGTGGCACTAACTGATGGTTTTAAAAGGTGACAGGGCACACTGGTGACCTGTTGTGTAATTCAGCTGTGAAGATATGGTGGCCAGGCAGGTCTGTGATATTTTGTGGGGAGGATCTCACCTACCTGGATATTCTACAGTGTATTCTTGGATAGCTGAATTTCAGTTTATTGTTAATGACACTCTGGACCTCATTTTAGGTATTAATTTATCAATATTTAATTGTCCTAGCCTAATTAAAATAGTAAATTAACTACAGGCATTGTATGTTTGGACTTCCCTGGTGGCTCAGACGGTAAAGCGTCCACATACAATGCAGGAGACCTTGGTTCAGTCCCTGGGTCGGGAACATCTCCTGGATAAGGAAATGGCAACCCACTGAAGTACTCTTGCCTGGAAAATCCCATGGATGGAGGAGCCTGGTAGGCTACAGTTCATGGGGTCACAAAGGGTCAGACACTACAGAGCAACTTCACTCACTGTGTACGTTTAGATAACAAGGGACAATTCTTTTGACATACGCTCAAATGCTATTGGATTTTTATATATGTTCAAACTCACCCAGATTAGAGAGGGTTCATCGTCTTTTGCTGAGTCATGATTGTCAAAGAACTGAGTAGCAGACATTCCTTGTGGTCTGTTGGTTCTTACTGACAGGTGAAAACGTGGCCAGTTACCTGCTCTTCACCCTCCCTTCTTTATCTTCATTCCTCCTTCCCCCTTTCCCTCCTTCCTCTCTTTCTCCTTGTGTACTTCTTTTCCCTCCAGATACATGGGCCATGATGTATATGTGTTCACTCAGATCCTGTACCACAACAGTTTGCACAGAATCTGTTATCAATATACATGTAGGTGTTTGTGGTAAACAAATATTTCTATGGGCGTTCAAGGGGAACTTATAAACACTAGTAAGCACTGCCTCATTAATCTTAACAATTTTCTTGTGAGGTTAATTATGTAGCGGTAATTAACCTCCCCTGTGAGTAGGTGGGCTTTTGCCATGTTGAGAAGCGTTCTTCCCTTCCAGGAGAGGTGGGAGGGAGCACTGGGCTGCTGTGAACTTTAAACATGCCTCTGAATGCTATTTCTCAGGAGTGAATGTTGGTGTTACTCGAGAAAATCTTACTTATACCGGCCTGAGCCTTGCATAATTTTCCTGACTCTCCTGTCCTCTAGTTTTCATTATAATATACTCGTTACTTATAAGAGACACATTCCAGGACTCCGATGAGGGTATACAGAACACTTAGCAGCTGAGAAGTTAAAAAAAATTGAACACAAATATATTCTTTTTTTTTTTCCATTTTATATTGTGTTCTGAAGAAAATTTAGGTGTGCAGTGAATTATCAGTTTTTTTCCTTCCCGTGTATTTTATATCTGATCTTTGGGACACGCACACATACACAGTCACTTACCCATGAATCTGTGGCATTAAACACTCACAGGTATTATATGCAATGTGATTTGAAAAGATGAGCAGTTTTTCAATAGCTTGAGGATATATTCCCTGATAAACTGCATTTACTAACTAAATATTTACTAGATATAAATCTAACTAGTGTCACTATAGAGAAGATCACAGGAATGGCAAAGAATAAAGATGCCTTTGGCAAGGTAAGCTTTAACATTTTACTTGATATTTTGAAAATTCACTTGGAGCCCTTTTAATAAATACATTCAGATCAGTATTCTGTGAATCTTCTTAATTATCAGAAATTTTTTTTTTTTTTTTACTTAGGATTTAAGAGTAAAAATCATTTGCCAAGCAGGTTTCTAAAAGTTGAAATCAAATGTCAATCCATAAGTGTACACTTTTCCATTTCTGGGAAATTTACATGTATCATGTCATAAAAAAGTAACACTTTCAAATTCTCTTTAATCATTGATTATTTTCTTCCTTTGGAACTTATTTCATATTAGATCCCACACATCTGATAGCCATTAATTTAGATATTTCCTTATAGAACTTAATATAAAACGAAAATTGCTTCAAGTCAACATTTCATAGTGATTAAAGAGTCAGACTTCCTGGGTTCAAATCTCATTTTCTCAAGTTCTAATGGAGAATATTACATATTTCTATAAACCTCAATTTCTTTGAGAGATTGAGGTAATTAACATAAAAAATTAACCTGATTCCTGGACTGTTTAATAGAGGCTCAATAAATATGAACTTTGATTAACTGGATGGTTTTGGAACCCTTTAGAAACCCTGCATTAGCTTTTTCTTTAGTGCAACAAATAAAACTTCGATTTGTAATAAAAAGTAATTTATATATTTGACCTCCAAAAAACTAAAATGCCTTCTGGGTCGTTCACTCTGTAAAAACACACTGTATCTTTAATCCTGTCTTCCCTCTGAATCTTCACGTTCCTGAGAAAAGTAGTCTGACTTAAGCTGCCATATCTCTCCTTCTTTCTTACTCATTTCAGAAGTGAATCACTCTGTTTCCCACATCATCATTTTCCTCTTAAAACAGACTAGCCAGTGATAGTCACAGATTGTTTGACAAATAGTGATTGCTGCAGATGATTTTCTCTCAAAGGCCCGGGTCCACTCTAAATCAGAATCAGAAAGCATTGTGGACTGTATTTTGTCTGCCTAAGCAGCTTCATCTTCTGGGTATTTTCCTGGAAATATTTTTGTGTCTTGGGTGAGTCTTTTCCTCATAACATTATGGTTTAAATGAATTCCCTTTTTTTTTTGTTAAGTCAAGTTAAAATCTGTATTCTGATTTCTTTCTCATGACTGGCATGCATGTTTAAAATGAAGCAAGCTATAATTACCTCCTGGCCTGCATTGAATCCCTTTTTTCTTCTGAGTAGAGTCAGATCTCCTAGAAAAATATCTTGCTTGCTGCCTGCTTCTTAACATTTATTCTAAGGGCTGCTGCTGCTGCTGCTGCTGCTGCTGCTGCTGCTGCTGCTGCTGCTGCTGCTAAGTCACTTCAGTCATGTCCGACTCTGTGTGACGCCATAGATGGCAGCCCACCAGGCTCCCCCATCCCTGGGATTCTCCAGGCAAGAATACAGGAGTGGGTTGCCATTTCCTTCTCCAATGCATGAAAGAGAAAAGTGAAAGTGAAGTCGCTCAGTCTGTCCGACTGTTAGCGACCCCATGGACTGCAGCCCACCAGGCTACTCCGTCCATTGGATTTTCCAGGCAAGAATACTGGGGTGGGGTGCCATTGCCTTCAAGAAAATATCAATAAAATATAAATCCATACTATATTTTTCAAAAGATCATACCCTTTTACTTTCAGTTTTCTGAAACTTTTGCCTTTATAAACAAGAGGAATTAGCAATGTGGCATTAGATAGTAATATTTTTAACTCTCTAGAATCCTTTGTATTTAGAAGAGCACTTAGAAGACTGAATAACTGCCTTTTGGATGAGATTGGCCATAACTTGAGGCAAGTCAGTCTGAGCTCCAGTTTACTCAGTTATGGAAAATAAAATTGGTTGACTGAAACTCATAGGATTCTGTGGCAAGTAAAACTGTACCCTATATGAAAGCCATTAAGAAAATGAACAGTGGCATCCAAAAATGTTATTGTTATTTATGGTATTAACTTGTAAATTTGATTAAATTCATTAGTTCATTGGCATATGTGCATGTGAAACGGTCCTGTCCTGCAATAATAAATATCATAGATGGTTGGATGGATTGTTGGACTTATTTGCAGACAAGACTGATTTGTCCTTGGGAAAACCCTGTTCCCTTGGCTCTTTTTTTTCTTTTCGATGTCAGTGGAAGCAGTGACAATTTGAGCTGCACATTCAAACCTTTTAGTTTGATTCCCAGACCTGCCTTCCGCCAGCTTGGTGACCTTTGGCAATTTGCTTCATATTTGTAAATCACATTTTCTGTATCTGTAAAATAGAGATCATCTCTATGCCATTTCTTTTTACAAAATGTATTCTGTACCAAAAAAAAACCCAACACTGTTAAGATAAATGCATGAAAAATGCAGAAGTGGTCAGTTTCTCTTAAAGCTGTTTTTTAGATAATCAAGATTTAAGTTTTCAGCTGCCCATTGTAAGTTTAGGTATGACTTCAATTATGTGCAGGTCTAGCTTTCCTCTTCTGTAGATGAAAATCAGAAGTACAGTGAATCACTTCATAATAAGCTTTCCACTCCATGTTGGTCAAAGGAACAGTCTGAAAATAAACACATCCTTTCTTCCCTTTTGTGTCAAGAGTTAGCATTGGAGGAGAATGAGTAGATGAACGCTTGCCCAAAACCTTATCCCCGGTGCCAAAAATACTGTGGGAGAAATTGTAATTTTACAGAACTACTTATTTTCTCAAGGGGACAAAGACTACGTATAAATAAGCAAGATTTCTATGCCATATCAAGTAATTGAAATTACATGTATTAATCTTTGAGGAATACAAATTAGGTAAATTTTGCATCAAGGTGGATTTTGAAACAGTAAAATATGGAAAGAAACACGCAGCGAGAGCTTCATAATTTCATGAGGTATTTTTGTATCCGTCCTGAAAAGACGACAGTTTGGAGTCTGTTTTCTCTAGGTCACAGCTGGGAATATTTCCAAGGTCAAATGTGATCTGCTAGCCAGACATGCAATTGTTCTGATGGGATTACGCATCAAATTTACTAGGTAAAATGCCGATTTACAATAGTTTATCAACTTGTAAAGAGTTTCGGCAAACCTAATACTTGGTAAACAGTTTTTAAAAACATTCAGTTTTGTGCTTTTGAACAAGTATAGCAAACTGAATCAGTAAAACTATATTCAGATTTTAAAAATGAACCTTAATACAGGTTTAACAAAGCATTTATTTTGACTCAGAGCTTCCTACACGTGGTATTGCGCAACCTAACCACTAAGTGTAAATTTTTCAGTTAGCCTGACTTCAGTAGGGGGTGTATACTTTAGAAATCCATTAATAGAAAGGTACCGTGCATAATGGATATTTTAAAGAGAATCCAAATGGAACAAAATAGTCCACCAAGCTTATATAATTTTTGACTTTGTTTTTTGTAAATCTTTTAATCTATTTGTGTGTATTTTCTAATTATAGTAGTAATGAATACTGTGTGTCCAGTGTAATTTTAGATCTCAACTCTTTCAAGGTTCTAAGACTCCTGTGAGATGTGTATTGTTATTACTGCCTCCAGTTTCCAGATGAGGTGTCTGGGACACACCAGGGCTGACTGAGTGACCTGCCAAAATCACACCGAGAAGGGCAAAAGCTGAAATAATCCCTCTTTTAATCCTTACAATATACCTTCACTCTGTGCAGATGAATACAGTCTAACATTTTGAGTAATTGCAGAGGTGCTCGACTCTTACAGTCCTTGAATTATAGGATGTTTTTAGAGTATAACGTTTTATTTTAATTCCTCCAAAGTCAGTTTCTTCCTGTGTTTGGGTAGCCTCTGATCTGCTAATGCTGCTAGCCCTCCGTCTTTCCCAAGCTATCGCCTGTGTCAGAGATTCCATAGTAACGGAACTTTCTTCTCCAACCACGTCCGTTATTCACAGAACCCTTCAATCTCAACTCTCTCAGGAAACCTCAAGTGATGAAAATAAGAGTATTGATTTTGACTTGCTCTGAGACATCCAATGCTTATGAAATCCTTTCTGCTCATAAATATACAACTTTTAATGTTTATATTTGCAATCATCGACTCAGTGAACATGAGGTTGAGCGAACTCCGGGGAATCGTAAAGGCTTTCCCACAGGGAAGCCTGGTGGGCTGCAGTCCTTGTGCTCGCAGAAAGTCAGAGAGGATGAGGGACTGAACAACAATAAAAATGTTCATTTAGATTTAAGTATAGTCTGTTTTAATAGTTTTCTATAAAATATGAATTTCTTAGGTTTCAAGTGCATGGTTGGTAAAAACTACAGCTTAATTACCTTGAACTTTACTTAGTACCATATTAAAACAATGAGGTGCTTAATCGTTTCTGTAATTATGATCGTAGAAGATCAAAATAAAATTAGAATGACAATTATCTTTTCTTGTATAAGTTAATGATTTTAAGTTGGGAAGATGTCATTTATTTTAGACAAAAATAGGTTATACTTAGATTAAACGTCTCTAATACTAGAAAATACAGAATATTTATAAAAAAGAAAGGTGAAAAGTTCAGTTCCTTGCTCAGAGAATATTTAATCTTTGTCTTTAAATTAATTTTGATATGTTCTTTTGAAATTCTCAATTTTCATATGCTTGGGCATTGAAAATGAATACTATCCTACTAGGAAAAAGAATAAATCCCGATCTAGTCTGACTAAAATCATCCTCTGTGGAATTTTCTTAGTTGTGATAATATTCAAATACTGAAAATCAAGCTGATGCTAGCTTTTCCTTCTGATTGGTAGTGATTCAGTGTCTTGGGGATTTTAGAGTTTCTTGAGAGGAAGTAATCAAAATAAAATTATTTTTCTTCTTAAAAAGAACAGCTATTCCATTTATTCTAAAAAGGGGAATTCACAGAGTTTATGTAAGTAAATGTCAGTCACAAAACGAAAAGATAACTGAAAAATAATTCTCTGAAAAGTTCAGACACATCAGAAGATTTAAGGTTGATTTCCATTTTCTCTTCATTTACCTTTTACCATTTATATTTCCTTGAGTTTCTTTCACATTTGTATGTACTAGGAAAACATATTCTCCCATAACTTTTAATTATGAATTTTATAATATTACAGTCTTATTACAATATTAATATATCTTATATCCTGTCAGCTTCAACACTAATTATTTTTATACTACATTATTTCAAAAATATATTTAAATTACTTCTGAATTCTTATATCATGCAAATTTTGTAGCAGGACTTTAGGTGCATAATTAAAAATATTCTAGCATTTGGATAATTTAGCAGATTAGGAAAAAGAATTTAGAAAGACATTTCAGGGCAATTTGCTTGTTTTGAGCATCTGGTTAACAGCTGGAGTAATGAGAGTTAACGCAGCAGTGACCATCTTTTACACTGATCTCCAGTGCACTCACAAACACTAGAAAGTATTAACTGCTATTAATTCTTGCTTCCTTTTGCTATAGGGATTTGCTTAAAAAAGGGAAAAGATCCTTGGAATGTTCCTTCTCTAAGACAGTTTTTCAAAAATAAGATTATATGTAGTTTGTATATCATAGTTCACAAGTACGTAATTATTGGCATATACATAATATCTCAAGGTGGTCTGCTGAGTTGAATTATCTTATGTACAAAATATCTGTTTTAAAACTTTACTTTCTAAGAAATGTCTCAGGTAAGGTCTCACATGTATTGATAAGGGTAAACAGGTACTTATTGCATATATCATGTTCTTGGCCTTGAAATCAGAGCCATACAATAGAAATAGGGAGTACACTTAGTATATCACAGATGAGAAGAGTATTTAAGATTTTTGCCACTGTTGAGAAGAAGAAAACACTGTAGAAGGTCAGAAAGAAAAGAGCGACATGGCCTTTCTCTGAAGATTTTCCTGGTGGTGCAGTGGTTGAGATTGTGCTTCCACTGCCAGGGACACAGGTTCAGTCCCTGGATGGGGAGCTTGGGTCCTGTATGCCTGGAGTGGAGTGGGTTGCCATTTCCTTCTCCAGGGGATCTTCCTGATCCAAGGATCGAACCAGGGTCTCCTATGTTACAGGCAGAGTCTTTACTGTCTGAGCCTCCAGGGAAGCCCCAAGGCAAAGATGAATCAAAACTAAAAAACAAAAAAATGGTGAAGACTATGATATCAGTTTGAGAGATTTAAAATGGCATGAGGTGATACATTTTTCAAATAAAGTACCAGAGGGAAAGAAAAGGCTTGACTTTTGATGGTTGTGGTACTGGGACAGGTTCATAATTTGCAAAGGGGGGACCTGGTTCAAGTTCAATCACAGTATGGTTCAAAAATGATGAGTCTGTGGTTTTGGCAGATAATTAAATTGGCCTTGTTCTGTGAAAAAGCAAATAGACTTTTATATTGTAGCTCAGTCATTTAATAGCTATGGTATTTACCACATAAATCAATCAGTTAATCTAAGAAGCTTAGAATCATTCTTTGCATGTAATTTCTGCTTAATAATTTTGGTGAAAACAGTAAATAATTGGAGAAAGTATTCTAAGTTAATTTGCAGAAGAATAATTTATTTCATGTTATCAAAATTGACAATAACTTAGAAAGCCAAGGTCAGGTCTAGAGTCTAGGGCAAGATCAGTGAAAGTCTTCAAGGGCAGCAAAGTGGTGAGAGGAAAAAACATGATGCTAAGGCATAGGTAAAAAGAATTTTTGGTGAGGATATTGAAGTTGTTATCATAGGACATTCATTTCAGAAATTGTGTTTTTTCCCAAAGCATTTTAAAATCTAATGTTTAAAATCAAAATGGTGCTATGCAAGGCAAAAAGAGCCAAGAATAGTCAAAATATATTTCTTCTGTCATTATTTTTTTTAATTTATTTTTTAATTGGTGGAAAATTGCTTTAAAACATTGCGTGGGTTTCTGCCATACAACAATTGGGCAGAAGACCTTAACAGACAGTTCTCCAAAGAAAATATTCAAGTGGCCAATAAACACATAAAAAGATGCTCAACATCACTAATTATTAAAGAAATGCAAATCAAAATTTCAGTATTTCTTAAGCACCATGTTTTAAGGGTCACTGAATTAAGTTAAAGGTTATATTCTTGTGACACTATATAGAAATTGCAAAGTACTGTTCAAATGTTAGTATATAAAGTCCATTCATTATAGAAAGTTTATACTACAATGTATCATATATAAAAATATCATTTTTAGTCTTGTTAAAAGTATGTTATGCATAAACATTAGTTTTATTACAAGGGAATCATGAAAATAGTGCTCATTGCCTTTCTTTATTAGCACTGTTTCATAAAGTAAAAAAATCACTATTTTAGATCTACTAGTCACTTTAAGGGGAAAAATGTAAAGAGAAAAAAGTTAACACCTGGGATTCTAAGAATTGGTGTTATTTATATCATGAAAGAAGATGTTATAAGTTTTTTCCTACATATGATATAATCCTGTTTGTCAAATAAACAAGAAATTTTTATTTTCATCATTTTATCAGTTTTCAACAAGTTATTCAAAATAATAAAAAACTAAAATGGATAAAAAAAATTTAGACAATTTATATTTTCTTTTAACTTACCTCTGTTATTCCAATTTTTTGGAGCTTCATAAATATGAAGTATACTATTTAGATTCTAGGAAATAATTTTAATGGTATATTTTATACAATATAGTTTGTATTCATTACATAATTTATACCTGGAACTCTACTATTTCCCCATCAGTTTTGTATTTTGAAACTCTGTTGAAAGTAGTTCTTGATTTTGGAATCACATTTTTTTTCTTTTTAGAAATTAAAAACTTGATTTGACAAAAATTTCCATGGTAAATTATGCACACATGTATATCATATTTTCATATTTGAAGAAATCTTTATATTTTCAGAGTTTTCAATTTGAGGTTGATAGAATTAAATTATCCAGCCAAACCTATGCAGCTACTCTTATGCTCATTAAATTGCCTACATTTACTAAAATCTGCCATTAATATCTGTATGTGTTCTGCCTATATATAAGAACTGAGAGTTATTTTTGAAAGACACATTTTGCCTTTAAAGAAGATAGGATTCAGTGTTGCCTGCTTGAAATGTTTTCCTTCTTTCTTTGGAAGGTGTTAAAGGCTTTTGAATAGAAATAATTTTAAAATAGAGATTTCCAGCTATCAATGAGCACATTGCCTTGATTTCAACCACAATTAAATACAAAGAACTGAACTGAGTCCATGGCCTTCCGCTGTGCTTTCTTCATTTAGAAATTTCAGTATTAAGTGAAAGCCAGATGATTCAAGTGTTGCATTTTAGCATACCACAGATTGTGATCTTTAGAGTTACATTATCTATATATTACAAGTAACCCAACTAAAACATCTGCACTGTGGCAGTTTCTGTGAAATTTAATTTTCACTAAAAGCGTGAGAGTCAATAGAAAAATCACCCTGTCAGCAGAATTTGAACATAGAAGTTCCATTCATGGGATAAAAGGATTATTTGTAAATGGAGTAAAATATGCTGAGTGATATTTGTCATTTTGTTAATGATAAGTGTTCTCATTTGCCCTAATTTATTTTAATTCCCCTAGTGTGTTCTACATTTGAAAAATAGAATAATCTTAATTGCATTTTTTTACAATATCATCAGTTCATAAAACTGATGGACCATCACTCTCAAAACTGTATTTATTTGAGCAGTATGAAAATATGTAAGATGTGTTTGGTATTTAGAATAATATCTTGTCCTCCTAGTGTTTTCATGTTGCTCTGACCCAAATGAGAAAGTTGAGGACCAGTGGTTATGTGTGATAATTAATGTCGGACTCATCAGGCCGAACGCTTGTCTGTACCAAGGCAGTCCATCTTCACCGCTCTACACTTCACTGCCCCCAGATACTTGCTGAAAAGTTTCCTAGGAGGGGGACTAGTGATTGATTTTGGGGGTGGAGAGATTGTGGTTGCAAGCGAGTTATTGGAACAGCATCAGAATTCACAGTCTTAGTAATTTTATTCTTAATCATTTTATTTAATTCTTAGTAATTTTCAGTTCAGTTCAGTTCAGTCGCTCAGTCGTGTCCGACTCTTTGCGACCCCATGAATGGCAGCACGCCAGGCCTCCCTGTCCATCACCATCTCCCAGAGTTCACCCAGACTCAGGTCCATCGAGTCCGTGATGCCATCCAGCCATCTCATCCTCTGTCGTCCCCTTCTCCTCCTGCCCCCAATCCCTCCCAGCATCAGAGTCTTTTCCAATGAGTCAACTCTTCGCATGAAGTGGCCAAAGTACTGCAGTTTCAGCTTTAGCATCATTCTCTCCAAAGAAATCCCAGGGTTGATCTCCTTCAGAATGGACTGGTTGGATCTCCTTGCAGTCCAAGGGACTCTCAAGAGTCTTCTCCAACAGCACAGTTCAAAAGCATCGATTCTTCGGCGCTCAGCTTTCTTCACAGTCCAACTTTCACATCCATACATGACCACAGGAAAAACCATAGCCTTGACTAGGCGGACCTTAGTCGGCAAAGTAATGTCTCTGCTTTTGAATATACTATCCAGGTTGGTCATAACTTTTCTTCCAAGGAGTAAGCGTCTTTTAATTTCATGGCTGCAGTCACCATCTGCAGTGATTTTGGAGCCCCAAAAAATAAAGTCTGACACTGTTTCCACTGTTTCCCCATCTATTTCCCATGAAGTGATGGGACCGGATGCCATGATCTTCGTTTTCTGAATGTTGAGCTTTAAGCCAACTTTTTCGCTCTCCTCCTTCACTTTCATCAAGAGGCTTTTTAGCTCCTCCTCACTTTCTGCCATAAGGGTGGTGTCATCAGCATATCTGAGGTGATTGATATTTCTCCCGGCAATCTTGATTCCAGCTTGTGTTTCTTCCACTCCAGCATTTCTCATGATGTACTCTGCATATAAGTTAAATAAGCAGGGAGACAATATACAGCCTTGACGTACTCCTTTTCCTATTTGGAACCAGTCTGTTGTTCCATGTGCAGTTCTAACTGTTGCTTCCTGACCTGCATACAGATTTCTCAAGAGGCAGGTTAGGTGGTCTGGTATTCCCATCTCTTGCAGAATTTTCCACAGTTTATTGTGATCCACACAGTCAAAGGCTTTATTTAACTCCTTTTCAATGGTTGGTTGAGGGTCTGTCTCTCATTTTTGTGTGTTCAGATGCCTAGTGTGTGGATCAGATGAGATCATTTAAATCATAGGATCTCACCCCTTTCACTTTCACCAGGTGTCAGCTCAGCCCTCTGTCTCGGCCAGGACCCTCTAGGGAACTCTGTGTCCTGCTGGAGGGTAAGGAGTAAAGTATCACTCTGTCTCTACACTCCCCACCTTGTGGTATTTGTAGGCTCTCTGTGGCTGGTGTTTGGGAGTTATATGGTTTCTTTTCTTTGATGAAAATGGAGTCAGTCTTGCCCTGTATATATGTTTCGTTGTGCTCATTGGGTTTCAGGGATTGAGGAAAGGTTTGGAAAAATGAAGCTCTCCTGCAGCCTTTAACTGTAGTCCAAAATATTGTCTCAGAAGAATTTTCCCCAAATTAAAATTATAATATCTTGGTACAACTTGTATTCCTGTGGAGGGAACAAACAAACAAACAACAACAACAACAACAAAAAACATAACAGTAGCTGTAGCCCAAAACTGCGTTGAGGCTTAGCCAAGAACCATATGCTATAATGGGTTTGCCAGGTGGCTCAGTGGTAAAGAATCTGCCTGCCAATTCAGGAGACACAGGTTCGATCCCTGGGTCTGAAAGATCCCCTGGAGAAGGGAATGGCTACAGACTCCAGTATTGCCTAGTGAATCCCATGGACAGAGAAGGCTGTTGGGCTATAGTCCGTGGAGTCACAAAGAGTCATATGTGACCAAGCATGCACACACGTACTCTAATAATTGCACAGTAATGTTTAGCTGTCACCATCATCACCATCATTGTGATGATTGTTGGAACTTTGGGGGTCTAATATCATATGTCTGTTTTGTTTGAATTCACTTTAAATTCTGAATCAATTCAAATAACTGTAAATATTTTGAATGTAATACTTGATGAAATAATTCCAATAGTTCATCTTTAATCTTTGGAGTGGAAGTTAATGTCAATGGATAGATACATGAAGTATATTACATAAAGTGTAATTTGATATTATTATAAGCTGCAGCCATACTGATGTAAATTTATATCACAGAAGCATCAATATATTAGTGTCTAATTTCTGTATTCCCAAGTTTAATGGTTCAGTATCTCTTGAAAGTTTAACTAACATCAACAGATGAATAGATGTATTCTAAGGTTTAATATCATTAATAATTATCTTTTAATTATTGATAATTTATCTCAGAATATTTATTTATTCTCACCTTAAATGAGACACTTCTGTGAGTCTCATGTTCTTCATTATTGACATATCTCATAGATGAGTTCNTCTGTATTCCCAAGTTTAATGGTTCAGTATCTCTTGAAAGTTTAACTAACATCAACAGATGAATAGATGTATTCTAAGGTTTAATATCATTAATAATTATCTTTTAATTATTGATAATTTATCTCAGAATATTTATTTATTCTCACCTTAAATGAGACACTTCTGTGAGTCTCATGTTCTTCATTATTGACATATCTCATAGATGAGTTCTAGAGTCATAGACTAGCAGACCTGAATCTGCCTGGAGAAATGTTTTGATGTTTTAGCACAACGTTCAAAGCATTTTTTAGTTTAAATGCCTTCATCAAGGCATGGAGTCACAGTTCTTTTCACACTCAACAGCTTACCTATAGCTATTTTATACATTCGTGTTAGGTGTGTGACCACTGCCAAAAAAAAAGGTTTTGACTCCTAGATCTGTATTTTGGAGGTCACTTCCTACTTTAAAAATTTTGTATATCTAGGTGACTGTTCCTCTGTGGCAGAGAAGTGAACAAATAGGTCTTTATTTGTACCCATCTGCCCTGTTTATTACAATTTTTGGTGGATACCTTTACCTGTCATAATCCTCTTGGGAAGAATGGCTGTTTCTCTTTTGGTCAGGGGCCCCAGAAAGTAACATATTATGATTTTGTAAGTGCTCATTATTTTTCAGGCTATAAAGGTATTTCAAGGAAAAGAATGTGTTATTAATTCACTATAAAAAAGTAACAACTGTAGATTTTATCTTAACATTGTTAATTTTCCCTTTAGCTATTTTCATTTTTCTTTTAATTTTTGAAGACTCGTGACTGTCAAAATTGTTTTTTGAAGTCCATAAGTATAGTTACCCTAACAATAATGGTAAGATATCTTGATATGAAGGTCATGGAATTTTGTTAGGCTAAAGGTCAAAATAATGAGGTAATTTAAAAGGAAGTGTGGTTTATACTCTTTGGAAAAGAAGTTGTCATATGCAAATTAATGATTGATTATTTTTAATATTCTATAAATGTGCAGCTGACCCACTGCTGTCAGTAGTACTACCTGTAGAATTAAGAGTGTTTATCTGGTTCTAGTGGATTATTTTTGGAGAAAGCGATGGCACCCCACTCCAGTACTCTTGCTTGGAAAATCCCACAGGCAGAGGAGCCTGGTAGGCTGCAGTCCATGGGGTTGCAAAGAGTCCAACAGGACTGAGCGACTTCGCTTTCACTTTTCATTTTCATGACCCACTGCTGTCAGTAGTACTACCTGTAGAATTAAGAGTGTTTATCTGGTTCTAGTGGATTATTTTTGGAGAAAGCGATGGCACCCCACTCCAGTACTCTTGCTTGGAAAATCCCACAGGCAGAGGAGCCTGGTAGGCTGCAGTCCATGGGGTTGCAAAGAGTCCAACAGGACTGAGCGACTTCGCTTTCACTTTTCATTTTCATGCATTGGAGAAGGAAATGGCAACCCATTCAGTGTTCTTGCCTGGAGAATCCCAGGGACGGGGGAGCCTGGTGGGTTGCCGTCTATGGGGTCGCACAGAGTCAGACACGACTGAAGCGATTTAGCAGCAGCAGCAGTGGATTATTTTATAGTCAAACTACCTTGTAACAAATGACAGTATTCCATATAGATATTTTTTCTTTTCTTTTTTTTTTTTACTTTGAGGGAAAGGTAATATAACAGGAATATCAAACTTGGTTTTGTTAGCTGAGATCAATTTATAGTTTGATTTATATTCTACAATGGCTTAAAAATTAAGTGGGGAATTTGCTAAGTTTTACAGTGATTATTTGCTCATCGTATGATGCAAACAAACATTTCATAGTACACATTTAAGGGAACATATCAAACTGCTTGGAGATTTCACACATCTACTGAAATTGAATTTAAATGTGAAAATGCTAATTCACCGATCCTTATCTGCTCAAAGTCAGCAGTGGTACCTTCTCTGTTTAACTCAAGGCAACAAACTCATAAAGCAAACTTTAGAAACTCTGACAATATGAATTTTGCATCTACAAACTGAGCTATGAGGGAAGCCCATACAACCTTAGAGAATCAAACAATTCTTAGAATTAATATGTCTTCCAAATCAAATTTAAAAGAAATCAACTTGATAAACAGTCCATTCACAATACCAACAATAGCAAAATTTCGTACCGTAACTGCAGACAACCTTAATAAAGTTTATTAGGAAAATTTGAAGAAGTATACCACTTTGGAGAAAATACAATATTTTAAATGTAAAACTATGCTATTTTCTTAGGTGATATAACTAAGAATTATGAAAATGTTAATTTTTCCAAAGTCAAATTACTAATCTGGNCCGTAACTGCAGACAACCTTAATAAAGTTTATTAGGAAAATTTGAAGAAGTATACCACTTTGGAGAAAATACAATATTTTAAATGTAAAACTATGCTATTTTCTTAGGTGATATAACTAAGAATTATGAAAATGTTAATTTTTCCAAAGTCAAATTACTAATCTGGTAGATTTTAAAATTTAAACTTTGCAAATGTTATTCTAATAACCTTCTTATTGAAAGACCTCTGAAGAGAATTTAATTATCATAAAATTGTAAAGTTATAAGTAAAAAGTGTCTGTATTTACCCAACAATTAACATTTATCGGTGATATTTAATATAAAGCTCTAAAACCCTAATGTGCTTAGAAATTTAATATTCAGTAAGAGAAGCACTGCCAACAAATACACATTCAATCAAAGATTCAATCTATAGTGTTGGAGGGCTAGACTATTTGGAAAACTTTAAATTTAAAATCTCCCCTCAAATCTTATGCTAGTGGAAAAAAATAGATGGAGTAAATAAGTCACTGTGTTAAATGTAAAAAAAAATAGCTTCAAACTTTGAAAGAAAATATTTATATTTAATCTCAGGATATTTAATATTAGAAAAAATATTAGAAGAAAATGCAAAGAAAATTTTTATAAAATTGGCCACCAAAAACTGAAAAAAAAGGAAAAGAAAACGAATACATATCAGATTACATTATAATCAAACTTAAAAGCCAAATTTCCAAATGGGAAAGATATTTTAAATATGTAGATTAATGTCCTTACTGCATAAATAGCTCTCTTTTAAATCAAATTTTTGCTTTTCACTCTGCTTGGATAGCATTATTTTAAATTAATATAGACAAAAAGTCCTGTAATGACAGAATAAAGGATATGAATAGAAAATAAAAAACTAAATCCTAATGGGCAGTAAATATATAAGAATACAGAATATCACTAGTAATGAAATATGACTGATACAGTAATTAGGATGCCATTTAGGATACCAGTTTTTTAATCTGTCAAATAAAAAAATGTTAAGATAATACTGATAATAGCAGTGAAGTCATAGGTGCCTTTTCTTAGACTACTATTAGTAAAAAATATATAAAAGGGATTTTGGTAGTATGTACCAATAGATTTAAACCAATAATTTGTCATTCTAAGAATATAGCTGAATTTTCACAGAACCTTTTATGTACTAGTCTTCTGTATTTTTTATACTTGTCAGTACCCGGAAAAATTCATATGCCCAGTAATAAATAGATGATTAATTCAATTATATTTTATATGAATATGAATATTCAAATTCACGGTTTTGAAAATGTAATAATGGAAAAATGACCCATGATATAATGTTAAGTGAAAAAGATAGAAAATTTTAACTATGATGCCAGAGGTTGGTTTTAAATTATGGCTGCATGTATAGACTATATAGAAACACACATAAATGTTATTGTCTGACTTCTACTAGGATTATGGATCAGTTTCATTTGCTTCCGTGTTTCTTTTTTTCTTTTTTTTTCTGATGAGTACAGAGTATAGAAGAAAGTACTGGGTAGTAATGTTAAAACTTTCCAATCCCAGAAGACATACTTTGTTGCGGAAATACATACATATTATGATAAAAGTTGCAATAAGTTCAGTTAAATAACTAGCAATTTAAGCATACATGGCTTGAGAAGTTTCGATGGCTACACAGCTAACCTAAGGGCACAACAGCTCTCTTCAGATGTCCCAGTGGAGCTGGAGGAGGTAAGGTGGCTTTCCCACATCAGCTGATTGACTGCACATTGACTCTCCCCCATGTGCCCTCAGTCTCTCTTAGACTGGATCGCATTTCATCACAGCAGGATTCTCAGGGCCCCAAAAGAGCAATGGGGGAAGCTGAAGCCAAATGCGGCCTCTGTACCCTGACTCCACATTAAATCTCTAGGACACAATTTTTGGGTAATGAAGTAGAAAAGAGTAGCCTTATTACTTTGCCAGGCAAAGGGGGCCACACGGGCTAATGCCCTAAAAACTGTGTGTCCCCTCCTGGAGAGGGTATGGAGGAGTTTTATAGCAATGGTCCACTCAACGAGGAGGGAGTGATCAGCTTATGAACATGATTAGCGGTGAGGTAAGTTGGAGTCCTCATCCTCAACCTTCTGATTCCAACTGCTTGATGTCTGCATGCTTATGGGGAACATACAGTTAGCTTTTCCCACCTGGTGGGGGCTTTAGTATCAGTGAAATTGCTCAAAGACATCGTTACATGTAGCCCTTGAGGGGGAACCAGCACCCTGCCCTAGTTCAGTTCAGTCTCTCAGTGGTGTCCGACTCATTGCAACCCCATGGACTGCAGCACGCCAGGCCTCCCTATCCGTCACCAACTCCCTGAGCTTATTCAAACTCAAGTCCATTGTGTGGGTGATGCCGTCCAACCATCTCATCCTCTGTCGTCCCCCTCTCTTCCCACCTTCAATCTTTCCCAGCATCAGTGTCTTTTCCATTGCGTCAGGTCTTATCATCAGGTGGCCAAAGTATTGGAGTTTCAGTTTCTCCATCAATTCTTCCATTGAATATTCAGAACTGATTTCCTTTAAGATGGACTGGTTTGATCTCCTTGCAGTCCAAGGGACTCTCAAGGGTCTTCTCCAATATCACATTTCAAAAGCATCAATTCTTAGGTGCTCAGCTTTCTTTATGGTCCAACTCACATCCATACATGACTGCTGGAAAAACCATAACTTTGACTAGTTGGCAAAGTAATGTCTCTGATTTTAATATGCTGTCTAGGTTGGTCATAGCTATTCTTCAAGGATCAAGCTTCTTTTAAATTCACGGCTGCAGTCAAAATCTGCCATGACTTGGCAGGCCATAAAAATTAAGTCTATCATTGTTTCTACTGTTTCCCCATCTATTTGCCATGAAGTGATGGGACTGGATGCCATGATCTTAGTTTTCTGAATGTTGAGTTTTAAGCCAACATTTTCACTCTCCTCTTTTATTTTCATCAAGAGGCTCTTTAGTTTCTCTTCACTTTCTGTCATAAGGGTGGTGTCTTCTGCGTATCGGAGGTTATTGATATTTCTCCCTGCAATCTTGATTCCAGCTTGTGCTTTATCCAGCCCAGCATTTCACATGATATATTCTTCCTATGAGTTAAATAAGCATGGTGACAATATATAGGCTTACGTACTCCTTTCTCAATTTGGAACCAGGCTGTTGTTTGATATCTAGTTCTATCTGCTGCTTCTTGACTTGCATACAGATTTCTCAGGAGGCAGGTCAGGTGGTTTGATATTCCCATCTCTTTAAGAATTTGTTTGTTGTTATCCACCCAATCAAAGGCTTTGGTGTAGTCAGTAAAGCAGAAGTAGATGATTTTCTAGAACTCTCTCACTTTTTTGATGATCCAGTGGATGTTGGCAATGTGATCTCTGGTTCCTCTGCCTTTTCTAAAACCAGCTTGAACATCTGCTTGTGTTTCATCCAGCCTGGCATTTCACATGATGTACTCTGCATATAATTTAAATAAGCAGGGTGACAGTATACAGCCTTGACGTACTCCTTTCCCTATTTGGAACCAGTCTGTTGTTCCATGTCTAGTTCTCACTGTTGCTTCTCGATTTGCATACATATTTCTCAGGAGGTAGGCCTGCTATTCCCATTTCTTTCAGATTTTTCCACAGGTCTTTGTGATCCACGGTCAAAGGCTTTGGTGTAGTTGATAAAGCAGATGTAGGTGTTTTTCTCAAACTGTCTTGGTTTTGCAGTGATCCTACAGATGTTGGCAATTTGATTCTGGTTCCTCTGCCTTTGCTAAATCCACCTTGAACATCTGGAAGTTCACGGTTCACGTACTGTTGAAGCCTGGCTTGGAGAATTTGGGGCATTACTTTGCTGATGTGAGATTATGGCAATTATCCATTAGTTTGAGCATTCTTTGGCATTGCCTTTCTTTGGGATTGGAATGAAAACTGACCTTTTCCAGTCCTGTGGCCACTGCTGAGTTTTCCAAATTTGCTGGCATATTGAGTGCAGCACTTTCACAGCATCATCTTTCAGGGTTTGAAATAGCTCAACTGGAATTCCATCACCTCTACTAGCTTTGTTGTCATGCTTCCTAAGGCCCACTGGACTTTGCTGGATGTCTGGCTCTTTGTGAGTGATCACACCATCATTATTATCTGGGTCATGAAAATCTTTGTATAGTTCTCTGTATTCTTGCCACCTCTTCTTAATATCTTCTGCTTCTGTTAGATTGCTACCATTCCTGTTCTTTATTGAGCCCATCTTTGCATGAAATGTTCCCTTGGTATCCCTGATTTTCTTGAAGAGATCTCTAGTCTTTCCCATTCTGTTATTTTCCTCTAGTTCTTTGCATTGATCGCTGAGGAAGGCTTTTTTAATCTGCCCTTGCTATTCTTTGGAACTCTGCACTCTAATGGGTATCTCTTTCCTTTTCTCCTTTGCCTTTAGCTTCTCGTCTTTTCTTAGCTTTTTGTAAGCTTCATCTGGCAACCATTTTGCCTATTTGCATTTCTTTTTCTTGGGGATTGTCAGGGGTGTGTAATCTCTGTGGTTCTCTCCCGCCACAACAAAAATTTGAAGTGACAGACGTTAACGCCCTCGGCACATCACAGCTCTTGGACAGTCCGTGTTATAGCGCTCGGACAGATCAGTTTTATTTAGAAAATAAAGGAAAATACATCCTAGAGGCTTGAGGGCATGCTGATCCAAAGGAAGCAAAGAGATGAGAGAGAGAGAGAGCGCGTGAGCGAGCGAGCGTGTGCTCACGGGAGAGGGATGGCCGGCCCTTTGTCTCGTCTTTTGCCCCAGCTCTGGGCCTGCCTATGTAAACTGGGCTAGCTAGGAGTGCTGTTTGTTCTCCCTGAGGACGTCACTTGGGTCCTTGGACTGAGGACCTCCTCACTCCTTTCTTTGTTCTATTTTTGTGGGCTTTTCCCTTCTTTGTCTTTTACCCATTGCCATTCTGGCCTCTGCTTTCCTATTCTAACTGCCCAACAGGGATGGTCTTGATCCCTGCCTCCTGTACAATGTCAGGAACCTCTAGCCATAGTTCTTCAGGCGCTCTGTCTATCAGATCTAGTCCCTTGAATCTGTTTGTCTTTTTGACTATATAATCATAAGGGATTTGATTTAGGTCATACCTGAATGGTCTAGTTGGTTTTCCCTACTTTCTTCTATTTAAGTCTGAATTTGGCAATAAGGAGTTCATGATCTGAGCCACAGTCAGCTCCCAGTCTTGTTTTTGCTGAGTTTATAGAGCTTTTCCACCTTTGGCTGCAAAGAATGTAATCAGTCTGATTTTGCTATTGACCATCTGGTGATGTCCATGTGTAGAGTCTTCTCTTGTGTTGTTGGAGCTCCTAAAACCCTTAGAATTTCTGTGATTAGAGCATGAAAAGATGTTTTTTATGTTAATTAGGTGAGGTGACTCTTAGGTAACTTGAGGGGGATGGTTGCTTGGAGAAAATGTGATTGCAAGATTAAAAGTTTCTGTAGACAACACCAGCCCCTTCCCCCAAACTCCAGCAGGGGAGATGAATCACTCCGAGGGCAAGAGATTAGTTAATCAGGACTCTGAAGCCTCTTAAGAGAGAACCTCTTGGACAACAAGGAGATCAAACTAGTAAATGGTAAAGGATATCATTGTTTATAAATGTCCTGAATATTCATTGGAAGGACTGATGCTGAAGCTGAAACTCCAATACTTGTGGTGGCCACCTGATGTGAAGAACTGACTCATTTGCAAAGACCCTGATGCTGGAGAAGATTGAAGGTGGGAGGAAAAGGAGACGACAGAGGATGAGATGGTTGGATGGCATCACCGACTCAATGGACATGAGTTTGAGTAAACTCTGGGAGTTGGTGATAGACAGGGAGGCCTGGTGTGNTGACTCATTTGCAAAGACCCTGATGCTGGAGAAGATTGAAGGTGGGAGGAAAAGGAGACGACAGAGGATGAGATGGTTGGATGGCATCACCGACTCAATGGACATGAGTTTGAGTAAACTCTGGGAGTTGGTGATAGACAGGGAGGCCTGGTGTGCTGCCGTGTATGGGGTTGCAAAGAGTCGGACACGACTGAGAGACTGAACTGAACTGAGGACTACAGCCCAGAAGAGAACCTCTCAGGTAGCTCTGAGGAATTGCTCCATAGAGGGGGTGGAGTTCCGGTGGAGTGGGCAGGGGTGGAAATCAGTGTTACATGGGATTTTGGTGAATAGGGTGCCTGCAGTCAACCACACATTTTGGCAGAGGCTTGCTGCTAGTCACAAAGAGCCGATATCATCATTAATGATTTTAGTGCTTTTCTAGACATGAGAAGAGGCAAGAAATTGGGCTCATACAATATTCTGAAAATATTTAACTGTTTGAAGACCTGTTCTGCTAGTTTTTCCCAGAGCACAGAGTGCCTTACTCCTGATCTCTTCTCTGAAGTCCTTTCAGGTGGTTTTGAAGGTCTGTGACTACAGTGGCCTGTGACTTCCTTCTTCAAGAACTAGATGGGAGCAAGAGTTTTTATTTGGCAGTTACAAACAGTTGGTATTGTCGGGGAGAATTTAACATTTTCTTCTGAAGCCATGATTGCAAAGCACAGAGTAGTGGGGAGTAAAATAAGCTCCATTGTTCTTTATCTGATATGTTGACATTGCTTCATCTACGCTTATGTCTCACTGGTAGTCAATTCAAAGAAAATGAGAAAGCAAAGGAGGTAAATAATAAATTATTGCTATGAAATTTAAATTCAGGCATAAAGCCAGTAGCCAGAATAAAATGTAGTGAAAGAAACAGGTACACAGAAGATTTAAGATAGGCTATCCAAAGGATCAAAAGCAAGGATGGGAAAAAAAAACCCAAAAACTGCAACTGCGTTTAAAATCTAAAAATTGTAGGCCTGAGAAATAAAGTTGAGTGAAATAAATGTGATAATTCAAAGAAAAAAATGAAACCAAAGTGAAGTAAGAGGCTAAAACGTGCCTAGAAGATGCAGAGAGTAGAAGCCCTGGGTGATGGAGCCCCTTACCTAGATGGGGGTCCCTGTTTCTCCTGAGGGGAGCTTAGGAAAAGCCCTCTCTTTGTTACTTGGACCCTTTCTAATCACCCAATCCCCAGATAAATAGTAGTTGACAAACTCATTGTTTCTGAATGTCACTTCTGCCTTTAGATGATTTTCTTTAGTTTTACTTTCTTCTGGTTAGATTTATCATTATTTAACATGTATATAAAATTATAGAAAGGTCCATTCTCTTATCCAACTCATCATTTTGTTTTCCATTCCCCCCCCCGACAAAGTGCTTTACTTTCTTTGTCCCATTTTATCATTTATATATATAAAAAAGCCTTGTATTTGTTTATTCAAACTGTTTTGACCTACAGAGTACTTTCCTTTAAAATTATCTTCCAACCTTTTGTTGTTTGTTTCCCGAAGAAAAGTGTGCCATTTTTATGGATGATATTGTCTTTCTGGAATGCTAATGCAGTAGTGAAACTGTAATAAAGCTAACTCACAGCCAAAGAACTGCGGTTTAAGCACCTACCTATGTTGTGAATCTCTTTCAAGCTACGTTATTAGGCACTTGTTTTGTTTTCTAATATTTCTGTAGTATTCTGTTCCCACAGAACAGACTGTAAAATCCCCCAGGACAAGTACAGTATCTTAGTGCTTTTATGTTCTCCATAGCTCTTGGTATAGTGATGCGTACCATGTGCTTTTTAATGTATCTTTGTTGAATTAATTATACATTTCTTCTGTGCATATCAGGAGTCAGGCAACCAAGGATTTCCACTCTAGTAATCCTGCATTTAAATACAAATAGCTTCCTTAAAAGGATACTTTTAAAAAAATTCCGAGAGTCCGTAATTCAGTTTGCAGAAAAAATGATGCAGTTGCTCAGGACCCAACCATTTCAGAATATTGTTTGTTCTAAGTGAATTTTGCTGTTTGACTCCGGAAATATTAAGTAAATCTTATTTAGTGCTCATCATTTCTTTTTTGGCAAAGAGCATACATAAACAGGAAGTACGCCATACATTAATTTTTGGCAAGAATGTTTTCTTTATATGGCAACATTCTGTCCTTTCTTTTATTCAGATATTTGCATTTCTTAAGAGGTTCACAACAGGTCAAAAACTGTATATAAAACTGAAAGTCTATTTTTTATACTGCATATAGATTTCTTAACTGGTGAAATATTTGCTGTCCTGAATGCATTTCTACTGGCTTTTGGTTCAATACAACTCTTTGATAACTCTCAGTTTTCTGAAGAATTACTTGCTGAAGTTATTTTCTTCTTGTCACTGCAGACACTAGCTCAGAATTTTTTATGGGCTATCACTACTTTTCCCTTTTGTGTTTTTTCCCCACCTGAATGTTTCAGTGGAACATTCAGAATTTATTCATATACATGGAGTCATAGGAATTTAAAATGTAATTTCAAGTCATAATAGAGGGTACTACACAAAAAGATGCCTCCAAATTTTTTATTCAGTTATGTGAAAAAAAAAAGTGATGCCATCAGGTATATAACACTGAAAGAGTTAACAGTACTGATGTGTGTGTGCTTAGTAGCTCAGTCGTGTCTGACTCTTTGTGGCCCTGTGCACCACCAGGCTCCCCTGTTCGTGGATGATCTTTCATTAATAAAATCATCGTGGAAAATGCCATCTTGTCTCTTTAGGTCATGTTGAATCAAAAGAGAGACCAAAGTATCTTTGCCCCTGAATAAGGAGGAAAAGCATTGCTTTGCTTTTTCTTCAGCAATTAAAAATATACCCTCATTCATTCACAGGCAGTTAGAATCTTTAGAACACAGGTCGGGACTGTGCTCACCATGTATTTTGGTGCCTTTGCAGTGTCTCAAAAGTTAGTTTCATATGTAGCTCTGAATTGTTAATTTTTCTGGAAAAAAAAAATCAGAAGATTCAGAATCGCTAGACAGGCATTTCCACCAAGCATTGCTGGGAGCCTGGTATCTGCTCCTTGTAGAAATGCCTCCTGTGTTTCATCACCGACTCACTGCTGTCTGGGAAGTATAACCTGAAGTCCTGGGCAAGGCCACTACACACTGTAAGCTTTTGGATCTGTGAGCCCTGCTGTAGAACAAGTTAATAACAGGTGTATTGAATGAAAAATGATGGTTAAGAAAACAATTGCATTCATTTGGAGTTTGGAATGTGTATGTGATCAGACGGAGAAGGCGATGGTGCCCCACTCCAGTACTCTTGCCTAGAAAATCCCATGGAAAGAGGAGCCTGGTAGGCTGCAGTCCATGGGGTCGCCGGGAGTCAGGCACGACTTGAGCAACTTCCCTTTCACTTTTCACTTTCATGCATTGGAGAAGGAAATGGCAACCCACTCCAGTGTTCTTGCCTCGAGAATCCCAGGGACGGGGGTGCCTGGTGGGCTGCCGTCTATGGGGTTGCACAGAGTCGGACACGACTGAAGTGACTTAGCAGCAGCAGCAGCATGTGATCGGAAGAAAATTAGGTGGAGTGAAATGTATGACATTGGGGAGTACATCCAGGTTTGGATCATTATTTTCAGGGTTCCTCCCTATTGAGTCTAATAGACAGTTTCTCATCTACCTTTGTTAGCATTTCTCGTACTCCTGAACTTTAGTATGATTTTGTAATGTGCAAAGTTGTCAGTAGGCTAACAATCTTAACCCTCCATTAATTCCAGGATTCAGAAAATCAGTATATGTAAATTAAAACAATAATGCTAATAACAAATAAAACATTATAATTATAATGAAAAATTTCAAAGGATGTTATTTTAAAGTCTCCAGTGACTTACCTGACAGATGTTTTAGTATTATGCACATAAATACAAATGAATGACTTTTATAACCTCCTTTTCTTTTAAATTTTATTCCAGTTTATTTATTGTTTAGATTTTCACCTTTTCTGTGAATCATCTTGTGAATATTTATGCTGGGATTTCAACATTCAAATTGTATAGAAAGCACTTGCATAAAATTAAATATTTGTTAGATTACTATGAATATGTTTAAGTCTAGACCAAAAAAAGAGACTGATAGTATGTTAGTTGGATAATGTTTACTGTTGTAACAAACTCCAAAGTTTTAGTAGCTGAACAAAATAAAAATTATTTCTTGTTCACAAAACAGTTCAGTGAAGGTGTTCCTGGTTTGTGGGTGGCTTTCCTTCAGGAAGTGATATTAGGATTCAGATTCCTTTATTGTGGCTATGCACCCCATAGGGACATGGAGATTCTTGTACCCAAGCAGAGGAAAGGGAAAGTTGTAAGTTTGTTATGGACTAGGAGTATCACTTCTGCTTACATTTTTATTGGCAGAAATAGTTACTTCTACCTTTCATTGTTTCTGTAACCTTCTGTTTGAAATCTCATTCTCTACTGATCACAGTGGCTCTGATAAGCAAAGAGGTCAACATTATTGAGGAGAAACAAGTAAACAAAAAGCAACGTCAGGACACACTCAAGAAAGACATCATCAAAAGAAAAAAAAACTGAATTCAGTTATTTGTCCTATAAGAAAATATTGATAACAGTGAATGTTAACATTTAGTTTTCATAGGTGTTTTGTTGGTAGATAAATTTCAGAGGAAAATATAATGCAAGAAAAGGAAAAATCTTTACATATACTGATAGTCATTTGTCTATCTTTCTTTTAAAGTCTTTATTGAATTTATTACAGTATTGTTTCTGCCTTTTTATTTTTTGTCTGTGAGGCAGGTGTGGTGTTAGCTCCCCGATCAGGGATCAAACCTGTACCTCCTGCATTAGAAGGTGAAATTTTAACCACTAGACTGCCAGGGAAATTCCTGTTGATTTTCTTTTTAGAAAAGTCTATTCATGTCCAAAGCCCATGTTTTTAAATTGGTTTATTTATTTTTGCTATTGAGTTGTTTGAGTTCCTTATATATTTTGCTTATTGACTCCTTATCAGACATCTTAGTTTGCAAATAATTTCTCCTTTTCATTCTGTCAGTTGTTTGCTTTGCTGTGCAGATTTTTAGCCTGATGCAATTAGAAAAGTCTATTCATGTCCAAAGCCCATGTTTTTAAATTGGTTTATTTATTTTTGCTATTGAGTTGTTTGAGTTCCTTATATATTTTGCTTATTGACTCCTTATCAGACATCTTAGTTTGCAAATAATTTCTCCTTTTCATTCTGTCAGTTGTTTGCTTTGCTGTGCAGATTTTTAGCCTGATGCAATTCCAGTTGCCTATTTTTGCTTTTGCTGCCTGTGTTTTTATTGTCATGGCTAAAAAAAAAAAAAAAAAAATCATTGCCCAGGCAAATGTCAAGAAGCTTTTTCCTTATATATTTTTTTCTGTGTTATGGTTTCAGGTCTTATATTTAAGACCATTTATGAGTTGAATTTCTGTATAGTGGGAGATAAGAATAAAATTTCATTTTTCGGCAGGTGGCTGTGCAGTTTTCCCAACACTAGTTATTGAAGAGACTATTCCTTCCCAATTTTTCTTTCTTGGCTCCTTGTCTAGGAACAGTTGACTGTAGATGTATATTGTTATTTCTGGGCTCTGTATCCTGTTCCATTGGTCTCTGTCTTTATGCCAGTTCCGTATTGATTTGATTATTATAGCTGTGTAATGTATTTTGTATCATGCCTCCAGCTCTGTTGTTCCTCAAGATTTCTCTGGCTATTCTGGGTCTTTTGTGGGTCCACATGAAATTTAAGATTGTTTTTTTCTGTTTCTGTAAAGACTGTCATTTAGATTTTGATAAGGATTGCATTGAACCTGTAGACCACCATGTATAATATGGACATTTTGACAGTACTAATTTTGTAATCCATGAAATGTTCAAAGAGTTGAAGGACTAGTACACTGAAAATTATAAAATACTAATGAAGGAGTTAAAGAAGACAGAGATAAATGTAAAGACATTCATTTGTTTGTTTCTTCTTTAATTCTTTCAACTCTGGTTAAGTTTAAATACTTTATGCTTATTGGTCACTGCTATGAATGGGACTCGTTTTTAATTTCTCTTTTAGATAGCTGGTTGGCAAGGATGTAGAGAAAAGGGAACCTTTTTGCACTTGTTAGTAGGAATGTACATTAGTATAGCTATTATGGAAAACACTATGGCAGTTCCTCAGAAAGTTAAAGATGGAACTGTCATATAACCCAGCATTCGCAATTCTGGGTATCTATCTAAAATAGATGAAATTAGTGTTTTGAAAAGATTTATCTGCATCATCATGTTAACTGCAGCAATATTTACAATATCCAGGATTTGGAAACAGCCTAAATGTTTGTTGATAGATGAATATATAAGAAAATGTGAGATATATATATGTATGTATGTATGTATATATATATGTGTGTGCCTGTATACTCAGTTGCTTCAGTCATGTCTGATTCTTTGTGACCCAGTGGACTGTAGCCTGCCAAGCTCCTCTGTCCATGGGATTCTACAGGCAAGAATATTGAAGTGGGTTGCCATTTTCTTCTGTAGGGGATCTTCCTGACCCAAGGATCAAACCTGCCTTTCCTGTGCCTCCTGTATTACAGATGAGTTCTTTACTTCTGAGCCACTGGGGAAGCCCGCATATATGTATATATTCAGCCTTAAAAAAGAAGTAAACCTGCAACAACATGGATGGACTTGGAAGGCATTTTGATAAAGGAAATAGACTAGATAGAGACAAATATGTAAGATCTCACACGTGAAATCCAAAAAATAAATATGGAGCATCTAAAAGCAGAGAGCAGAATGCTGGTTGCCAGGTTCTAGGAGGTGGAAGTGGGGGAGATTTTGGTCCCAGGGTACTATGTTTCAGTTATGTAATCTAAAGATCTGCTGTGCAGCATAGTAACTGCAGTAATTTATATGATTTTATATATTTTCTAGATTTGAAATTTTCTAAGAGGCTTATCATCCTGTGTGTTCTCATCGCACACAAAGAATTTGTAACTGTGTGAGGTGAAGGCTATGTTAACTATCTTGATGTGGCCATCATTTCACAAGGTATACATATGTGAAACAGCGATTCCCAATTGGCCAGTAGTAAAGATACCGCCTACAATGTAGGAGAGACAGGAGACACAGGTTTGATACCCAGAAGGTTTCCTGGAGGAAGAAATGGCAACCCATTCCAGTATTCTTGTTAGGAAAATCCATGAACAGAGGAGTCTGGCGGGTTGCAATCTGTGGGGTTGCAAAGAGCTGGACATGACTGAACACACATGCACATATATGAAAAAGGATATTCTCTGCCTTGTGTGCCTGTGTGTTAGTTGCTGAGTCATGTCTGACTGTGCAGCCCCATGGACTGTTGCCCACCAGACTTCTCCATGGTGGAGAAGTGCTTCTTCTCACTTGTCCATGGGATTCTCCAGGCAAGAATACTGGAGTGGGTTGCCATGCCCTCCTCCAGGGGATCTTCCTAGCCCAGGGATCAAACCCAGGTCTCCTGCATTGGAGGTGGGCTCTTTATCATCTGAGCCCATTCTATGGGAAGCCCATTCTATGCCTTAAATATATAGACTTTTTATTTTATCAATTATACCACGATAAAGCTGGAAAAAACAATAAACTGGGAAACAGGAAAAAAGAGAACAAAGAAGGAGGGATAGAGGCAGTAAAAATAGACCTACACAAACCAAGCAGAGAGGGGAATGAAAGGCCAACAGCGGACAGGGTACAGAAGGGAAATTCTGGAGCGAGGGCCTGAGCACAGCCTCTGCTGTGTACCGTGGTAACAGGCTGTGGAGAGTCTGTGTCTGAAACGCTGCCGAGTGCCTCATCTCCTTTCATCCTGAAGTCTTTAGGCCACTCTGAATGGAATCACAAGGCCAACCCAACAGGGTAGAAAATAATTTCTAAGCCTGGGGATCAGGAGCCAGGAGGACTGAATGAAATCATTTAAAACTGGTCTCATAGTTAGTTTACCCTTCTCTTGAAGCATACATTCAGATACCTACTAACAGGTGAATTCAAGTGAATAACATCAACAAAATATGAATATTTTATATTCATATAACTTGTATATATCTTATATGGATTTATAGAATTCATATTTATAAATATATATATATATAAATAATACTTGGGAATTAAGCTGCTGCTGCTGCTGCTAAGTTGCTTCAGTCGTGTCCAATTCTGTGTGACCCCACAGATGGCAGCCCACCAGGCTCCACCATCCCTGGGATTTTCCAGTCAAGAACACTGGAGTGGGTTGCCATTTCCTTTTCCAGTGCATGAAAGTGAAAAGTGAAAGGGAAGTCGCTCAGTTGTGTCCGACTCTTCGTGACCCCATGGACTGCAGCCCACCAGGCTCCTCCGTCCATGGGATTTTCCAGGCAAGAGTACTGGAGTGGGGTACTATCGCCTTCTCCAGGCAGTTAAGCTAGATATTGCTAAATTTATTTTCTATTTCAAAATTGTAGGGTTACCGTCCAATAACTCAGAGCTTTTATCCCATAATTTAGATAGAATGTAAGGGATCAGTTTATCAGTAATATGTGGACATAGCACACAGAGAAAGAGATTTCAGTACAGTGCTTTAAAATCACACAAAAAGGAAAGGGAGTCTAGTTATGGAATAATGCTCCTGTTTTCTTATTTATTACTTTTGCAACTTTTCTTGCCTACACGTGATAGTTAAATGAGTTATATAGCTGCCTTAATCTCTAAACCATTACATGAAGTAATGCTATTTCAATCTTTGCTGCTTTCTTAATCTGTTATCTAAATAAAGTTAAATTCTATTCAAATTCTGTGACATTATTTTAACAGAAATTAAATATAAATTGGGTGATAAAGTTGGAAACTTATTAGGACATTTTTAAAACTATACTTCTTTGTTTAATTTTTTTTCCTCTAAAACAAATTCTCTTTATGAATTGTGTCACTGTTCTAAAACATAAAACTTTTCCAAAATCTTTTGAGATGTAATAAGTTAATATCTTTAATACATTAGTTAAAGTAAAATTATTTAATAAAGTTGGGATCTTTTAATAAAGTTGAATTTATAGCTATTCAGCCCTTTTAAAAGATACCTGGATATTTGCATGAAGGGAAAAAAGTTTCTAATCAGGCTGGAATGATCATCATAATAGTTGCTACTAAAGATTCTTTACTTTATCAGAGGAGCTTTTAAAGCTGTTTTATTGATTAATTGATTAACTTAATTTCTAAAAGTTCTAATAATATTGGTCATCTGATTTTTCAGATTAGAGGTAATAGAAAACTCTGATGCTAATAATGTCATGTAATGTGGCACATATTGTCTACATAGTATCTGAAATTTTCTAGTCACTCTACAGTTTAGGGCTAATGCTGTTTCCTAATTCTGAAGGGAAAATGAGCCATTCCAGAAGTAAGTGACTTCCTAAATCCCAAAGGTGAGTCTGGACATACAACCAAGGATTGTCTGTACCCAGAACCTGAACTCTTCCAATGACACCAGTCTATTCCCTAGTCTGGGAATAATGCTCCTGTTACATTCCCTGGTGGCTCAGACGGTAAAGCATCTGTCTACAATGTGGGAGACCTGGGTTCGATCCCTGGGTCGAGAAGTTCCCTGGGGAAGGAAATAGCAATCCACTCCAGTAGACTTGCCTAGAAAATCCCATGGGCGGAGGAGCCTGATGTCCATGGGGTCGCAGAGTTGGACATGACTGAGCGACTTCACTTCAATACAGTTCATTAGTGCATGGGCAAAATACTGATTTGAAGTAAGAAATATCTACAGTATACTTGGTATGCATAGTTTTAAAAATGAAGAAATGCATGTCCAGAGGACTTTTTGTAGAAAAAATTTAAGTTAAATGCAATCTGTTGGCACTTAAATGAGAAAATTCCAATTAATTGGGACATCTATACTGATTTTAAAAAAAGCACATTTCATGACTACTACATGTATAAGCACACTCAAGAACTCTCTCATGGTAAAGAATCTATCTGCTTATGCCAGAGCCACAAGAGATCTGGGTTAGATCGCTGGATTGGGAAGACCCCCTGGAGGAAGAAATGGCAACCCACTCCAATATTCTTGCTGGGATAATCCCATGGGCAGAAGAGCCTGGCAGACTACAGTCCTTAAGGCTGCAAGAGTTGGACCCAACTGGGCAGCTGAGCATGCAGAAAAAATAGTTACACATTTTATCTAAGTATTAAAAAAAAAATTTCATGTTGTTATTATTCACTCTGTGTTAGTGTGGGTTCTTCAGAACAACAGCCCCATTAGTGTTTGTTTGCTCATTCTATTATATATACAGGCATAAATAGATAGATTTGTTCTATTATATATTTTCATGTGTATGTGTGCGTATGTATAAGGAATTGGCTCATATGGTTAGGAGGATAAGACCCAGGATGCATGCTCTACCAGCAGGAGAGCAGATGGTGTAAGGTCCAGTACCAATCTGAGTCCTAGGGCAGGAGAAGACTATTTCAGTTTAGAGATAGGCAGAGTGAGATTTACTCTGCCTTTTCTTTCTAGTCAGGCTTTCAGTGGATTGGGTGCAGCCCAACAACACTGAGGAGGACCATGGCTTTTTACTGGATCTGTGTATTCAGATGTTAATTTCACCCAGCTACACCCTCAGGGACACACCCAGAACAATGGTTATTCAAATATTTGGTCACCCTGTGGTCTAGTCAAGGTGACACACAAAGTAACCATCGGAAACTTGTAGGAAAATTTGCATCAGTACTGACTTTTGAGTCATTATTAATCTAATTATAGAACAGTATTAAACACTCAACATATAAATATACTTAACTAGTTTGCAGAGTAAAGATGGTTACAGTTCATCACTACTTTCAATTAAAAATGACTTTCTCAAGATGTATTATTTCTCTTTTCTCCTTTTTTCTTTTTAAATTCATTATAGAGCTGGACTAAATCCAGACTGGCCTCTAGGCAGGTTGTTGTTCAGTCACTAAGTTGTGTCCAGCTCCTTGCAACTCCCATGGACTGCAGCAAGCCAGGCTTACATGTTTACATTATCTCCTGGAATTTGCTCAGACTCATGTCTTTTTAGTCTGTGATGCAGACTCAATAATTTCATGATTGCAGTCACTGTCCGCAGTGATTTTGGAGCCCAAGAAAATAAAGTCTGTCACTGTTTCCATTTTTTTCCCCTTCTATTTGCAATGAAATGATGGGACCAGATGCCATGATCTTGGTTTTTTGAAGCTTTAAGCGAACTTTTTCACTCTCCTCTTCACCTTCATCAAGAGGCTCTTTAGTTCCTCTTTGCTTTCTGCCATTAGTGTGGTGTCATCTGCATATCTGAAGTTNTTTTCCCCTTCTATTTGCAATGAAATGATGGGACCAGATGCCATGATCTTGGTTTTTTGAAGCTTTAAGCGAACTTTTTCACTCTCCTCTTCACCTTCATCAAGAGGCTCTTTAGTTCCTCTTTGCTTTCTGCCATTAGTGTGGTGTCATCTGCATATCTGAAGTTATTAATATTTCCCCCAGCAATCTTGACTCTAGCTTGAGATTCATCCAGGCCGGCATTTCCCATGATGTACTCTGCATATAAGTTAAATAAGCAGGGTGACAATGATGTACTCCTTTCCTAATTTGGAACCAATTCATTGTTCCATGTCTGGTTCTAACGGTTGCTTCTTGCATACAGATACTCTCAAGAGGCGGGTAAAGTGGTCTAGTATTCCCATTTCTTTAAGAATTTTCCAGTTTGTTGTGATCCACACAGTCAAAGGTTTTAGCATAGAGAATGAAACAGAAGTAGATACTATGCTGGAATTCCCTTGCATTTTTCAGTGGTTCAAAGGATATTGGCAATTTGGTCTCCGATTCCTCTGCCTTTTAAAAATCCAGCTTGAACATCTGAAGTTCTCGGTTCGAGTACTGTTGAAGCCTAGCTTGAAGGATTTGCAGCATTACCTTGCTAGCTTGTGAAATGAGTGCAATTGTACGGTAGTTTGGGCATTCTTTAGCATTACTTGTTTTGGGATTGGAATGAAAAATGACCTTTTCCAGTCCTGTGGCCCTTGCTGAGTTTTCCAAATTTGCTGGCATATTGAGTGCAGCTCTTTAACAGCATCTTCTTTTATGATTTTAAATAACTCAGCTGGAATTCCATCACTTCTGCTAGCTTTATTTGTAGTGATGATTCTTAAGGCTCACCTGACTTCACTCTCCAGAATGTCTGACTGTCAGTGACCACACCACTGTGGTTATCCAGGTCATTGACACTTTCTTTGTATAGTTCTTCTGTGTGTTTTTGCCATCTTTGCTTAATCTCTTCTGCTTCTGTTAGGTTCTTGCTGTTTCTATCTTTATTGTGCCTATCCTTGCATGAAATGTTCCCTTGGTATATCCAGTTTTCTTAAAGAGGTCTCTGCTGCTGCTGCTGCTAAGTCACTTCAGCGGTGTCTGACTCTTGTGACCCCATAGACGGCAGCCCACCAGGCTCCCCCATCCCTGGGATTCTCCAGGCAAGAACACTGGAGTAGGTTGCCATTTCCTTCTCCAATGCATGAAAGTGAAAAGTGAAAGGGAAGGCGCTCAGTCATGTCTGACTCTTCGCTACCTCATGGACTGCAGCCCACCAGGCTCCTTCCTCTGTCCATGGGATTTTCCAGGCAAGAGTACAGGAGTGGGGTTACATTGCCTTCTCCAAAACAGGTATCTAGTCTTCCCCATTCTATTGTTTCCCTCGATTGCTTTGCGTTGTTCACTTCGGAAGGCTTTCTTATCTCTCCTTGCTGTTCTTTGGATCTCGACATTCAGTTGGGTATATCTTTCCCTCTCTCCTTTGCCTTTTACTTCTCTTCTTTTCTCAGCTATTTGTAAGGCTTCCTCAGACAACCACTTTGCCTTCTTGCATTTCTTGTTCTTGGGGATGATTTTGGTCATTATCTTTTGTACGGTGTTACGAACCTCCTTCCATAGTTCTTTATGCATTCTGTCTACCGGATCTAATCCCTGAATCTATTCATCATCTTTACTATATAATCATAAGGGATTTGATTTAGGTCATACATGACAGATCTAGTGATTCACTGTAGTTTCTTCAATTTAAGCCTGAATTTTGCAATAAGTATCTGATGATCTGACTTTGTAGAGTTTCTCCATCATCAGCTGCAAATAATATAATCGGTCTGGTTGCAATATTGACCACTTGATGATGTACGTGTGTAGAGTCGTCTCTTGTGGTGTTGGAAGATGGTGCTTGCTATGACCAGTGTATTCTCTTGGCAAAACTCTGTTAGCCTTTGCTCTGCTTCATTTTGTACTCCAAGGCCAAACATGCCTGTTCCTCCAGGTATCTCTTGATTTCCTACTGTTTCACTCCATTCCCCCATGATGAAAAGGACATCCTTTCTTTTTTTTTGGTGTTAATTCTAGACTTTTGTAGGTCTTCATAGAACCGTTCAACTTCAGCTTCTTTTTTAGTGTTTGGGCATAGGCTTGGATTACTGTGATGTTGAATGGTTTGTCTTGGAAACAAATCGAGATCATTCTATTGTGTTTGAGATTCCATCCAAGTACTGCATTTCAAACTCTTTTGTTGACTATGAGGGCTATGACTATCCATTTCTTCGAAGGGATTCTTGTACACAAGTGGATAGAATGATCATCTGAATCAGATTTACCCATTACCATCCATCTTAGTTCACTTATACCTAAAATGTTGATGTTCACTTTTGCCATCTCCTGCTTGACCATGTCCAATTTACCTTAATTCATAGACTCTAACAGTCCAGGTTCCTATGCAGTGGTGTTCTTTACAGCATCAGAAGTGCTTTCACCACCAGGCATATCCACAACTGAGTGTCATTTCTGCCTTGGCCCCTCCTCTTCATTCTTTCTAGAGCTATTTCTCCATTATTCCCCAGTAGCATATTGGCAGTAAGTAATAATAATTATAACAACAACCATAGTAATCAGACTGCGGTTGGACTAGATACTACGTTAGTGCACTTTATAACTTTTTTCCGTTTAATACAGGAGAGATCCTATAGCTATCCATTTCAGATTTAGATACTGTCAAATGCTTGCCCTAGTGTGACACGGTATTGAAGTGTTGGGTTCCAGGTAAGGAGGAAACAGGCATGAATAGTAAAGAAGGGCTTTTGGAGGCAGGCAGATCAAATACAAGCAGGTGCCTTGGAGATTTTGCCAGCCCAGCAAGGATAGTTCCTCTGTCAAGGCTTACTGTGAAATCAAGGATCCAGGGATGAAACTGCTGGGCACTGTGCTTGGGGAACCACGTGCAGATGGGTGTCTTTCTATTCAGTGAGTGACAGGTAAAGTTCTCTTTCCTGAACCCAGATGTGGTACATATACTGCACTGGCTTTTGACCATCTTTTACAAGAATCTCGAAACAGTGATATTTCAGACACTTGGATGATCAGAGAATACTTAAAGTGTTCAATTAATGCAGCCTCTTATACTCAGCATAATATTATTTTTGTTTTACTCCAAATTGGGAATATCCTTAAAGACTGAACCTATTACATAAATGAAGATAACAATAAGGGTAGCCTGATGATAGAAATTAAGCCTAAGAAAATAAATTCAGAATAATAAATTACTTTAATATTTTTATTTATATTGTTAATTTTCAGTCATGCCATACACTCTAAATTTAATGGCCACAAAAAAAAGGTAGTATAGAAGCTCTCCATCATATACCAAATAAAGTTTCAGAAGTATTAATAAATTTTTTAAAAAAGAACAAATAGTTATAATTCTTCAACAGATTTATTGATTCTCTGGTTTTAGTGGCTTTGGGACATTTTACCATAGAAAGCAAAGGAAGAAACCATTAAAAAAATATATATATTAGACTCCTCAAGATTAAAATATTTTGGTATATACTAAATACCATAAATAAAATAAATGACAGGTGACACATGAGTAGCTGATTCAGTGATTTCCAAAAGCCAAATAATTAAATATTTTAAAACTAATCAATGCTGGTTAGATTATGACTTAAGATATACATGGCTAAAATCATATAAGTTGGTTTACCTGTATAGCTTCAAAAAAATTGGTTTGTGATTCTTCTTTCCATTATGTGTCTACAAAAATAACCTGAGATGCTAGTAAATAATTTTATGATGGCCATATTTATAATATGCTCTATTGAAAATATAGTCCCCAAACCTTGGGCAATAAATTATGACCCAATATGAGGTAATACAATACAGTCATAGAAAAAAATTATTTCAAACACTTTTACTGACATGGTAAATTCTGTTTGTATAATTGCTATTAAATTTTAGCAAGCAAATTAACAAAAACACATGTGTATTAAAAATCAAACAGCATGGTGATTATTTTACATTGTGAAATTATGAGTATTTTTCCTTTACACATTCTATATTTTTAACGCTTTCTGCAGTGAGTGTGCATTTCTTTGTATTGAGTAAATATTCATATTAAAAATAATGACTGGATTTGACTTCTCTGGTAGTCCAGTGGTGAAGAATCCACCTTTCAATACAGGGGACGCAGGTTTAATCCCTGGTTGGAAATGGGACGAGTGATGACTGATCTCATACTATCAAGAAAAGCTGAAAAATCTAGACTTTTCTGTGACTTTAAATTTTTGCAATATGTGGTGACACAGACGTGGGAGAAATCTAGCCCTGGAATGTTCGTTTGCAGGCTTTGTCTTGTTCTTTTACCCTGTGTTCTACAATAATTTGTGTTCTTCCAGTATATCCCTGATAGCGCCCACGTCTGCCCTCCGGTTTTCTCTGTCACTCTGGATTTAATGTGCTTGGTTTGTATACCAGTCTGTCTTATTTATTAATCTGGTTTGTTCTTGAGCCTCTGCAATGACTTTTTGCTTTGCAAGTCTTAGTTTTAATTACACTGCATTGTTTATTTCAGTTCATTCAAAGTCAGTTAGAAAAAAAGACAAAAACCCTCAATCTGATTTTTTAATAATAACCTTTTAGCTCAGGGACAAAAAAGGGACAAAAGATGTATTTTTTAGGCCTCCCAGCACTTAAGAAATGCAGAATATGGCCCTTTCTTAAGATTTAATTCTGCATTGTATAATAGGGTCATTGAAATCTGAATTGAGATGTCTGGCCTACTTTTAATGAGGGCTTACTCTTTTAATATAGCCTTTATTAAGAGGGACTTGATTCCATTGGGAGGAAAATGAGAGCAATATGGTATAAATTGCAATTATGAAAGATTGTAATAAAAGGGTAATTTTTCAGAAAAATTTTGAGGACGTGTTTAAAATAGTAGACAATCACACATAAATAGATTTTCTTTTGGAGTAGAACTGATGCTTTATACCATATAGTTTAATTTTATGTTAATTCTTGTCATTAAAATAATCATAAAATGTCCTTTTTGAAAATAATCTTTCTTTTAAAGTAGGAGCCTATACTTTTGTGAATTTTAAAAATACACAAATATGGAACCAGGGAATGTTTGGATTTGGTCTCATAGTTATGGGGTGGGGTGGGGTGATGTGCTCGGCAAAACAAAGCATGAAAATTTGTCAAGAAAGAGATGGTGCTTCAGTCTCCACAAGACCCCAGATTCTCACACTTGCACAGCCTTCAGGGAAACTGAGGAGGAACTGAACCAGCTCAGACAGAAGAGCTCAACACACTTGAACACGGACCTTCAACTCTGGTGGAAAAGCTTGAAGTGCATCTTGGGAACCCCATGGATTGCACACAAGCTGCAGTGACAGGCCACTTATTCAGCTTTACTCCTCAGTGAGCTATGGAAAAACCCTGATGGTACAAATCCGAATAATAAGGGAGGGAACACAGAAAATGAAGACTTCCAGAGAGCAAAGAAAGCTTCAGAAAAGCTGTAAATTATTATCCTGAGAGAATGGAAGAATATATTGTTTCTCTAAAATAATAATTTAAAAAATCAACAAATCTGAAAGTCTCTCAGAAATTAAAGAGATGAGAAGCAAAATAGAAGTTCAAAATATAAGGTAGTATAAAAATAATAGAAAGTAGGAAAAGTACAAAGATGGATAGGGAGAACTGAAAGAAAAAGGTATTGGGTCAATCTATAAGAAACAATGGCTGATGGGAGTTCCAAAAATAGAAAAATATCATGGGCAAAAAATACATAAATAGATAAGTATGTAATTGATGATTAGATTTTTCAGAAATGAAGAGTTACAGGACATGGTATCCAGATTTAGGCTCAATTGCCCGGGACCGTGATTTGAAGGATGTGGGTGACACGTGCATCATTATTAATTTCTGAACATTGGGAATAAAAGCAAGATTTTAAAAAGTTCCAGGAAAAAAAAAAAAGCATAACAGAGAAACAACTGGCATATAAACAGTAGACACAATAGAAAATTCAAATGTTATTTCATTTTTAGTTAATAAACTATGGTCCACAACCCCACTCTTCTGGCATATATCTGGAGAAATCTAAAATTCAAAAAGATACTTGCACACCAGTATTTATAGCAACACTATTTGTAATAGCCAATAGACAGGAGCAACCTAGATGTCCACTGACAGATGAATGGATAAAGATGATGTGGTATTTAAATACAGTAGAATGTTACTCAGCCATAAAAAAGGAATGAAATAATACTATTTGCAACAAAATGGGTGGACCAAGATATTATCATACTGAGCAAAATAAGGTGAAAGAGGAGAGTAGATAAAGCTGACTTAAAACTCAACATTCAAAAAACTTAAGATCGTGGCATCTGGTCCCATCACTTCATGGCAAATAAATGGGGAAAAATGGAAATAGACTATTTTCTTGGGCTCCAAAATCACTGCGGACAGTGACTGCAGCCATAAAATTAAAAGACTTGCTTGATCCTTGGAAGAAAATCTATGACAAACTTAGTCATCACTTTGCTGACAGAGGTACCTATAGTCAGATCTGTGGTTGTCGCAGTAGTCATGCATGAATGTGAGAGTTGGACCCTAAAGAAGGCTGAGTGCCAAAGATTTGATGCTTTTGAACTGTGGTTTTGGAGAAGACTGTTGAGAGTCCCTTGGACTGCAAGGAGATCCAGCCAGTCAATCCTAAAGGAAGTCAACCCAGAATACTCATTGGAAGGACTGATGCTGAAGCTGAAACTCCAGTACTTTGGCCACCTGATGCAAAGAACTGNGAGTGCCAAAGATTTGATGCTTTTGAACTGTGGTTTTGGAGAAGACTGTTGAGAGTCCCTTGGACTGCAAGGAGATCCAGCCAGTCAATCCTAAAGGAAGTCAACCCAGAATACTCATTGGAAGGACTGATGCTGAAGCTGAAACTCCAGTACTTTGGCCACCTGATGCAAAGAACTGACTCATTGGAAAAGACCCCGATGCTGGGAATGATGGAGGGCAGGAAGAGAAGGGGTAGACAGAGGACAGGATGGATGGATGACATCATGGATGGACATGAGTTTAAGCAAACTCCAGGAGATGGTGAAGGACAGGGAGGCCTGGCGTGCTGCAGTCCATGGGGTCGCAAAGAGTCAGATACTACTGAGTAACTGAATAACAACAACAAAGTAAGTCAGACAGAGAAAGATCAATATATGATGGTGCCTATATGTGGAATCTTAAAAATACAAATGAATTTAGCAGAAACAAATCCAGAGACATAGAAAACTAACCTATGGTTATCAAAGGGGATGGGTGTGTGTGTATGAGATAAATTAGGAATTTTGGATTAACAGATACACCTACTATGTACTAATAGATAACCAGTAAAGATTCACTGTTTAGCACAGGTAACTCTACTTAATATGTTGTGTAAGGGAAAGGAATTTGAAAAAAAATTTATGTATGTATAACTGAATCACTTTTCTGTGTACCGTAAACTAACACAACATTGTAAATCAACTATACTTCAATAAAAATAAATTTTAAAAAAAAGATTTAAAAAATAAATTCTTAAAAAAAGATCTAAAAAATAAATTCAAATAAACAGACAAAGAATTCTGTGTTATCAAGTGAATAAAAGAAGAGTGTCATTTCATGGAGACATTCTAAACTGTGTATAAGATAAATTCCTTCAAATTTTGCAAATGTAATGATTGTCCACTGAGAATTCTGTAGTCAACTAAGTGGTCAATCCCACATAATGTTTGCCTTAAGACACCCTAAGGCCAATATTTGAAAAAATTTGGCCTCCAGTATTCTTTCTCAGGAAGGTTCTAAGTGGTATACAGTGAAATGATACGTAAACCAAGAGAAAGGAAGATGTGGGATCCATAACACTGGAAATTTGGGGAGAGATGAATTCTTTTGCAGAATTCAGATGTAATTAAAGATATCATTAGGATAGATGATGGTCTTTCTAGGTGGCACAGTGGTAAAGAATCTGCCTGCCAATGCAGGAGATATAAGAGATGTGGGTTTGATCCCAGGGTTAGGAAGATCCCCTGGAGTAGGAAATGGCAACCCGCTCCAGTATTCTTGCCTGGAAAATGCCATGATCAGAGGAGCCCGAGGGCTATAGTCCGTGGAGCTGCACAGAGCCACAACTAGGCACACACACATACACACAAGCATAAAACTGATTTTCAAATAGTTGAGAATCCTGTGTACAAGGTGGAAGTCTAACATTTCTGTGCCACAATTTGCAGAGATAAAAAATTTTTTACAAAATTTTTGATGAAATGGATTATTGTGGAAGATGGTTGTATTTCTCTTTCTGAAGTTCTTCAAATGTAACATACGTCTTCAACCATGTATGTTTGTAAAAACACATGGGATATTTATTATATACCACTTTGGCCACCTGATGTGAAGAGCCGACTCATTGGAAAAGACCTTGATGCTGGGAAAGACTGAAGGTGGGAGGAGAAGGGGATGACAGAGGATGAGATGGTTGGATGGCATCACTGATCCAATGGACATGAGTTTGAGTAAGCTCCAGGAGATGGTGAAGGACAGGGAGGCCTGGCATACTGCAGTCCTACAAAGAGTAGGACACTATTGAGCGACTGAAGAACAAGGAACAACTGACTGTGTATCTTACCTTTCAGAGGAGAAAATGTTGAATACATATTAATAACTTAAGTGTATATTATATAACTAGCAATTTGGTAAGTTCTGTGAGAGAGTGCTATGAGTGCTAACAAATGTGCTTTAATAGACTTCGATTTCACGTGTAAAATACCTGAAAGTCCCCAGGCATATTTTTCCCCTAAAAACTAGCATTTGTATAGTGACCTTCTGAGGTGCAGTATTCACTATGGCATGCTAAGTTTAGTGCGTTCTTTTAGTTTAAGAACAGTGTAATTTTTCACCATTCCTGTCAAATACATTAGAAAGAGAAAAAGATATTGTTATCTCTGTTTGGCCCTTGAGGAAGTTGAGTCAAGGAGAGATTGAGTTGCTTGTCAAAGAAGATTAAGTCAGGAAAGCTGTGGCTCTTTAGATCCAGGCACCAGTCATAGGACCTTGTTGTCAGGCTTGGCTTTTGGATAGAGAAAGAACCTAGGAAATTCAACTGCAGCCCCATTATTTTGCAGATGATAACGTTTACATCAAGGAACTTGCCCACTGTCAGAAAAGTGCAGGAGCTGAATAGGTATGAAGGTGACTTGATCTTAAGGCTTTTGATCTCTTCTGTGACCTAATGCCACGATCAATAAGGTTAATTGTAGATTGCATCTAACTTTTGAAGATTTTACTTTCTCTTTAAATTGAAGTATTCCATTCTGTAACAGAGAATAATTTTCTCTTCATTCATCTATTGGCTGTAATTCTTGGTAGTCACCCAAGCCTGAAAAACTCAGTGGAGGTACAGTGCCTAAGATACCTACTCTGAGTCATGATGTTTGTCTTTCTACTCCTGCTGGAATTTCTGCTAGAAGGAGGGCACCCACCTCACCCACTCCAGTTTGTTCTTCCCCAAATCCCAGGCTATTTCATATTCATTTAGGCTCTCAGCTTAGCTTGTCCTTTGCACTGATTTTTGTTCAATCATAGGCTTCACTGTAAGATTGCAGAAATGCATCTTGTGTTTCTGTCTTGGTTTTCTTTGAGGGCCTGTCCTAAATTTGTGTCTCTAATAACTCCCAACAAACATATAAACTATGTGGTGGGTGTTGAACAGAGGGGTGCCCCCAAAATAACATTCCATGTTTAATTTCATGGAATTTTTTTAATTTAATTTTTCTCTCCTGGGTATTATATATTCATTCTTAAAATTTTTTTAATATAATGATTATTACTGATCTGAATTCTTTATTCCTTTATTAATGTACCATTGTGGATTAGATACTAATGCAAGGAAACATACACTTCCTCTTAACAAAAATACACATAATTTTTAATATTAGGGATAATTTAATGTAATTGGTAATCCTAGCTTTACCATGGCTGGGAGAAATAAAAAACAGAACAAAATGGGTTTTGTGGCATCTGCATCCTTAATTAATTTTGAAGTCTCTTTAAAAGAAAGACTAAAAAACTTCAGATATGAATGTGAATATTTGAGACAAGGAAAGAAATTCATAAGAAAATGCAAATTTAAAAACTGATAAATGCCACGAAATTCGGTACAATACTTTAATCATTTCAGAAGTTAAATGACTGAGATAGATTTTTAGAACATTTTCTCCAAATTTTTTGACTGCATGCTTTTTAATCTCCTCTTCATAAGACATTGATTTCATATTTATCCCCCCCGAGAAAAATAGAAACTTAATTCATTCTTCCCTCTAGCATGTATTTTATTATTGATAGCCTAGATGAATAAAACATGCAACTTTGCACAACGTCAGACGTGCTGTTTGTAGTACTNGGGAGAAATAAAAAACAGAACAAAATGGGTTTTGTGGCATCTGCATCCTTAATTAATTTTGAAGTCTCTTTAAAAGAAAGACTAAAAAACTTCAGATATGAATGTGAATATTTGAGACAAGGAAAGAAATTCATAAGAAAATGCAAATTTAAAAACTGATAAATGCCACGACATTTGGTACAATACTTTAATCATTTCAGAAGTTAAATGACTGAGATAGATTTTTAGAACATTTTCTCCAAAATTTTTGACTGCATGCTTTTTAATCTCCTCTTCATAAGACATTGATTTTATATTTATCCCCCCCGAGAAAAATAGAAACTTAATTCATTCTTCCCTCTAGCATGTATTTTATTATTGATAGCCTAGATGAATAAAACATGCAACTTTGCACAACGTCAGACGTGCTGTTTGTAGTACTGCTTCAGGTTTGTGCTCTGAAAACCCTGGGGTTATGATAAATTCTATTTCATACAATTCCCATCCATAAGAGAGGAAGTATGGTTGTTTATCAGGCTTATTGCTGATAGCAGAGAACTTCTGTTTTGACTAGGCATTGATGAGAACCAAATTCTCCACTTAGAGTTTTATAGGCCTGATGATTGGAATAATTTTCCACANACTCCAGTATTCTTGCCTGGAAAATTCCATGGACAGAGGAGCCTGGCGGGCTAGAGTCCATGGGGTCATAGAGTCAGCCATGACTTAGCAACTAACGCAGAAACACAAGCTTTTCTCTACAATTACATAATCCTTTTATTGATGATTTCGCATTGTCTTAATTGTGCTTATTTTCTTCTATCACTTTGTATGCAGACACAAAAGACACCCTCAGAGTCTTTTCCTGATGCAGTTTAAGGAAGGGAGGTATGGTTAGGGTTCAAGTGAAGTGCCCAGTCTAGCACGGAGGGAAGTTGTCAACAACCCCCCCAGGTCTGGTAGGGCCGATGGCGGCAGTCCGAGCCCCAGAGCCTGGGCGGCTGCGGCCCCTAAGAGGGCAGAGGTGGACTCACCTAGAATTGGAACCTGGACTTTCAGTCTCCTGTTGCTGCCTCCTGACTGGCTGCTGCAGTGGTTGGCTGGAGCCTCGGGGACCCTGTATGCTGCTGTTCATGGAATATAAAGCAGAGCAGAGAAGGGCAGGCAATGAAATGCTGGATGGGTTGNACCTAGAATTGGAACCTGGACTTTCAGTCTCCTGTTGCTGCCTCCTGACTGGCTGCTGCAGTGGTTGGCTGGAGCCTCGGGGACCCTGTATGCTGCTGTTCATGGAATATAAAGCAGAGCAGAGAAGGGCAGGCAATGAAATGCTGGATGGGTTGGGGAGGGCAAACCAGAATTTACCAGTATAGGTACCAAATACCCTACAATAAAGTCTTGAATAATGCAGATTGCTATTAGATTACCTGGGTACATGTCTATGTGCATTTTTAACATTACCATTAACTAAGCTCTCTTTACCATAATCAAAGGGCTTCCCAGGTGGCCCAGGGGTAAAGAATCAGCTTGTGTGAGTGCAGGAGTTCCATCCCTGAGTTGGGAAGATCCCCTAGTGTAGCAACCCAATCCCATATTCTTGCCTGGAAAATTCCATGGACTGAGGAGCCATAGAGTCGCAAAGAGTCCAACACAACTGAGCACACACACATGCACACCACTAATTGAAATGCCATGAAAAAGAAAGCAACACTGTTACAGTTTTTATTTGGTTTATTTTGTTGCCTTTTTTTTTTTAGATGATAGGGGCTAAAATAAGATACAGAAAGAAGTTTGTAGGTGGTATTGTTACCCAACCAAATTGGTTCCACTTCCCAGAGTGCCCAGTAAAGCCAGTCTACTGACATGGGCTTGTGGTGAAGGAAAGGGCAGTGCTTATTACAGGGTACCAGAAAAGGAGCTTGGAGTACTTATTGCTCAAAAAAAATCCAGACTCTAATGGGGTTTCAGCAAGGCACGTTTACAGGCCAGTTGGAGGAGGCTGGTTGCAGGGTATGTGATCAGCTATGCACAATTCTCTGACTGGTTGATGGTGAGGTAACAGGGTGATGTCTACAGGGGTTAACCTCAGGCTCCAGTAAGTCTGGGGGCTACATGCTCATGGTCAAGTTGTGAGGTTTTAGCACATATAAAACAACCAAGGAAAGGTGCATCACGTACTGTTATCTGTGTACTTCATGGAGGAACCAAAGATTCTGTGATTGCGTGTGGCTGATATCCTGTTTGCATTGTTATTTATTCTCCTGACCTGACTGCTACTCTTGTTCACTACCTGTTCACATCCTTACAGTTATTAAGTATGCAGGCAAGACTTTGTGATGCAGGCGGGACCCGGGAGACTTCAGCTGTTCTGCAGGCAGTGGACATGTGGGGAGAGGTCTGTCCTGGGAAGGCCCATAGGGGCCTGCTCGGTTATAATGTGAAGTGTGAGTGCAGGAGTTCCATCCCTGAGTTGGGAAGTTGACAATCATGCAGTATTGAGGGATTTATTACTATAAGGGCGGTGAATTATATTTTAAGCACACAATGAATCCTCCTGCAAACACAGACCCCTGACATCCTGGCCAGCCTGCGGACAGCATTTTGATTGCCTCTTCTCATGTCCTTTGACATCCCTGGTCCTTATATTTACAGCTCCTGCACCATCAGCTTTCCAGGTGGCACAGTGGTAAAGAATCCTTTTGCCAATGCAGGAGATGCTAGAGATGCATGTTTTATCTCTGGTGGGGAAGATCCCTGGAGGAGGAAATGGCAATCCATTCGAGTATTCTTGTCTGGAAAATTCCATGGACAGACGAACCTGGTAGACTACAGTGCATACGGTTGCAAATGGTCGGACACGACTGAGGGTCTGACCTGCCCCATCGACTTCCTAGAGATCACTCCTGAGTCCTTGTCCAGTGTGTTGATGAGGATAGGCTTTCATTTGTGTGACAGAAACGCCCTTCTCAGCCATGGAGAGGTGGCCTTGCCTTTCCTCTCTGAGTTCCTGGATAGTGCAATCTGAGAAGTGAATAATTAGTGTGGGTGCAAATTTTAGCCTTTATGTGCTACTGAGCTGCTGGGAGTAATGTGTGGGGCTAACTGCAATTCTGGTGTGTGTGTGGGAGGTTTGTCCCTGAAAGGTTTGGAGATATTATAATGCCCCTTTGTTCGTTTGTGTGTTTTTGAAGCATGGGAATATAGCTTAACATATATTTAGGGGCTACAAGTTTCCTCCTCTAAAAATTTAAATGTTGAAAGGACTCCTTTTGGGGTGACATAATAATAGGTTTGCTGCCATCAGAATGAATGTTTCTGCCCACTGGTATGCTTTCCATAAACAAAATCAAATTCCTTTATGTTTTAAGTATATAGAAAAACTTAGAAGAAAAGTTTGCATTTCTAATCCCCGAATAATGTTAAATCATCGGTTCACTTGGGGTTATGGATGAATGTAGATCTTTGGTTTAGAAAAGCTTCAATTTGATTCACTTGACTGGTTTTCTGAGATTGAGTTTGACCCCTAGGCCTAACTTTAATATTATGAGCTTGGACAGGAGCTCCCTTGTGTAGGAATAAATACATTTACACAGATTAAACTATTGATAATTCTATTTTGTGTGTAGCATACAATGGGCACCTCAAATATGACAGTTCCCTTCTTTAGTATTTTCACCATGTTTGATGATCTTATGTCTGTTTTCCTATTCATTTCATAAAGAAGCCACTCTGGGTTATGCTTTATTTTACTTTTTTCTTTCATCCTACTTGGTTACGTGGTGATCTTTCTTGCAGCATTGATTGTATGAGATCTGCCGCATTCAGTGGGTATTCTGTGAGAGTTGTTCCACACGTAGATGTATTTTTGAGTATTTTTGGGAGGAGATAACCTCCATGTCCTTCTCTTCCACCATCTTGATCTCCACCTCTGGGTTATACATTTCTTAATGAAAGGAATAAATTATTCAAACAGTTAAAAAAGAGTAGCAATAATCTTTTTATGAAATGAAGAGAATATTTTTTTCTAGACAAGTAGGTGCTTAAAAAATGCCACATTATTTTACATCTTTTAAGGTCTTGATAAATGTTTGCCAAAAATTATTTTCACTGACTTTCATTCATTTATTATTGCTGTAGACTTTAGGACAAAGTAGATTAAAATACTCATAGGTTTAGATGTAATCATGTGCCCATTTTAGTTGTAGGGGTATCTGTTGAAACTTGAATGGATCTTAAAATGGAATGTGTTGTATAGAGGAGATGACTATTTTTCTTAAAAACTGCCTGAATTGTGGTAGGCATTGTGGCGGTTTTCTCATCATGTTTGCTCTCTTCTCTCTGAAAATAGCTGCTGACTTTGCAAGCACCTAAGGCACAGCTGCAGGAATCTTCCAGAGTCTCGGAGCAAGGAACTTGCATTTGGTCAATTGATAGATGAATATTCAGTGTCTGAGTTTTATTCCTCTAGGGGAAATTTTAAAATTTATGTGTCTGTGACTCAGAAGCTTATATACACTGGTGGAAATTTCGTTACCTCCAAGTATCTCAGTTAGTGGACTTCCCAGACTGAAGACCATGTATTTAAACTTAATGTATTAAATATGTACCCACCCAATCAAGCACCTAAGGCACAGCTGCAGGAATCTTCCAGAGTCTCGGAGCAAGGAACTTGCATTTGGTCAATTGATAGATGAATATTCAGTGTCTGAGTTTTATTCCTCTAGGGGAAATTTTAAAATTTATGTGTCTGTGACTCAGAAGCTTATATACACTGGTGGAAATTTCGTTACCTCCAAGTATCTCAGTTAGTGGACTTCCCAGACTGAAGACCATGTATTTAAACTTAATGTATTAAATATGTACCCACCCAACTGTAACGGATTTGAAAAGCATTGATTCTTTGTTACTTTCATATCCAGCAGTCTTAGATATGATGGCAGTCATTGGAAAGACATTAATATAATTTTCTTAAATTCATATTTCATGTCATTAATAAATTCATAAGTACATATTTTAAATCACAGATTATTTCAGCACACAGATCTACAATAGGGTCTAATGTTAACAGGAAATAATAATAGGAAGCATTTATTAAAATGCCAATTTCGATGTCTGAGAGTGAGTACTATCCTAGGCCTTAATTAAAAGGACCACGATTTATAAATATCTAAGTAAATTTCACCCTCATTTAAAATACATATCTGGATTGCTTGCAAATTTCAAATGCAATATCTTTTTCTAACAGATACTAATGAATTCAATGAAAGAAGCTAGATCTTAATGCACAAATGATAGCATATAGAGGACTGACAAAAAATTGCCGTATGTACACAGTTACACACCTGTGTATGTACACACTCATATATACTAAATCTATAATGTATTAATTCCAGTATTTAGACCACACTATAATTATGAAAGAAAGAAGATTTTAATATTTATTCCTAGAATAATTTCAAATATATTCCCTAGGAAACTTAAAACAGGGTAAACATTTCCTAATGTTTCAAGTAACTATGCAAAATCTCTTGAAATCAGGTTTTTTAGAGTCCATTAACTTTGATGTCATTTAAAATGCTGTTTACATATGGAATAACTACTTTGATTATTCCCTACGATGTTAATTTTGTGTTTAGAGTAATGAAATCTGCTTTCTTCCACATTTAAAATTGCAGAGGGAAAAAAAAAAGGCAAAGAAGAGTACTACTGAAAGCTTGGATATTGAAAAAATGTGATCCATGCTTCTCAAATGCTGTTTATGCTACTAAACTTCAAGTGCCTTTTTTCTCCTCTAAAAATTTAAATGTTGAAAGGACTCCTTTTGGGGTGACATAATAATAGGTTTGCTGCCATCAGAATGAATGTTTCTGCCCACTGGTATGCTTTCCATAAACAAAATCAAATTCCTTTATGTTTTAAGTATATAGAAAAACTTAGAAGAAAAGTTTGCATTTCTAATCCCCGAATAATGTTAAATCATCGGTTCACTTGGGGTTATGGATGAATGTAGATCTTTGGTTTAGAAAAGCTTCAATTTGATTCACTTGACTGGTTTTCTGAGATTGAGTTTGACCCCTAGGCCTAACTTTAATATTATGAGCTTGGACAGGAGCTCCCTTGTGTAGGAATAAATACATTTACACAGATTAAACTATTGATAATTCTATTTTGTGTGTAGCATACAATGGGCACCTCAAATATGACAGTTCCCTTCTTTAGTATTTTCACCATGTTTGATGATCTTATGTCTGTTTTCCTATTCATTTCATAAAGAAGCCACTCTGGGTTATGCTTTATTTTACTTTTTTCTTTCATCCTACTTGGTTACGTGGTGATCTTTCTTGCAGCATTGATTGTATGAGATCTGCCGCATTCAGTGGGTATTCTGTGAGAGTTGTTCCACACGTAGATGTATTTTTGAGTATTTTTGGGAGGAGATAACCTCCATGTCCTTCTCTTCCACCATCTTGATCTCCACCTCTGGGTTATACATTTCTTAATGAAAGGAATAAATTATTCAAACAGTTAAAAAAGAGTAGCAATAATCTTTTTATGAAATGAAGAGAATATTTTTTTCTAGACAAGTAGGTGCTTAAAAAATGCCACATTATTTTACATCTTTTAAGGTCTTGATAAATGTTTGCCAAAAATTATTTTCACTGACTTTCATTCATTTATTATTGCTGTAGACTTTAGGACAAAGTAGATTAAAATACTCATAGGTTTAGATGTAATCATGTGCCCATTTTAGTTGTAGGGGTATCTGTTGAAACTTGAATGGATCTTAAAATGGAATGTGTTGTATAGAGGAGATGACTATTTTTCTTAAAAACTGCCTGAATTGTGGTAGGCATTGTGGCGGTTTTCTCATCATGTTTGCTCTCTTCTCTCTGAAAATAGCTGCTGACTTTGCAAGCACCTAAGGCACAGCTGCAGGAATCTTCCAGAGTCTCGGAGCAAGGAACTTGCATTTGGTCAATTGATAGATGAATATTCAGTGTCTGAGTTTTATTCCTCTAGGGGAAATTTTAAAATTTATGTGTCTGTGACTCAGAAGCTTATATACACTGGTGGAAATTTCGTTACCTCCAAGTATCTCAGTTAGTGGACTTCCCAGACTGAAGACCATGTATTTAAACTTAATGTATTAAATATGTACCCACCCAACTGTAACGGATTTGAAAAGCATTGATTCTTTGTTACTTTCATATCCAGCAGTCTTAGATATGATGGCAGTCATTGGAAAGACATTAATATAATTTTCTTAAATTCATGTTTCATGTCATTAATAAATTCATAAGTACATATTTTAAATCACAGATTATTTCAGCACACAGATCTACAATAGGGTCTAATGTTAACAGGAAATAATAATAGGAAGCATTTATTAAAATGCCAATTTCGATGTCTGAGAGTGAGTACTATCCTAGGCCTTAATTAAAAGGACCACGATTTATAAATATCTAAGTAAATTTCACCCTCATTTAAAATACATATCTGGATTGCTTGCAAATTTCAAATGCAATATCTTTTTCTAACAGATACTAATGAATTCAATGAAAGAAGCTAGATCTTAATGCACAAATGATAGCATATAGAGGACTGACAAAAAATTGCCGTATGTACACAGTTACACACCTGTGTATGTACACACTCATATATACTAAATCTATAATGTATTAATTCCAGTATTTAGACCACACTATAATTATGAAAGAAAGAAGATTTTAATATTTATTCCTAGAATAATTTCAAATATATTCCCTAGGAAACTTAAAACAGGGTAAACATTTCCTAATGTTTCAAGTAACTATGCAAAATCTCTTGAAATCAGGTTTTTTAGAGTCCATTAACTTTGATGTCATTTAAAATGCTGTTTACATATGGAATAACTACTTTGATTATTCCCTACGATGTTAATTTTGTGTTAGGAGTAATGAAATCTGCTTTCTTCCACATTTAAAATTGCAGAGGGAAAAAAAAAAGGCAAAGAAGAGTACTACTGAAAGCTTGGATATTGAAAAAATGTGATCCATGCTTCTCAAATGCTGTTTATGCTACTAAACTTCAAGTGCCTTTTAAAAAAAAAAAAAAAGAAGTTAGGAACTACATTGAAATGTTCCAGATGTTATACCAATTCTGGTTAGAAAATACCTGAAATATGCCAGAGGTTACTTAAAGTTGTGCTGTAGCTACCCAAAAGCCCATGAAACACACATTCATCAGCAATGATCCTTAACTAATGTTGAAATCAAACTAGCAAGGGAAACCTTAGGGATATTTTGCGGTGGTTGTTTGAGACCAATATTGTCTGTTGGAATTTATCAGACATTTCATTGCTGTATGTGTTACTAGAATTTGAAATTGATAGAATTTTGAAACTCAATATCATTGTTTTAAAAAGTTTGCCTTTTTGCTCTCACTTCTCCTTTGAGATGTTGGAAAATAATTTTTCCTACTGCAAAGGGGGCTGTAAAGCGAAATGAAAGTGGAAGCTACTTGTGCAGAGAGCGTTCCCTCCTTAAAAATGTCAAAATGAAATAATGTTTTCAAAAGGGCTCTGGAGATGACATATCTAAAACCACATACAGAAAAAAAAAGCTGTTGGTTGGTTCTGTGACTGCTTAGCTTCACGGAATCAATTCAAGGAAATTTAGAAGCTGCAAACAGACAGCATGTTCAATTTTAAAGGTAACTGAGTTTAAGGAAGGAAATAATAGTGGGAAATTGCTGGAGATCAGATTTTTCTTAATAAAAATCTCCACTCTGTTGTGAGTTTAATGGGGGATATAGTTCATTGACTGCATTTTTCCTCATACATCCCTATAATTCCAACTCTAGGACTTCAGCTTATGAAAATGAATTGTGTAACAGGAGAGAGTAAATGAAATGAATTACCAGGCTTGGGATTTGGCCATCTATTGAAACATACCCTGTATGTCATGAGTCTCATGAGAAGAACATTGCAGTATTACGGATAGTCTTCAATGTTTAAGAAATTATTGAAAAGACAGTGCTAGAATCTTGCATATTTTATAATATTAATCAGTTAACTAGAACATAACACAGTCACTCCTGATTCCTTAAGAACAGTTTTGGATTTGATTAAAATTAAGTAATGCATGAAACCCTCTATTCTTTAGTGTTTTTTCCAATTATGTACATTGGTTTTATTTTCATGTATATTTGTGCCTGTGAACTGCTAAAATAATTTTTTTTATCCTGAACTTATGATATCAGCAGGACTAGATGTTCTATACTAATCGACAAATTAGATGCACATTAATCACCAGGAACACATGGCACTTACCCCCATATTTGGAAAGCATTCAAAAGTATCATTTCTGAATTTGGCACTGTTGAAAAAATGGCCTTTTTTTTTTTTTTGAAAAGGCATAATGCCAGGGGCCTGGTGAATTGACATATTAAACACTATTTCTAAGGAAATATGAAGGATATGTTGAGCTTTAAGACAACTTTTTCACTCTCCACTTTCACTTTGATCAAGAGGCTTTTTAGTTCCTCTTCACTTTCTGCCATAGGGTGGTGTTATCTGCATATCTGAGGTTACTGATATTTCTCCCGGCAATCTTGATTCCAGCTTGTGCTTCTTGCAGCCCGGCGTTTCTCATGATGTACTCTGCATATAAGTTAATTAAGCAGGGTGACAATATACAGCCTTGACGTACTCCTTTTCCTATTTGGAACCAG
>SJYX01015617.1:240487-253378 GCA_006410675.1 Oreotragus oreotragus
GCTAGCCGCAGTTAGTTCATTCTGGTTACGCGCGGCGGGACGCTCCTGCCCGATTCTGAAAGCACCGCAGCCCGCGCCTGCCGCGCCTCCCTGCCCTGCCCCCACTGGGTAATGGCGGACGCAGGCGTTTGCGCTGCTTTTCCGCTGGGCGAGTTACTGTTGGGCTTGTAATCTGTTGGTTTTAATTGTTCATTTATTTTTCCTTCCTGTTATGTTGCCCTCTGTGTTTACAAGGCTCGCCACAGACTCGGCAGGGAGAGTGTTTCCTGGCGTTTGGAAACCTCTCTTCTTAAGCTTCCCTTCCCGGGACGGGCTTCCCTTCCCGGGACGGAGCTCCCTCCCCACCTCCTTTGTCTCGTTTTTTTTCGGCTTTTATATTTTTTCCCCTACCTGCTTTTGAAGTCAGTGCTCTGTTTTTCTGGGTGCCTGATGTCCTCTGCCCGCATTCAGAAGTTGTTTTGTGGAGTTTGCTCAGCCTTGAGATGTTCTTTTGATGAATCTGTGAGGGAGAAAGTGGTGTCCCCGTCCTATTCTTCCGCCATCTTCAGGAGGCTGTCAGTTCTATCTAGATGAGTAATTTTTTAAAAATATATAAAAGTTGAACTTGTAGCAATATTATTGAAAGTGCCTCTAGTAACATATGGATTTTAAAATAATTCAAAAAATTTGTTAAATGTAAAAAAATCATTATTGGGGATTCCTAGGTGTTTCAGTGGTAAAGAACCCACCTGCCAATGCAGGAGATACAGTTATAAACCCTGGGTAGGAAAGATCCCCTGGAGAAAGAAATGACAACCCATTCCAGTATTCTTGCCTAGAAAATCCCATGGACAGAGGAGTCTGATTGGCTAGTCCGCAGGATCACAAAGAATCAGACACAACTGAACATACATAAACACATAAAATAAACTATTATATTTATAATTTGATATTTTCAGTTTATTTTAAAAGGTATAAAATTGATATGGTTTGATAGTTGTTGGGAAAGACCGATAGGGCTTGATATTAATAAAACAAGTATAGTAATGGTAGAGTTAAGGTACAGCTGCAGCTGTTTACTGGAAAAATCTTTCAAATTTGCTGTATGTTTGAAAAGTTCATGATAAAAATCTGGGAAAAAGTCAAATTTTGTAGATTCCAAAACAAGTTCAATTTTGACACTCAGAATCAGGGATTTATTACTCATAATCTTACATTTTGTTCTCCTGGAAGAAAAGTGATAGTGTTAGTCACTTAGTCAAGTCCATCTCTTTGCAAGCCCATGGACTGCAGCCCACCAGGCTCCTCTGTCCATGGGACTGTCCAGGCAAGAATATTGGAGTGGGTCGCCATTCCCTTCTCCAGGGAGTCTTCCTGACCCAGGGATTGAACTCAGGTCTCCTGCATTGCAGGTGAATTCTGTACTGTCTGAGCCACCAGGGATGCCCCTAATTAGCTGCTCTCCACAGGAAAGATACAACACATGAGAACAAAATCAGAACAGATATTCTAAGCCCAACCTCCATAACTGCATTAGACTTCACTTTTCTCCAGTTTAAAACTTTTTTTTCATACAAAGAATTTGGTCCATGTTTATGTATAGTCCCAAAGTCTAAAACATTCCTACTGTAAATCGGTACTTAATAAATATCTATTCATTTTTTTAAAAAAAGAAAATTGTGTTAGACAGACTGGCTTGAAGTGGGAGGTGGGGGTGGGGTTCATGTTTGGGAGTTCATGTACACCCATGACAGATTCATGTCAGTGTATGCCAAAATCAATACAGTACTGTAAAGTAAAATAAAGTTAAAAAAAAAAAGTATTCATTGAAAAAAATAAAAATAAAAAATAAAAAGAATAAAAAGTATTCATTGAAAAAATAAATAAATAAAAGTACCACTCAAAAAAAAAAAAAAGAAAAGCATGCTTAAATACTATTTAAGCAATCTTTTTTATACACTATCACTGATTTGTAGGACTTCAAATATCTGTAACTTTGAAATTTGGGGAGCATCATCATATATTCATGAAGGCCAGATTCATAATTGAAATGTAAGAAATTAACATTATTATTCATTTCACATAATTTCTCAGAGGTAGATAAAAAGGTCCTCTGTTTATCCATTCATCTGTTGGTGGACACTTGGATTGTTTCCATGTTTGACTGTTGTGAATGATGCTGCAGTGAACATGAAAGTACAAATATCTTTTCAATAACCTGTTTTCATCCCATTTGGTTATATATCCAGAGGTGGTATTGCTGGATTGTAAGTGAGAAGGAAATGGCAACCCACTCCAGTATTCTTGTCTGGAGAATCCCATGGATGGAAGAGCCTGGTAGGCTACAGTCCATGGGGTCAAAAAGAGTCGGACACGATTGAGCAACTTCACTCACTCACTCACTCACTCAAGGTAGTTTTATTTTTTTTTTTAAGTTTTAAAATATCAGTCCTCAGTTTTCTAAATGAAATGTTTTATAGTTGCTTGAATTCCTGAAATATTTTATAATATGCATGTGGTACATTTTACAATGTATTAGTTTTATAGTCAGAAAAAATTAAGATATAAAAATGAAGTTGATGAGCACACACTACAGAGAGTTTAAAAATTAGAGGAAAATTGTAGTTCTGTTTAATTTTTTGAGGACTCGCCATACTGTTTTCTGTTTGTCTGCATTTAATTTACAGGTCGTCCCCAATTTTTTTTTAAACAAAATATAAGAAAGATAAACCTGGAATACTGAGCTAAGTATGGTATCAAGTATCAAGGCTTATTAACCTCGTGTATCATATATCTTTGTTGTTGTAAAAATTTCGCTCTGTTTTTAAATTTGGGGCATTTAGAGAATAATGCTAACCTGATTATCATTCTCAAGTGAGCTTTCAAGAGTTCATTAAAAGTTAAGATGAGAACAGCATGCTCTAGGAAGCAGCTATTTTTAACAGAACCAAATTTGAATTCACCTACTTTAAAGCTTTTCACTCTTTTTAGAAAATATTTCCGTCAATAATTTTTAGATTATATAAGTCTATTGAGGTCGCAGTTTATAGACCCATCTCACAATGCTCTGATATTTTTGCATCTTGACTAAATTCATGAGAACCAAATTCTTTCTTTTCAAGGGCAGTCCAAACAGAGAAGCAGAGTGTATAGGTTTGCTTTAAATAACAAAGAAGCAAACAACCAAAGTCTCAGAATGTTCAGTTAATTGACAGTCCTCAACTGTATATATTTATGCTTTGATTTGGTAAAAATATTTTGCCGTGTGGAAGCCTCACTTTGTGGCAAAGGGCACCTTTTAAAAGTAAAAGTTTTAAATTCCATTAAAAAATAAAATCCTATAATAAGAAGTATACATTTGTCTTGAATTTAAATGAAAAGATAAAAACCAGTCACTGAAAGCTGTAACATCTTCTTAGTAATTTAGTGATATCACACAATATCTTTACATGTATTTATCAGTATATTATACTAGTATAGATTTTTCTAGAGAAATACTGGAAATTATTTTTGAGGTCACAGATACATTTAAAAATAGTTACTGGGCTATATTTTTGAAATGTTGTGGCTGGAACAGATCTTTAGTTTCCTTTATCTGGAAGGTGCTTGCTTTGTTCTGTGGTACCAGCTTAGAGTCACTTTTTCTTTGTTTGTCTCCTTGTTCCTGAAGGAAACCGTGGTTCATCTATGTTTTTTTTCCTCCCAAGTAAGCACTTGCTTACTTCCATGTTGACTCCTGTATTTTCTGCACTAGCCCGATTTGGGCAGGTATTCTTTTATGCATGGCTCATTGGCCACTGTTTCCAGCCCTCTGAACACAGTAAATGCTCAGTGAATTGGAATGCCCTCTCGTGTTCCAGAGGGCTGACTTACCCTCTGAAGCCTCCCTCTTCTCCAGGGTCATTTTGATGTCAAGCAGCATTGCAGTGGTCTCGAAAGAGAGAAAATTAGTATCAGGGTCCTTCTCTTTCTTTCTCCATAATGTGTGTGCTTATTTGAAGGGCCATGGTGGAGTCTGGGTACATGATTCTGTCTCTCTCAGTCTTCCAGGAAGTAGATGCATGTGTGAAGTTTTCATGGAAGAAAGTTTAAGGAAGGGGTCATTTAGAGGTGGAAAGGGTTGAGTTGACCAACCTGAGATAGGAAGTGTTCACTCAGGGACTGCTGCTGCTGCTGCTAAGTCACTTCAGTCGTGTCCGACTCTGTGTGACCCCATAGACGGCAGCCCACCAGGCTCCCCCATCCCTGGGATTCTCCAGGCAAAAATACTGGAGTGGGTTGCCATTTCCTTCTCCAATGCATGAAAGAGAAGTGAAGTCGCTCAGTCTGTCCGACTGTTAGCGACCCCATGGACTGCAGCCCACCAGGCTACTCCGTCCATTGGATTTTCCAGGCAAGAGTACTGGGGTGGGGTGCCATTGCCTTCCCCGCACTCAGGGACTAACTAGTATTAAAGGGAAAAAAACTGGACAATACTTATGGGAGCAAAACCGCTTTTATTCAGGAACTGTTGAATAGAGGAAGAGGGTCCTCAGAACAAAGCTGGATTTAACTCTGAATACAGCATGGACAGTGGGGATTTATTGACCAGGGTGGGGTCAGTCGATGGAAAATTACTAGGTGGAGGAAGGGGAATGTTTGGCTCAACTGACCCAACAAGATTTTTGCTGAAGGTGGGCTAGAGTGATCAGGTATCACCTGGGGGATCCAGGGATGAGGAACTTGGTCTGATATCAAGGTGATCAGATACTGAGGATGAGAAATTCTCTGTAAAGTGACTTAGCAGAATTTTTGCTACAATGGACAACACAGATATGGACCTAGAAGTCTAAAAGTCGAGGTCTATTTGAGGTTTTGGAGGCATCTGGCTGGAGGGAAGCTGTTACCACCTGCAGACCTGAGAGGCAGAGGGAAGGTCATTGCAGGAAGCTGGGGCTTATAGGAGGCAACCACTGGCAGAATTCTGACCCAGTTAGGAAGAGGAATTGGGGAGTGGAGAGTAGATAATCCTAGTTGGCCAACCCAACAGGAGGCCAGGCAGTGAGGAAGCTCATGGGTAGAGGTCATTCTCCGGAGTGAAAGCCAAGCAGAAGAGGACACAGGAGACAGGAGGGGTTTGTGGAGATGGATCAGGCATACTCTGGCTGGCTGTTGCCTTTAAACAGATTGTTCATTGCCTTGAAATCTATTTTCCTGTCAATACAATGTGAACAGTAAAACCTAATTTGTAATCGCAAGGTTGAAAAAAGAAAATATTTAAGACATTTACCATCAGTTCAGTTCAGTCGCTCAGTTGTTTCCAGCTCTTTGCGACCCCGTGGACTGCAGCATGCCAGGCCTCCCCATCCATCACCAGCTCCCAGAGTCCACCCAAACCCATGTCCATTGAGTCGGTGATGCCTTCCAACCGTCTCATCCTCTGTCATCCCCTTCTCAGTGCCTTCAGTATTTCCCAGCATCAGGGTCTTTTCAAATGAGTCAGCTCTTCGCATCAGGTAGCCAAAGTATTGGAATTTCAGCTTCAACATCAGTCCTTCCAATGAACACCCAGGACTGATCTGCTTTAGGATGGACTGGTTGGATCTCCTTGCAGTCCAAGGGACTCTCAAGAGTCTTCTCCAACACCACAGTTCAAAAGCATCAATTCTCTGGTGCTCAGCTTTCTTTATAGTCCAACTCTCACTTAGCATAAGTCACTATAATTTCCTTGTTCTTGGTGTTCTGAGCATAGGCATATTTTGAATCTCTGAGCTTCTAAACTTTGAACTACCCTCTGATTGTAGAGTTACCACATACTTCAAAAATATCAAGAATGGGCTGAAGTTAAAGATACGGCAGTGTGATTAACGTAGAAAAACAATTTAATTTGGTGAATTTAAACTTTTGCTTTACCTAGCCCATGAGAAAGAGAAGCTGATTGTGAACAAGGCAGGGGCTGTGTGTGTAAAGAACAGTTGTCCGTCTGTATGGCGGGGGCTATTGGACGGTGCTCTGAGCCAGGCTGGGGGTGTTCACATCCTGAATCTGCCACTTACTACCTCTGTGACCTTCAGCAAGTTACTTAACATCTCTGTGTGCTCATTTCCACATCTTTGTAAATACGAGTAACAATGTCATTTGTCATGGAATAAGATGAGATAGACAAGTTTTGAGAACAAGTCCTGGGATGTAATAAAGATTTATTTGATGTTATTGCTATTCCACAGATATATAATAATTTTAATGCATACATGTTGTTATAGATTCACCCATAAGTAATTCAGGTATAATTAAGCTTGTTATGAATAAAGGATTTTGCTGACAATAACTATACCAGTGACAAACAGGTCTCTCTTTGTTTCTATATAGCCTATTTGAACTGATCATCTGATGGATTATACTGACATTAGCCTTGAAACAAAGCTGAAATAGAGTTTGAATTACATCTTTTTGGATTAATTGTGCTCTGTAGATATTTTTCTTCCTAGCATTGCATCTGTATTATATATCCAAATGCCTTAAGAAACTCCTTTGGTTAAATATTTTTCTGTTAATGTGAGGTTATTTATACATGCATGTGTATACGTGTGTGTGTGTATGTTTATAAGAGATGATTTTCAGGTATATATAATTTATTGTTATAAAAAACTACACTCTGAAAATGAGTATATATTTACCCTTATATCGGTTGTTTCTCGTTTACATGTTCAGTTAATATAATCCAATCAAATAGGCCTAAGATTAAAATATAATTTCATGTAAGTATGAGATGAAGTAATTATGCTTATAAATTATTAAGAAATAACCTTTGTTCTTATTCAAAATAAATTCATCAAGTCATTATAATTGGTTTAACTAATAAATGGGAGGGTAAAGTTGGGTGAGTTATTTTTAGGAGGAATTCTAGCACTATTACGATCTGTAAGAAATTATTCTGACCCCCACCCCCAGCCCCACTTGCACCCTGGTCAGAGTGGTAACACCCAGGACTCGTGGTTTTCCTCAGTCAGTAGAAGTTGCTAAGTGGCCAGACAAATTCAGGCAAGCTTTGATTCGGACCCCCGCTGCAGCAGGGAGTGAAAGTCACTCCGTCGTGTCTGACTCTTTGCTATCCCACGGACTGTAGCCCCAAGGCTCCTCTGTCCATGGAATTCTCCAGGCAAGAATACTGGAGTGGGTAGCCATTCCATTTTCCAGGGGATCCTCCCAACCCAGGGATCGAACCCAGGCCTCCTGCATTGCAGGTGGATTCTTTACCATCTGAGCCACCCAGCAGAGGGGCAGTAAAAATGAGTAGCAGGTTCCCTTGCTGTCTCCCCAGGGTGAGGTGAGTGGGTTCCTTATAGGGTGAGGGTAGGAGTGTTTCCAGGGGTCAGTGGTGCTGAGTGCAGGGCCAAATGCATAGTACCCTGCTTTCGCTCCCAACACCCTGATTCTGTCCCTGCTTTTCAGAAGTGACAGACTTTTTTGGGGGACTGTTTTGTGTCTTTTTGCCCATAATTTGCCAGGACTGCACAAGTGCACAGTTATTTTTCATCCCTTTTAGTTTCTTTGTGTTCTGTTGACTCAGGAGACATTTGTCCAGGTACAGCACTGCAGTATACCCAGTCCCCGGTCCCAGGCTGCCTCAAGAGTACTGGCCTGTTGTGCACACCTAAGAGAAAAACATTCACCATCACCATTTCTAAAGGGCTCAGTTCATGGACACGTACAGTCCATAAAGTTAGCAGAAGTTTGGAACACCTCCCAGTAAGTTTTTAAAATACAAAAACTAAAGATACTTCTAATAAAAGAGTTCTGCCTTTTGAAAGATCTGAACCACTGACACCTGTGCTGAATATTTTAAAAAATATTTTGAATTATTTCAAGAGTAACTAAAGAAAAGATAATGGCTGACTCTTGATATATGTCAGATTTGAAGCTTTACTTGTTCTCATTTTTAAAATAGTTTTATCTTACAAAAAACTAAGCAAATGTTTCATAACTGGTGTGTTAACTTCTGAAAGTGAGCTTTCTTTTTTTTTTTTTTTAAAGATCTTGGCTCATATCAGTGCTTATTATCAATCTGTACCTAATTTTTTACTTAATAGCAGCAAGAAAAAACTGTTCTGCCTCAGTCAGGGGCACATACACTGGGGCTGGAATGAAAGGAAATGCATTTCTCAGGCACTCCTTGAGTGGGGATTTGTTTAAAATGTAGGTGGTTCTGCTTTAAAGCTCACTGCTCTGAACATTTTGAACTCTTTGCTTCATTAATCGCATTCATTCTGAAATACTTTTCAATTGAAAACAGGAGATAATTGTAATACCTTGAAGCAAATGAGATGTTATTTCAATAATTAAATCCAAAATGAGATGCCAACACATTAGCCCCGCTGCTGTGTCTGCCTGTTAATAGGGACTCGCATTCCCATTGGTCACACTGATTCCTTTCTTTTCCAGTTGAGGTAGAAGTACTGCATACTAATCGTATTCTAATGCCTTTTATAAGAGGTAAAATGTGTGTGAAGCCCTATCACACTGTTTTAATTAATCTAACTTTGCAAAAATTATAATAATTATATGACATGTTGCTTTCATCCCATGCAAATATGCATCAGATTTAAGAAAATAATTTTACATAACAATCAGGTTACTTGAATACTAAGTGCATGCTTTCTCACTAATGAATTTGTTGGTACATTCAGGAGGTTTTTTATTAGCTTTGTCAAGCTGCAGAAACTTTCAGCGTTTAAAATGGGCCTCAGCATTTCAGCTGAGAGTACAGAGCCTATGGACTTGGAGGGTGTGTGGTTGGCTATGCCAAGAGTAGAAAGCATCTATTTTCTCAAAATGCTGTGATATTTTGGAAGGGGTATATCATTTTCATCAGGAACACAGCTCCTATATTAAAATACTAAACTTGGATATGTTGTTTATGTCAGACTACATAGGCAAACGGAAGTTTCTGTTTATAGAAGTGACCTAAATATATTATTTTTCTTTATTAATACTTCTGGTAAATCGGTTTTCCTTTTGGTGAAGATTATTATGCTCTTTGTTTCCTAAGAAGCTAAAAACCACTCATTCTTCCTGCCCCTTTTTTAAATGCTTGTTTATGTCCTATTATCTCAAATCTTACCTTAATAATAGTAAAAACCATAGTAAAAAATAACTGACACATATTAACACTTACTGAATACTTCCTGAGTGATGGACTCTGTGCTTAATCCTTTGAAAGCTTGCCGCCCCAGTCCTCACAAAAAAACATATAAAAGGGATATTCTTATTATCTATATTTTCTAAGCAAAGAACCCAGGACCACTGATGGTGGAGTCACTTACCTGATGTCCTGCAGCAAATGTGCACAGAGCTAGTGTGGCTCCAGGACTCCAGCCGTCAACTTCTCCATCATCCTGAGCTGACAGGGGCGGGTGGATGCTGAGAGAGCAGAATCAAAGATGGAAGTCATGTTTTTCAAAAGTGTTTCAAATATAACCTTTAACCTACACTCTTCTCGGAAGAATCAGAGAACCCTCATCCCTTGCAAGCCCCTCTCCTCCGGATTCTTCTTGTGATTTCCATTTTTTTGCCCCCTGGCTCACCGTTTCCTGCCTGTTCTGTCTGCAGCACCTTTTCTCCTGAGTGGTTCTGAGTCTCTGCTCTTGTTACTCCTGTTTGTATCGAGTGTAGCACTCTAGCTATTAGCGCCATCTGTTATTTGGGTTTATCTGCCTCTTCTCCTGGTGGTGGATGTGCTTTTGCTTTTGTTTAAAGAAGAACGAGCTTTTGTTTCCCACTTGTACACCACTGTTACGATATTTCTAGTTCAAAGCAGCATCTTCTTTCTTGCTGCCACAAGGAATTTGAAGGGCTGGTCTGGGAAGAGCGCTGGGGCACCGCCCTTCCCCGGAAGTTGCGTCTGTAGGGATCTTCCCGGAGGCCAGCGGTGCCCATCCTTTTTGGCACCAGGGACTGGTTTCCTGGAAGGCAGTTTTTCCAAGGACTGGGGGTGTGGGATGTTTTGGGGAGGATTCAAGCACATTACAATATTGTGCTAATGATCTGTATTTGCAGCCATTGCCTAGCACTAGCATCACCCCCTCAGATCATCAGGGATTATAGTCTCATAAGGAGTGCACCACCTAGCGTGTGTGTGTGTGGTTCACAGTGGGGGTTCACACTACTAGGAGAATCTAATGCCTGTGTTGATATGACAGAAGGTGGACCTTAGGTGGTAATGCAAGAGATGGCGAGCAGCTGTATGTGCAGGTGAAGCTTCTTTTCACCCTCATACCTCCCACCTCCGCTGTGGCCCAGTTCTTGACAGGCCCCAGCAGGGGCTGGGGACTCCCATTGTAGGCCATTGTTTTACAGAAGCTGCTAATGATCAGAGGGCATCCCTGGCTTCCACCCTCCTTTCAGATCCTTAGATTAGGGGATGGCTCTGCCTGCAGGCTTCCCATCCCTCCCCTACCTTAGGTTCAGCTGGCTGTACTTCATGGAAATTGAACTCCCAGATGTGTGCACTGATCATTTTAAATCTTCCTGAGGTCTCAGCTCATCCCCCTGCAGTAGTTTGCTTTCTGAGACCCTCTTGTCTTTCCGCCGTCCCCTCCATTTCTCGAAATAAATGAAAGACTTTGGTGAGAAAGTTCACTGTTGTCTCTCCGTTTGGACCCCTCCCACTGCTGTGAATTAACCCCAGGACTCTCCATCTCTAGCTGTACATTCTTTGTTTCCCACCCAGGCTAGGTCTCTTCATCCTCATGAATGGAGACAGTTGATAAGATCATTATCTTTCCATATCCCAGATCCACAACTCAGGGCCTTGTTTCCTTCCTTCCACCAAGGCTGTGAACTGCTTGCGTTTCTCTCTCCTTTTACACCTATTCAAGCGTTTTCTTTGTCTTGGACTCCTCTCCCCTCCAGAAGATTGGTAAACTGTTTATAATTTCAAATCCCTCTTTCACAAGGCAGCTTTTTATAAACAACACAAGATGATTTCTATTTTACATGAGTTTTTATGGTTAGTTTTTAGGAAAGCAAACAGAATTGACAAAATTAGCAAATAATGAGTATCATAGAGATGCAAACCCTCTGAAGTCTTAATTCAAATTGAAATAAGAGCTAAATGCGCTTTCTACTATTCCCTACAACTGACTTCCTGCACTGGTGCCTCTGCCAGCCTCTGGTTTTTATCTGGGGCTCAGCCAGCCTAGCAAAGCCAATGAGATTTTGGCTCCAGCAGAATGAGGCTGACCCGGCTTTTGGGTCAGCTGTTAACCCTTCCTGTCCAGTGGCCCACTGCTGCTTTCATTCTCTGCAGCCTTTCTGATTAGTTCACAACCATGGCCCTAGTCACCACCCAACTTATATCTGCACAGTGACTCATCACATTACCCTAAGAAACATGCTTCTTGTCCCTTAGTAGCATGAATGTTCTTTTTCGTGGTGAACTAAATGCTGGGAAAGTACCTTACTTAATGAGATAGGGTTGGAAGGAATGGCTTTAAAGGGGAATGTGATTGGTTGAGAAGGCACATTTTTTGTTTGTTTTGTTAATTTTTATTTTTCTTTATGTAAGTGTAGTTGACCTACAGTAATATATTAGTTTGGAAAGGTGTAGTTTTTTGTAATTGAAATATAATTTATTTGCAATGTTGTATGAGTTTCTGCTGTGCAGCAAAATGAATCAGTTATACATATACATGTTGCTGCTGCTGCTACTAAGCCGCTTCAGTCGTGTCCGACTGTGCGACCCCATAGACAGCAGCCCACCAGGCTCCCCCCTGGGATTCTCCAGGCAAGAACACTGGAGTGGGTTGCCATTTCCTTCTTCAATGAATCAAAGGGAAAAGTGAAAATGAAGTCGCTCAGTCGTGTCTGACTCTTAGCGACCTCATGGACTGCAGCCTACCAGGCTCCTTCGTCCATAGGATTTTCCAGGCAAGAGTACTGGAGTGGGGTGCCATTGCCTTCTCCTATACATATACATATATCCACTCTTTTTTACCTTCTTTTCCCATGTAGGCCATTACAGAGTATTGCATAGAGTTGTATATGTATTGTATAGCCCCTGTGCTATACAGGAGCTTCTTATTAGTTATCTATTTTATATATAGCAGTGTGTATATGTCTGTCCCAATCTTCCAATTTATCAATAGCTTTAATGTGACTACATCTTAAAGATTTTATCTGTCCTTGGCATAAACTATTATGCTATGGAAACAAAAAATAATTCTGGGGTAAATATCCTTTAAAAGTATGAATTAGACTTCCAAAAATAATTGAGGCCAAAATATTTTTAATACATTCATTGACTTTCTAAGTGCACAAGATTTTTTATGATATAGAAGTTAAACAGAGGCATAATTTATATGTGGAGTATCATTATTTTGCACCTTGTCTGAGTTCAGCAGAGGTTAAAAAAAAATGTTTTTGTAAAGGTTTTAAAGAGGTAGAAATTTCTGGTGACTGGACCCAGAAAGGGTCCAGAAGCCTAAGAGTGTTGCTGAATTAAACTTTTCATACTGTTCATGGGGTTCTCAAGGCAAGAATACTGAAGTGGCTTGCCATTCCCTTCTCTAGTGGACCACATTCTGTCAGACCTCTCCACCATGACCTGCCCGTCTTGGGTTGCCCCACAGGCATGGCTTGGTTTCTTTGAGTTAGACAAGGCTGTGGTCCTAGTGTGATTAGATTGACTAGTTTTCTGTGAGTATGGTTTCAGTGTGTCTGCCTCCTGATGCCCTCTTGCAACACCTACCATCTTACTTGATTTTCTCTTACTTTGGGCGTGGGGTATCTCTTCATGGCTGCTCCAGCAAAGCACAGCCACTGCTCCTTACCTTGGACTAGGGGTATCTCCTTACTGCCACCGTTCCTGACCTTCAACGTGGGATAGCTCCTCTAGTACATCAAGGCTGTATATTGTCACCCTGCTTATTTAAC
>SJYX01015618.1:0-10289 GCA_006410675.1 Oreotragus oreotragus
TGTAAATGATATATTTTATTGATTTTGGTTGGAGATTCTAAAGGAAGGCTGTATTTTATTCTGAAATTAATTTTAAATTGTCTGTTGGTTTGGTGCAAGTCACTTATTTATCAGGAGTTTCCTGATTTGCTTGTTCCCTAAAATTTGTTGAATCTTTGTGTATAAATAGCAAAGATATAATGTGGGGAAAAAAAAGGGAAGATAGGAAAAAGAGGGTGAGTTCTTGCTGGGAAGAGAGGGGGTGGGGCACAAAGATGCTGGGGAGACTGTGTGATTAAGACTGTGTGAAGTGTGATTAAGATCTGAGTTACTCAGGTTACAGTCGCTTCCCTAGGCTCCTCTATTGCTTCACCTATCAAGCCTTTTCTTGAGGGACTCTCCAGGACCTGTCTCTTATACACATCTAGATGTGTATAAGAGACAGAGACTAGAATGATCATGTTGGAAATGGGGCCTCAAGTCTGAATCTGGATACTTTCAGTAGAACCTATAGGAGTTTTTAATGCTATTTTGAGTTCACTCAATGTTTGATGAGGGATATAGGTTGTTTTTCCTTCTCTTTGCTGCTAACAATTCTCAATATCTAGTATTATGACTTGGAATGTGAAATATAATTGCATTTATTAAATATTTATTTTCTCTTGAAATTTTACTTTAATGATATTATTGTGGTAATCAATTATAAAACATATGAAATGAATTTTATAATTAAGTTTTTCCTTCTCTTTGCTGCTAACAATTCTCAATATCTAGTATTATGACTTGGAATGTGAAATATAATTGCATTTATTAAATATTTATTTTCTCTTGAAATTTTACTTTAATGATATTATTGTGGTAATCAATTATAAAACATATGAAATTAATTTTATAATTAATTGGATCAATTGTTTCCTTTCCAAATTTAGGATTTGTAGATTTGTAACTTCCTAATTCTTTTTTTTTTAAGCTCATGAAATTTTTATTTAAAAAAAAATCGTTGGTTTAACATGGTAAATCATTTCCCAAGAAATCAGAATAGATTCTATTTTTTTAAATAGAGTAGCATGGAAACTTACATTAATATATGTAAAATGGATAACCAATGGGAATTTGCTGTGTGACTCAAGGAACTCAAATAGGGGCTCTGTAACAACATAGAGGGGTGGGTTGGGAAAGGAGATGGGAGGGAGGTTCAAGCGGAAGGGGATTATAGGTCTACCTATGACTGATTCATGTTGATATTTGGCAGAAAACAACAAAATTTTGTAAAACAATTCTCCTTCAATTAAAAATAAATTAATTTTTAAAACTCTAATTCTTGAAAGTTTAATTTTAATTATTTTCCCCAATATGTACCCACATATCCTTGAGTAAATTATTATTGGTAGGACAAATCAGTGGAATATACAGAGTTGTCATCCCTTCTCATTTAACTTTAATACAGAAGCTGATAGATCAGATGTTTTTGGTCATAGTCTTATTATAAAAGCTCAATGTCTTCTAATATATTAACACAGCAGAAGAAAGCTCTAAAGTAAGCCTGATATAGTTCACTTTTAAATAACTTTTCTTCTCTTTATATATTAATAAGATATTTTCTTTATTCTTGAGGTTTTGGAATTTTAGTTAATTTTTCTGTCTAGATATAGGTCTTTACTGATTTCTTACTACTACCACTAGAATCTGGCTAGTTGTTTTCTTCCTCATAGTTAAGTTACAGCTTTGATTATTGTTTCATATCAAGGCATTCTGTTTCTTTGTCAGGTTCACAAATTATTTTTGAGTCAGAACTCTTATCTCTGGCATTTCATCAACCGTCTTTTCTGTCATTATTTTATCTCTTTCTTCTCCCCCCTGGGCCATGATTCAGTTGCTGCTTGAGCTTTTCAGGGTATCAGTTTTGCTCTCCATGGAAACCATGTGGAAAATTTTGCTATTGCAAAATTAGTTTTCATGTAAACCTCATAATCTCACCCATCTCCTATTTTGCCATTTGGGCCCATTTTGTTGTTATAACTTTCAGCTCCTTTTTCATAAATGACCTGCCTTTGTCTTCAAAGTAAAATAATTTTTAGGGATATTCTTTCCTTAAGTCTTCAAAATGATATTCTCTTTCTTGTTTTTGCAGGATAGTTTTTAGTTATGTGTGTTTTCTGTTATATTTCCCCCAATCTCTTTACCTAGAAGGTAGTGACATTTATCCAAAACCAAGTTTTTTAATAAAAATAAATAGCCACTTTTCCAACAGTTTGTTTACCTTTGAGATGATGACTAAGCTTCTGTTAACCAAAACTGGAGTAGAATAATTTGGCATGTATATTCTCTCAGTAACCAGCTAACATTTATTGGAATAGCTCAGCTAAGCTAAGGTGCATGCCTGTTGTATGCTGACTGGTCCAAAGTATGAGACATATTACAGTGCTCAGCCTGCACATACAGTGGGTGGCCAGACTTCATGGCAAAAATGAGTACTTTTTGTAAATGATATATTTTATTGATTTTGGTTGGAGATTCTAAAGGAAGGCTGTATTTTATTCTGAAATTAATTTTAAATTGTCTGTTGGTTTGGTGCAAGTCACTTATTTATCAGGAGTTTCCTGATTTGCTTGTTCCCTAAAATTTGTTGAATCTTTGTGTATAAATAGCAAAGATATAATGTGGGGGAAAAAAAGGGAAGATAGGAAAAAGAGGGTGAGTTCTTGCTGGGAAGAGAGGGGGTGGGGCACAAAGATGCTGGGGAGACTGTGTGATTAAGACTGTGTGAAGTGTGATTAAGATCTGAGTTACTCAGGTTACAGTCGCTTCCCTAGGCTCCTCTATTGCTTCACCTATCAAGCCTTTTCTTGAGGGACTCTCCAGGACCTGGCAGGATCTTTCTGCATCTTGCTCTTTTACTGGAGCTTGTCTCTCAAGGTGTCTTTATTGTGTATGTTTTCCATTGCTCAGTTGTGTCTGACTCTTTGTGACTCCATGGACTGTCACCCACCAGGCTCCTCTGTCCATGGGATTCTCGGGCAAAAATACTGGAGCAGGTTGCCAATCCCTATTCCAGGGGATCTTCCTGACTCAGAGATCAAACCCACATCTCTTGTCTCCTGCATTGCAGGTGGATTCTTTACCACTAGCGCCACCGGGGAAGCCCCGGTGTCTATATTAGGCCCCTCAAAAAACAGAACTGGGTCTGTAGAAGAACATGTGCTCCTTCTCAGGGCTCCTGCAGAGGGAACTCAGTGACAGCTAGGGAGAGACAACTGTCAGCTTTCCTGAGTTTTCTATGGAGGAAATTTTTCTCTCCTGTGAAGTAACATATGGATAGGAAGGTTTAAGTTAATTGTTTTTACAGTTCATCTACATGTTGAGAGTCAGTTTTAGGATTTAGTATTTATATTGTTTGCTCTGTTTTACTCATTTCTTCCTTTTGTTTCTAATGAGAAATGTGGATGAGATTCCATCTCAAACTACCATTCAGAAACTATTTAATACTGGACTGAAACAGCATTAAGATGAAATTACACATTCATGGGATTTGTAACCAACTTCAGAAATGTTGAGAGATGTCATAAGAATCAGCTCTGGAAAAGGAAATATATGTCCTGAAAGTTATTTTTTTTTGTTTACTTTTGTATCAGTCATATATTCACTCAGATAACAAATCTATTTTGAGCTTTCATATTCCAGGCATTTTGCTAAGGCCTGAAATTAGAGGATGATTTAGACAGAAACACTACTTAACCTCAAGAATTTACAGTATAGAAGGGAGTTAGAGGCACTAAACAAATCACTGTACAGTTAGTTACTTAACTACAATAATGATACATGTATTCCAGAAACTAAAGTGTTAGCAAGCAATAATTAACAAGAGCATATAACCTAAGAGAGACACCTTAATTGGCAAATAGTTTAGATTCTTAGTTGGCAAATTTGTTTCCTGTGGCTGCTGTAGAAATTACCAGTGAGTGACTTACAACCACAAAAATGTGATAGCTAACAGTTTGGAGCTCAAAAGTGTTAAATCCGTATTGCTGGGACAAAATAAAATTTCAGTAAGGCCATGGTTCTAGGGAAGAATTCATTCCTTGCCTCTTTAAGCTTCCAGCATCCATAGGTTTGTGGTAGCATTACTCCAATTCTTGCCTGGTGGAATTTTTGCCTTATCCTTTCACTTTGTTTTTTTTTTTTTTTTAAGTCTCCCTCCATCTTTCTCTTAAAGGAATACCTGCTGTTGTGTTTAGGGCCCACACAGATAAATTAGGGTAATCTATCTCAGAATCTCAAACTGAGTCACATTAGCAAAGCTTCTTTTAAAGCTTAGTTTTAGCTTTAGTGACTAGGGAAAGGAATAGAAGCTGCTAGGCAGGGGTAACAGAATATAAACCGTGATGGACTTTTTATTTAAGCAGACGTCAGGCTGCATTTTTATTTAAGCAGACGTCAGGCTGCAGTCCATGGGGTCGTGAAGAGTCGGACACGACTGAGCGACTTCACTTTCACTTTTCACTTTCATGCATTGGAGAAGGAAGTGGCAACCCACTCCAGTGTTCTTGCCTGGAAAATCCCAGGGACGGGGAAGCCTGGTGGGCTGCTGTCTATGGGGTCACACAGAGTCAGACACGACTAAAGTGACTTACCAGCAGCAGCAGCAGCAGCAGCATATAAGTGACTGAAGGAGGGGGAATAGAAGGAAAGCATAGAGTGAGGGAGAGATTGCCAAATTTGCCTCAAGGTACAGAATCAGCAGGTCATCTGACCCAGGAACACCCATTCTATTTGGATTCAGCAGGCTGTAAGAAGCCTCTTGCTTTCTGTGTATGCATATACTTTTCATGTACCCAGTTAGCCAAGTGTGTTCCAGAGTAACCACAAGTATAGGAATCTTAGAGTCCCTAGACATGTATAATTCTATGGAACAAGGTCCAGCTGTTTTCTGCATAGCACAACTGGGCTTGCCAAGAAAGAGCTGGAGAAGCAATTTTCTCATATATGCAAGTGGACACAAATTAGAGTCCATCACACAAGTTGATTGTTTTCTCAGGACTATTTGACACCAGGAACTTGGCTATGGTGGAGTTAAGATGAGGCACGGACAGAAAGTTCAATTATTTCCCAACTCCTCCTTCCTCTTCATAATGACTATGATTTGAAACCTATCAATTTTTATTTTGAGATTCAACAGACCAAAAAATGGAATTGCTGGACAGAACTTTAAATTGGGATTGGAGACAGGGGTGAAACTGTATTTTCAAACCAACGTGTTATACTCAAATTTGAATTGTTTTCTATATACTAATTACTCCCCAGTTACTTTCCTTAAGAAAAATTATTTACAAACCTTTTAACATGTCATATCTCTTTTATGGCCCATGAGGTCCGCCTTTTTTGCTATTGAAACTGAAGGTAAGGAAAATGAATATGGAAACAGTACTGTGTGTGTATATTTTTATTGTTCAGTCACTCAGTCATGTTCAACTATTTGCGATCCCATGAACAGCAGCATGACAGGCTTCCCTGTCCTTCACCATCTCCAAGAGCTTGCTGAAACTCATGTCCATTCAGTTGGTGATCTTATTCTCTGTCGTCCAACCATTTCATCCTCTGTCGTCCTCTTCTCTTGCTATCTACAGTCTTGCCCAGCACCAGGGTCTTTCCCAATGAGTCAGTTCTTTGCATCGGTTGGCCAAAGTTTTGGAGTTTCAGCTTCAGCATCAGTCCTTCCAATGAATATTCAGGATTGATTTCCTTTAGGATTGATTGACAAGTTGGATCCCTTGCAGTCAAAGGGACTCTCAAGAGTCTTCTCCAACACCACAGTTCAAAAGCATTAATTCTTTGGTGTTCAGCTTTCTTTATGGTCCAACTCTCACATTCATACATGACTTCTGGAAAAAACCATAGCTTTGACTAGACAGACCTTTGTCAGTAATGTCTCTGCTTTTTAATATACTATTTAGGTTTGTCATAGCTTTTCTTCCAAGGAGCAAGCGTCTTTCAATTTCATGGCTGCAGTCATGTCCTTCACCATCTCCAAGAGCTTGCTGACACTCATGTCCAGTCAGTTGGTGATCTTATTCTCTGTCGTCCAACCATTTCATCCTCTGTCGTCCTCTTCTCTTGCTGTCTACAGTCTTGCCCAGCACCAGGGTCTTTCCCAGTGAGTCAGTTCTTTGCATCGGTTGGCCAAAGTTTTGGAGTTTCAGCTTCAGCATCAGTCCTTCCAATGAATATTCAGGATTGATTTCCTTTAGGATTGATTGACAAGTTGGATCCCTTGCAGTCCAAGGGACTCTCAAGAGTTTTCTCCAACACCACAGTTCAAAAGCATTAATTCTTCGGTGTTCAGCTTTCTTTATGGTCCAACTCTCACATTCATACATGACTTCTGGAAAAACCATAGCATTGACTAGACAGACCTTTGTCAGTAAAGTAATGTCTCTGCTTTTTAATTTACTATTTAGGTTTGTCATAGCTTTTCTTCCAAGGAGCAAGCGTCTTTCAATTTCATGGCTGCAGTCACCATCTGCAGTGATTTTGGAGCCCAAGAAAATAAAGTCTCTCACTGTTTCATCATCTATTTGCCATGAAATGATGGGACTGGATGCCATGATATTCCTTTTTGAATGTTGAGTTTTAAGCCAGTTTTTGCACTCTCTTCTTTCACTTTCATCAATAGACTCTTCAGTTCCTCTTCACTTTCTGCCATAAGGATGGTGTCATCTGCATATCTGAAGTTATTGATAGTATTCCTGGCAATCTTGATTCCAGCTAGTGCTTCATCTAGCCCAACATTTTCCATGTTTTATTCTACATGTAGGTTAAATGAGCGAGGTGACAATATACAGCCTTGATATACTCTGTTTCCAATTTGGAACCAGTTTATTGTCCCATGTCCAATTCTAATTGTTGCTTCTTGATCTGCATAGAGATTTCTCAGGAGGCAGGTAAGGTGGTCTGGTATTCCCATCTCTTTAAGAATTTTACACTGTTTGTTGTGATTCACAAGTCAAAGGCTTTGGCATAGTCAAATAAAGCAGAAGTCATTTAGCAGCAGCAGCAGCAGCAGTGTAGTCAATAAAGCTGAAGTAGATGTTTTTCTGGGACTCTCTTGCTTTTCCTATGATCCAGCGGATGATGGCAATTTGATCTCTGGTTCCTCTGCCTTTTCTAAATCCAGCTTGAACACCTGGAAGTTCTTGGTTCACATACTGTTAAAGCCTGGCTTGGAGAATTTTGAGCATTACTTGGCTAGCGTGTAAGATGAGTGCAATTATGCAGTAGTTTGAACATACTTTGGCATTGCCTTTCCTTGGGATTGGAATGAAAACTGACCTTTTCCAGTCCTGTGGCCACCGCTGAGTTTTCCAAATTTGCTCGTATGTTGAATGCAGCACTTTTACTGTGTAGGATTGTGGAAAACAGCACAGTTCTTCAGAAGGGATTCTTTAATTTCAAGTCATTTTGACCTTGAAATTCTTCCACAGTAGTTCAACCCATTACCCAGAGAATATATTCTCTTTCAGTGGAGAAATAAATAACAATTAAAAATAAAAAAAATAAATTGAGTAACATTAGCCATCTGCTCTTCTAATTTCTCCAAGGCTATATTTTTCTCTAAGTCAGATAACCAGTTCCCAGTAGAAATGCCTACTCAGAACTATAATATCACTCAGGCAGTTTTAAACAAAGATTCATATAACAAAATGCCATGTGTACTTATAAGTTTGAAAACTTTGCAGTTGTTATTGATGTTAGCTTTCATTGTTCAGTCCAGTTCAGTTGTCCAGATGTGTCAGAATCTTTGTGATCGCATGGACTGCAGCACACCTGGCTTCCCTGTCCATCACCAACTCCCGGAATTTGCTCAAACTCATGTGCTTCGAGTCAGTGATGGCATCCAACCATCTGTGCCTCTGTCATCCCCTTCTCCTCCTGCCTTCAATCTTTCCCAGCATCAGGGTCTTTTCAAATGATTCAGTTCTTCACATCAGGTGGCCAAAGTATTGGAGCTTCAGTTTCAGTCCTTCCAATGAATATTCAGGACTGATATATTTTAGGATTGCCTGGTTTGATCTCCCTGCAGTTCAAGGGACTCTCAAGAGTCTTCTCCAGCACCACAGCTCAAAAGCATCAATTCTTCAATGCTCAGCTTTCTTTATGGTCCAACTCTCACATCCATACATGACTATTGGAAAAACCAGAGCTTTGACTAGATGGACTTTTGTTGGCATTTGTTTATTGCTCATTATCTCTTGCTTAAAGACTTATACATTCTGCTTGAAAGTTTAGAGATAACCTTTAAAAATGCCTGCTAACATATGCAGNGCTCAAAAGCATCAATTCTTCAATGCTCAGCTTTCTTTATGGTCCAACTCTCACATCCATACATGACTATTGGAAAAACCAGAGCTTTGACTAGATGGACTTTTGTTGGCATTTGTTTATTGCTCATTATCTCTTGCTTAAAGACTTATACATTCTGCTTGAAAGTTTAGAGATAACCTTTAAAAATGCCTGCTAACATATGCAGATACAACTGTCATTAAATAGCAAGACCTAGTATTTGAATTTTACTTTTCCTTGGCCTTCTCTGATAAGAGTCTTATGGCTAAGTTTTAGACTGAAATGTATTTTCCTTCCTATGTCTCCTAATACAATTTTTACCTGTTTCCCTTCATTATTCTGTCATTTTGCCCTTGTTTTACAGTGTCTGTGCCTTTTATTGTAGGTCATCGCAGAGACTTTTTTTTTTTAATATACAGTGCATAAGTACGGATGAAATAAACCTACTACTTCTTCATTCGCTTTAACAGATACTTGGTTGGACTAGATGACCTCTGAGGTCCTTTCCAGCTCTAAATTTATGTTACTGTCAACAAAGACATACACAAAATCTATTGACTTATACGCCAGGAGATGAATGCAAAGTACTATATTCTTGACATAGGTATATTTCTTCTTGAAAACAGAGCACTAGATTCAGCAACCTGCTAAGGGCCCTCTCCCTTATGGTGATAAAACAGGTGAACTGATTGCTAAAAAAACTCAGTTAAAATATCTTTGCACTTCTAAGCACCAACAAAAGAATTAGAAAAAAAGAAGAGCTTAATTATTTCTTTTGAGGCATTTTATAAATTTGAATAACTAAGCTTAGCTTGATGAGTGTAGCTAATTTAATGAAATTAGTCACATTTGAATATTGTCACAATCTTGCTGCAACATTAGCATTAAGTGTGATTAAAATTTATTTTGTGTGCCTTTATGGGTCCCTAAAGCATCAGCTGTCAACACTTTCATAATAAACTAGCCTTTCAAAGATTTCAGGAAACTTTTATATTCAGAGCTGAACACATCATTTCTAAGGTATATTTTCTGTTTGTATGAATTTAGAACGTAAGACATTATCAATATCATTGTTTCTTTTGCTAGTAAGAGAAAAGCCATTGAAAGTATAGGAAATTCTAGATACTGTGTACTGAAAATTTACAAAAAGCTGATTAAAATATTTCCTTAAGGCCACTTGAATTATAACAGAAAAATGAATGAGAAAACCCAAGGTAGAATTTAAGAGGTGTGTTTGTGAAATATAAATATTATAATAAATAAAAATTTCCCTGAAGAAAAATAGAATATGACATCAATGAGAGAGGTCTGAATGTGAAGAGTATTGATCAACTGAATTTCAAGGGAAAATTTGTTTTCATTCAAGCAGCATCCAGTTTATTTACAAAGCTCTGTGCAGTGGTGTAATAGTGTGTAAAAGGTGCTTCAGTTGTGTTCACCTCTTTGCAACCCCGCAGCAGCAGCAGACTGTATAGCCCACCTGCCTTCTCTGTCTATGGGATTCTCCAGGCAAGAATACTGCAGTGGGTTGGCACGCTCTTCTGCCAGAGATCTTCCCAACCCAGGGATCAACATGTGTCTTATGTCTCCTGCATTGGCAGGTGGGTTCATTGCCACCTGGGAGGCCCTGGTGTGATAGTGTATCCCCCAAATTCATCCTGGCTGGGATCTCAGGAGGTGGCCCTGTTTGGAAATATGTCTTTGCAGATACAAGTAAAGTAAGAATTGAAATGGGATCACCCTAGCATGGACCCTAAATCCAACGTGACAGAAAAGGACAGACAGACTCATAGAGAAGAAGGTGATCTAAAAATGTAGGCAGAGATTGGAATAATGCAGCTACAAGCCAAAGAATTACATGGACTGTTGGGAGTCGCTAGAAGCTGGGAAGAGGTAGGAGAGAATTCTTCTCTAGGGGCTTCAAAGGGAGTATAGTCTTTCAACACCTTGATTTCAGAAGGCTAGCCCCCAGA
>SJYX01015619.1:0-11858 GCA_006410675.1 Oreotragus oreotragus
GCTGGACCTCACTTCTGATGCACATAACCCTTTATAGGAGATTTTTATATTATACATTTAACATTGCCTTTAATTTAAAAATTTGAGTGATCCTCTGTGGACTCCAGTGCATAAAACTGTCAGTAATCCAAACTAGACTAAGATTTTTCATGTGTCAGTTATTCTCCTAGATTCCTAAGTATTCAGGCATTTAACAGCCATGAACATTTAGAATCCTGTCTGATGTATGACCATCATGCTGTAGTTATACAAGGTTCATTATTTCATCCGATTTTTTAAGTTCTAGTTATTATGTAAACTTGTTACTTGAAAGATGTTTGGGTCTTTATGAGCCATGGGGACTAGTTCTCTTGCCTTAGTGGCTGTCTTTTTCACTTTTATTTAAAAACCTAGGTTAAATCTTGGCTCTTGAATTCTTTGCATTCTAATGTTTGGAGAAAATATGTAAAGCTTGCCAAAGTAGTTCCTTCTAAGATCAAAAGTAGGACTATTTTAACCTTAAGGACCACTTCTTAGAAATCAAACTGATCCTTCTTTGCATTCTAAGCAGCTTGCAAGAAGATGTGGTACACTTATACAATGGAATATTATTCAGCCATATAAAGGAATGAAATTGGATCATTTGGAGAGATGTGAATGGATCTAGAGACTGTCATACAGAGTGAAGCTAAGTCACAAAGAGAAAAACAAATATTGTATAAAACTGCATATATGTAGAAGCTGAAAGCATTGGTATAGATGATCTTATTTATAAAACAGATATAGACACACAGACAGAGAACAAACATATGGATGCTGGGGGGAGAGTGGGGTGGGATGAACTGGGAGATTGGGATTGACATATATGCACTACTGATACTATGTATAAAATAAATAACTAATGAGAACCTACTGTATAGCACAAGGAACTCTACTCAGTGCTCTGTGATGACCTAAATGGGAAGGAAATCCAAAAAAGAAGGGATATATGTATACATACAGTTGATTCACTTTGTATAACAGAAGATAACACAACATTGTGAAGCAACTATACTGCAATAACATTTTTAAAACATAGAAAAAATTAAAATAACAATGACCAAAAAAAGAGCTTTCCAAGGGCTCAGACATTCTCCTATCAGATGCCAACACATAACTTTCTACAGTAGTTGACTTGGTTGCATGTAGTTTCAAGAGGAAAAATGGAAATATAAATCTACCTGAGCACTTCAAAGAAAGATCACAGGAGAGGAACAAATTCGCTAATAGTATATATAATAAATAATTTGTATCCATTTAGACCTTCCTAATCAGAGTCGGGCATGACTGAGCAACTGAACTGAACTGAACTTAATGAAATTTATACTCATTAATACCATAAACCCAAAGAGCACATAACTATGACCTTTAATGTGGAACTTGCTTGATTAAGTACAGAGAAGGAGATGTGGAGAAGAGAAAGTCTGTATGTTCACAGACTATGTAATATGTAATTTATAATTAATTAAAACAATATTGAAGGTTAAACTCGAGTGACCATAATCTCCACACCAAAAACACTTTCCTATTTTATTGGAGAATGAGAAAGTTGATAAGGTTTTCATGCAGTTATGTTCAGAATGGTATTGCTTAAGATAAGGAAAAGTTAAAAGCTACTTATGCCCATTATTAAGAAAATGGTTAGTAAAGTAACAGTATATCCACTGGTATTCTTGAGACATTATAAATAATTTTATGTTGAAAAATGTTGCCATGAATAAGCCATGTAAAATCAGGATAGAATTTTATAGTTTTTAGGACTGCAATAATATAAGTAACGGAACATTTTGTCCAAAGATGGGCACAATAAAGGACAGAAAACAGTAGAGACCTAGGAAATGCAGAAGAGATCAAAATAAGACGGAAAAAAATACATGGAAGAACGTACAAAAAAGATGTTAATGAACCAGGTAACTGCAACAGATAACAACATTCTAAAATGTGAAGTCAAGTGGGCCTTAGAAAGCACTGCTCTCAATAAAGCTAGTGGAGGCGATGGAATTCCAGTAGAGCTATTCAAAACCCTAAAGGATGATGTTATCAAAGTGTTGCACTCCATATGTCAGCAAAGTTGGAAGATCCAGCAGTAGCCACAGGAGTGGAAAGGTAATTCCTTATCTCAATGCTCAGGAAGGGTAGTACTAAAGAATGTTCAAACCACTGGACAGTTGTACTCATCTCCCATGCTAGTAAGGTCATGCTTAAAATCTTGCATGCTAGGCTTCAACATTATGTGAACCAAGACCTTCCAGACATACAAACTGGGTTGAGAAAAAGCAGAGGAACCAGAGGTCAAACTGCCAACTGTTTGCTGGATCATAGAGAAAGCAAGCAACAGAAAAACATCTATGTATGTTTCATTGACTATGCTAAAGCCTTTGGCTATGTGGATCATAATAAACTGTGGAAAGCTCTTAAAGAGATGGGAATACCAGACAAGCTTACTTGTCTCCTGAGAAATCTGTATGCAAGTCAAGAAGCTACTGTTAGAACCCTGTATGGAACAACTAATTAGCTCAGGATTGAGAAAGGGGCACCTATATGCTGAACATTTCCTGAGAAATGCCCGGCTGGATGAGTTACAAGTTGGAATCAAGATAGGTGGGAGAAACATCAACAACCTCAGATATGTGGATGATACGACTCTAATGGCGGAAAGCAGAGAAACGAGAGTCTCTTGATGAGGGTGAAGGAGTTGAGTGAAAGAGTGAAAGAGCCAGCTTAAAACTGAATATTAAAAAAATTAAGATCATGGCATCTGGCCCCTTTATTTCATGGCAAATAGAAGAGGAAAATGTGGAGGTAGTGACAGATTTCCACTTCTTGGATTCTAAACTCACTGCAGATTCTGACTGAAGCAATGAAATCAGAAGATGGTTGCTTCTTGGCAGGAAAGCTATGACAAACCTAGACAGTGTGCTGAAAAGCAGAGACGTTACTCTGCCAACAAAGGATCATATAGTTAAGGCCCTGATCTTCCCAGTGGTCACTTGTGGTTGTGAAAGTTGGACCATAAAGGAGGCAGAGAGTCAAATAATTGATACCTTCAAACTGTGGTTCTAGAAATGGTTCCTGAGAGTCCCTTGGACAGCAAAGAGTTAAAGCCAGTCAGTCTTAAGGTAAATCAACCCTGAATATTCATTGGAAGGACTGATGCTGAAGCTGAAACTCCAATATTTTTGCCACTGATGCAAACAACCAACTCACTGAGAAAGTCCCTGATGCTGGGAAATACTGAGGGCAGAGGACATCAGAGAATGAAATGGCTGGATGGCATCACCACTGCAATGGATATGAACTAGGGCAAACTTGAAGAGATGGCCAGAGATATTGAGAGACAGGGAGGCCTGGCATGCTGCAGTCCATGGGGTCACAAAGAGTTGGGCATGATTGGGCATTGGACCGCAACAACAATATGAGTAATAATTATAAGTAGGAAATGGCAACCCACTCAAGTATTATTGCCAGAAAATTTCCAAGGACAGAGGAGCCTGGTGGGCTATAGTCATGGCCACAAAGTCTCAGACATGACGGAGCAACTGAGCATTCAATATAAGTAATGGATAGATGTGATGGCTTTTTGATACATCATTTTGGCTAGATTTTTGTCCCCTGTTGCTTAATAACACTAATCTAGTGATCCTACGAAGGGGTGTTATAAATGAAATGAGATTCCCCCATTAGTGGACTTTTAGTGATATGTTTCTGTGTGCCTAACTTAATTAGTTAGAAGGTTTTAAACAAAGCTGAAGAGTTCAACCTGTGGATGACAGCTCTGCCCTTGTTTGTTGAATTCCAGCTGTTTCCAGATCTTCCCATCTTGATTACTGTGGCCAACAGCTTCAGCCATCCTGTGAAGTTCCAATTTGCTTGTGATTTTTCCTTCCTAATGGCCTGCTTTTCAGAATCTGGATTTGTTTAATGGTCTCCACTCCTATGTAAGCTAACTGCCTGTGAAACATCCTTCAATATGTTATCTTACTAGTTCAGTTTCTCTGATTAAACACTAACTGATACAATGGATGGAATATATGCAATTTGTGTACTAAATATAACATCCCAAAGTCAATTGTAATGTTTCCAGGTGATTGACAAGGTTTAGGTTTTTTCTTTTATTTATTTTTTAATTGTGTCATTTCTACAATTTATGTAGATAAATCAGATTATCGTAGGTTTGGGGCATTTTTTAAATTAATAATTTCATTTATTTATTTATTGGCAGTACTGGAACTCCATTGCTGCACTGGCTTTCTTCTAGCTGCATGAGTGGGGGCTCCTCTTCGTTGCACTGAGCAGGCTTCTCCCTGTAGTGGCTTCTCTTGCAGAGAATGGACTTGGGCATACAGGCTTTAACAGCTGTGGCATGTGGCCTCAGTAGTTGCGGCTCATGGGCTCTAAAGCATAGGCTCAGGAGTTGTGGTGCCTGGGTGTAGCTGCCCCATAGCATGTGGGATCTTCCCAAGATCAGGTATCAAACTGGCATCTCCTGCTTTGGCAGGAGGATTCTTTAGCACTGAGAGCCATCAGGAAAGCTCCCAGACTAACACAGTTAAATGCCATTATATTTGAAACTTTTACAGATAACTCTCTTGTTCTTTTTCTAATATCAAGATTCAGTTTCATGTTACTTATTCATTTCAAAGAACAAACTGCATTTAGAATGATAATTTCTGTAAGTGTCAATTACAGGATGATTTTCATTTAAAATTATAATTGGATTTAAAAGATAATTGTCATGACTGCAGAGAATATGTGTTTTGCAAGGTTATTTTCTGGGTCTCCATACTGCCCACCTCTGAGTCAGTTGCTCTCACCTGAGCTTGCAGTGGTTGAACAGGTCACTCTTGATCAAACTCCCTCCTCAGTGACAGCCAGCCTTGGCCTAGAAATCCAGGTGATGCCCTTTGGTTGCAAAGTCCTGTCTGACTCTTTGCAAACCCATGGACTGCAACATGCCAGGACTTCACTGTCACCATCTCGGAGTTTGCTCAAACTCAAATCCACTGACTCAGTGATGTCATCCAACCATCTCATCCTCTGTCTTGCTTTTTCTATGATCCAACGTACGTTGGCAACTTGACTTTGGAAAAAGCAGATCATTAATTCATTCAATCAAAAAAATTATTAAGTGTTTTATCTGTCCTAGATTCTGTATTCAATTCTGGATAAATTAAGACCATTTCAAGCTCTTAGGATGGAAGAACTATTTCCAGGTAGAATGGAATAAGAAAATTTAACACAGTGCAATATACTCTAAAAATATAAGTGGCCTAAACTGACTAATTCTAACTCCAGTTAAATTACTTTCATAGTCTCCACATTTTCTATATTCATTGAACAATGTTGTTGCTCTAGGCTCATACTATATTATAGCAAATGTATTTCCAAAAAAGCAAAAGTAGTTTAATATTAATTGTCCTGTTTAGAAAGAACATAAAGTTAAAAAGTTGAATATAGATTATCTTACATACTAAACACACCACAGGAATTCCTAAAATATAAAAAAAAGACTGGTCTTCCAAACCTGAACATCTTAAGGAAATAAAGATTTTGATAATAAATTGATGTTTATCTATGTATATACATATAGGAATACATGTATATATATAAAATAAAATGAGACTTCTTTTAAGGTTTTTATTTTATTTTTGGCTGTCCTGGGTCTTAGTTGCTGTGAGCAGGCTTTCTAAAATGAGACATTTAAGTCCTACTATAAATAACAACTTGCTTTATTTCAGCAAAACCTGCAGAAAATATTTTATGTTTTCAGATAAAAAAGAAAAAAAAATCTACTCTTCATAGTTAGCTCAAATAATGACCTCACTAAAATTTTATCTGTACCTGCAAAGCATAACATATTTATGAGAGGTTCATCAAAAAAATGAATTATGAAGGTTGACTTGATCTATCTTGCATATTGGCAAAAGTTCTATGCACTGTCTGCACCCTCTAAAATAAGACTCTATCTGTTTGAAGTATCTGGCTGAGATTTATTGCAAATGTATACTCATTTCTCTCATACATTTTTCTCATTTTAATTTCTCTGTACAGCTTACCAGTCATTACTATTGTAATTACTATAATACTTGAATTCTTTTTTATATGAAAATAATTTCTCTTTAGTAAAATAAAGCATGTAATTGTCTAACTGATATTTACTCTTTATAAGCCAAAAATATAAATTTAATAAGTGCATATAATATCTTATTCATGTCATATTCAATATTCTTACATACAATATTTCTAACCAGAGGAGAGGACTTGCTATTGTTATTTCTCTTGGCAGTAGTTCAGTTACATACCAATAAATTCAGAAGATTGTACATAAGAACATGTTCAGCTCTTCAGTTGTGTCCTACTCTGCAATCCGTTGGACTGTAGCCTAGCAGGCTCCTCTGTCCATGGGATTCTCCAGGCGAGAATACTGGAGAGGGTTGTCATGCCCTCCTTCTGGAGGATCTTCCCAACCCAGGGATCAAACCCACATATCCTATGTCTCTTGCATTTGCAGGCAGGTTTTTTACCTCAAATATATCATTTTTAACTTTTAAAATTATTTAAAATGTACTTAAATACGAATGAGCTTCCCTGGTGGCTCAGTGGTAAAATATCTTGCTGCAATATAGGTGCCATGGGTTTAATTCCTGGGTTGGGCAGATCCTTTGGAGAAGGAAATGACAACTCATTGAATTATTCTTGCCTGGTGAATCCCATGGAGGGCGGAGTCTGGAGGGCTACAGTCCATGGGGTTGTAAAGAGACAGACACAACTTTGCAACTAAACACCACCAACAACACATAAACTAATCTATAAATGTTTCATCTAAACACAAATCACCTTAACATTATTTATACACATGCCAACATATACTTGTGCTTTTTATGTAATCATATTGTTTACTGATAGATACTAGAAAATGGACCAGAGAAAATTTATAAAACCTATTAACCTAATAATGTCAGTACTAAATAAAAATATTAAAGCAACATTCAAAATACCAATTGAAGTTCATAATATGAAATCAATATGGATATACTTAAGACAAAATAATTATAAATATTTGATACTGAACATGAACTTGAAGAGGGTTATATTAGGATGGAAAGTAGTCTGAAATAGTCTAAAGTGCCAGAAACTTAGTGAAAAAGTGAGTGAAAGTATTAGTTGCTCAAGGGTGTCTGATTCTTTGCAACCCCATGGACTGCCAGGCACCTCAGATCTTCCCAAGATCAGGTATCAAACTGGCATCTCCTGCTTTGGCAGGAGGATTCTTTAGCACTGAGAGCCATCAGGAAAGCTCCCAGACTAACACAGTTAAATGCCATTATATTTGAAACTTTTACAGATAACTCTGTTGTTCTTTTTCTAATATCAAGATTCAGTTTCATGTTACTTATTCATTTCAAAGAACAAACTGCATTTAGAATGATAATTTCTGTAAGTGTCAATTACAGGATGATTTTCATTTAAAATTATAATTGGATTTAAAAGATAATTGTCATGACTGCAGAGAATATGTGTTTTGCAAGGTTATTTTCTGGGTCTCCATACTGCCCACCTCTGAGCCAGTTGCTCTCACCTGAGCTTGCAGTGGTTGAACAGGTCACTCTTGATCAAACTCCCTCCTCAGTGACAGCCAGCCTTGGCCTAGAAATCCAGGTGATGCCCTTTGGTTGCAAAGTCCTGTCTGACTCTTTGCAAACCCATGGACTGCAACATGCCAGGACTTCACTGTCACCATCTCGGAGTTTGCTCAAACTCAAATCCACTGACTCAGTGATGTCATCCAACCATCTCATCCTCTGTCTTGCTTTTTCTATGATCCAACGTACGTTGGCAACTTGACTTTGGAAAAAGCAGATCATTAATTCATTCAATCAAAAAAATTATTAAGTGTTTTATCTGTCCTAGATTCTGTATTCAATTCTGGATAAATTAAGACCATTTCAAGCTCTTAGGATGGAAGAACTATTTCCAGGTAGAATGGAATAAGAAAATTTAACACAGTGCAATAGACTAAAAATATAAGTGGCCTAAACTGACTAATTCTAACTCCAGTTAAATTACTTTCATAGTCTCCACATTTTCTATATTCATTGAACAATGTTGTTGCTCTAGGCTCATACTATATTATAGCAAATGTATTTCCAAAAAAGCAAGAGTAGTTTAATATTAATTGTCCTGTTTAGAAAGAACATAAAGTTAAAAAGTTGAATATAGATTATCTTACATACTAAACACACCACAGGAATTCCTAAAATATAAAAAAAAGACTGGTCTTCCAAACCTGAACATCTTAAGGAAATAAAGATTTTGATAATAAATTGATGTTTATCTATGTATATACATATAGGAATACATGTATATATATAAAATAAAATGAGACTTCTTTTAAGGTTTTTATTTTATTTTTGGCTGTCCTGGGTCTTAGTTGCTGTGAGCAGGCTTTCTAAAATGAGACATTTAAGTCCTACTATAAATAACAACTTGCTTTATTTCAGCAAAACCTGCAAAAAATATTTTATGTTTTCAGATAAAAAAGAAAAAAAAAATCTACTCTTCATAGTTAGCTCAAATAATGACCTCACTAAAATTTTATCTGTACCTGCAAAGCATAACATATTTATGAGAGGTTCATCAAAAAAATGAATTATGAAGGTTGACTTGATCTATCTTGCATATTGGCAAAAGTTCTATGCACTGTCTGCACCCTCTAAAATAAGACTCTATCTGTTTGAAGTATCTGGCTGAGATTTATTGCAAATGTATACTCATTTCTCTCATACATTTTTCTCATTTTAATTTCTCTGTACAGCTTACCAGTCATTACTATTGTAATTACTATAATACTTGAATTCTTTTTTATATGAAAATAATTTCTCTTTAGTAAAATAAAGCATGTAATTGTCTAACTGATATTTACTCTTTATAAGCCAAAAATATAAATTTAATAAGTGCATATAATATCTTATTCATGTCATATTCAATATTCTTACATACAGTATTTCTAACCAGAGGAGAGGACTTGCTATTGTTATTTCTCTTGGCAGTAGTTCAGTTACATACCAATAAATTCAGAAGATTGTACATAAGAACATGTTCAGCTCTTCAGTTGTGTCCTACTCTTTGCAATCCGTTGGACTGTAGCCTAGCAGGCTCCTCTGTCCATGGGATTCTCCAGGCGAGAATACTGGAGAGGGTTGTCATGCCCTCCTTCTGGAGGATCTTCCCAACCCAGGGATCAAACCCACATATCCTATGTCTCTTGCATTTGCAGGCAGGTTTTTTACCTCAAATATATCATTTTTAACTTTTAAAATTATTTAAAATGTACTTAAATACGAATGAGCTTCCCTGGTGGCTCAGTGGTAAAATATCTTGCTGCAATATAGGTGCCATGGGTTTAATTCCTGGGTTGGGCAGATCCTTTGGAGAAGGAAATGACAACTCATTGAATTATTCTTGCCTGGTGAATCCCATGGAGGGCGGAGTCTGGAGGGCTACAGTCCATGGGGTTGTAAAGAGACAGACACAACTTTGCAACTAAACACCACCAACAACACATAAACTAATCTATAAATGTTTCATCTAAACACAAATCACCTTAACATTATTTATACACATGCCAACATATACTTGTGCTTTTTATGTAATCATATTGTTTACTGATAGATACTAGAAAATGGACCAGAGAAAATTTATAAAACCTATTAACCTAATAATGTCAGTACTAAATAAAAATATTAAAGCAACATTCAAAATACCAATTGAAGTTCATAATATGAAATCAATATGGATATACTTAAGACAAAATAATTATAAATATTTGATACTGAACATGAACTTGAAGAGGGTTATATTAGGATGTAAAGTAGTCTGAAATAGTCTAAAGTGCCAGAAACTTAGTGAAAAAGTGAGTGAAAGTATTAGTTGCTCAGTGGTGTCTGATTCTTTGCAACCCCATGGACTGCCAGGCACCTCTGTCTATGGAATTCTCCAGGCAAGAATACAGAAGTGTTTTGCCATTCCTTTCTCTAGCGGATCTTCCTGACCCAGATATCCAACCAGGGTCTCTTGCATTGTTGACAGGATAAACAACAAATTAGCATTTTTGAAAGATTTACAAAACTGGGATTAGAATAGTCTTAGAAGATTACTGAGCTATACATGAATTATAAGGTATGAACTTGGATCAGGCTGTGATTATTTTCAAAAGGGTCTTCAAATACTAAAGTCTAGATAGTGAAGTTACAAATCACCCGAAATCACACACACACACACACACACACACAAAACATAATTATTACAGTGAAATAGAACTTAGTTCATATCCTTGTGAATCTTGTTAAATATGTTACTTGCTACTTTTGTGAACTGAGGCAAAAAAACTTACTTCTGTGTCTAGCAGAAGCCCTTGTAAATAGTTCAAGAAACATAGCTCTCATTTTTCTCATCTATTTACTTTGGGATAATATTAAAGTAAAAAGGAAGAGGAAACAAATTTTTACATACATATAAGAGCAGAAAAAATTTACCTTATGTATGGATCAAATACAAAATGCAGATAATATTTGCATATACAAGTTAATTTCTGTATTTTGGGTCTTTTGCCATAAATCTAAATAAACAGACTCATTTCTAAAAACATTGATAAAAATAATGTAATGAGTTCTCATTTGTAATAAAACACTAACTGAAAGTATTGGCAAAAATCTAAATTCACTGCTATTTTGTTAATGAAAGTAGAAATGTTTATATTACAAAACTAATATTTAAATAAATTGCTCTCTGGATGCTATATCAAATGCTTTATATAACCTATTCCCATTTATTGATATAAGAAGAATGAATGAAGAATGCAATTGAAATTCAAGAAACAATAATAACATATCAAACTAAGTTAAGCCATATGAATTTAAACCTCACATGATCACAAATAACATATATAATCAATTTATGATGTAAAAGGTAACTTTGATTCTGATCATTAGAAGCCAAGATATATATTTTTATTTAGAATTAAAATCTGTTCAATAAAACCTATTCAGTTCAGTTCAGTTCAGTTCATTTCAGTCGCTCAGTCATGTCCTACTCTTTGCAACCCCATGAATCGCAGCACGCCAGGCCTCCCTGTCCATCACCAACTCCTGGAGTTCACTCAGACTCACGTCCATCAAGTTGGTGATGCCATTCAGCCATCTCATCCTCTCTCATTCCCCTGTCCTCCTGCCCCCAACCCCTCCCAGCATCAGGGTCTTTTCCAATGAATCAACTCTTCACATGAGGTGGCCAAAGTATTGGAGTTTCAGCTTTCACAATCAGTCCTTCCAAAGAACACCCAAGACTGATCTGCTTTAGAATGGACTGGTTGGATCTCCATGCAGTCCAAGGGACTCTCAAGAGTCTTCTCCAACACCACAGCTCAAAATCATCAGTTCTTCGGTGCTCAGTTTTCTTTATAGTCCAACTCTCACATCCATACATGACCAATGGAAAAACCACAGCCTTAACTAGATGGACCTTTGTTGGCAAAGTAATGTCTCTGCTTTTGAATATGCTATCTAGGTTGGTCATAACTTTCCTACAAAGGAGTAAGCATCTTTTAATATCATGGCTGCAATCACCATCTGCAGTGATTTTTGAAGCCCACAAAAATAAAATCTCTTTCCACTGTTTCCCCATTATTTGCCATGATGTGATGGGACCAGATGTCATGATCTTAGTTTTCTGAATGTTGAGCTTTATGCCAACTTTTTCACTCTCCACTTTCACTTTCATCAATAAGCTTTTTAGTTCCTCTTCACTTTCTGCCATAAGGGTGGTGTCATCTGCATATCTGA
>SJYX01015619.1:12201-28671 GCA_006410675.1 Oreotragus oreotragus
TGACTAAGCTCTAAAGTGAAAATGCAAAACACAGTCAATGTATCAATAAATCAAAATTACAGTAGCTTTAGTTAGAAGGCTTTTGCTGAGAAGCATATGAAGAATCATTGTGTCTTAATGCTTTACGTCTTTATTAAAGTGAGAGTTTTGCATATTCACATTACTAAGAAAAGATATAATTGTTTTATAAATTCTTTTATATGAATATTTTATAATAAAGGGTTTCCCTGGTGGCTCAGACAGTAAAGCGTCTGTCTGCAGTTCTGGAGAACCGGGTTTGATCCCTGAGTTGTGAAGATCCTCTGGAGAAGGAAATGACAACCCATTCCATTACTCTTGCCTGGAAAATACTATGGACAGAGGCATCTCAAAGGCTACAGTCCATGGGATTGCAAAATGTCAGACATGACTGAGTGACTTTACTTTCGCTTTTCACAATAAAAAGAGTTGTATAAAGGTAAATATTTCCTATGTATTTTAAAATTAATCTATATTCAGTTCAGTTCAGTTCAGTCACTTAGTCAGGTGACCCCATGAACCACAGCATGCCAGGCCTCCCTGTCCATCACCAACTCCCAGAGTTTACTCAAACCCATGTCCATTGAGTTGGTGATGCCATCTAACCATCTCATCCTCTGTCATCCCCTTCTGCTCCTGCCCTCAATCTTTTCCAGCATCAGGGAGGATCTTTTCAAATGAGTCAGCTCTTTGCATTAGGTGGCCAAAGTATTGGAGTTTCAGCTTCAGCATCAGTCCTTTCAATGAATATTTAGGACTGATTTCATTTAGGATGTACTGGTTGGATCTCCTTGCAGTCCAAGGGACTCTCAAGAGTCTTCTCCAACACCACAGTTCAAAAGCATCAAATCTTCAGTGTCAGCTTTCTTTATGGTCCTGCTCTCACATCCATATACACAACTACTGGAAAAACCATAGCTGTAACTAGCCGGATCTTTTTCAGCAAAGTAATGTCTCTGCTTTTTTAATATGCTGTTTTATTTGTCATAGCTTTTCACCCAGGGAGTAAGTGTCTTTTGATTTTGAAGCCCAAGCAAATAAAATCTGTCACCATTTCCATTGTTTCCCCATCTATTTGCCATGAAGTGATGGAGACCGGATGTCTTGATCTTTGTTTATTGAATGTTGAGTTTTAAGCCACATTTTTCACTCTCTTCTTTCACTTTCATCAAGAGGTTCTTTAGTTCCTCTTCACTTTCTGCCATAAGGATGGTGTCATCTGTATATCTGAGGTCTCTAAAATATGTACCATTAAGATGGTATTTTATTCAGGAGACCACTAATAATTTAACATTATTGAAATTGTACTAGGCATAATACAATGATCTTCTTATCCAATTCATTGTGATTTACCGAAATTCAACATGGTTGAGCCAAAATGATACCCACTGACCTATCAATCTCATATCTGGTGATTTGAAGAAACTCTCTCCCCCACCAAATTATCTCAAGAATCATATACCTACCTTCCTGCAAAATGTTTATTTTCTCTGTAATCGATATCTTTATAGAGGAAAATATTATGTTTTATGTATATGTTATATATCTTTTATACATATGTTATATTTTTCTGAAATGTTACCATTTACAAAGTCTCTGAATGTTATGTAAATTAGGAAATAAAGTTGCCTATAAAATATATTTCAAGTGACTTAATATTAATACCACTTTTTACCTTCTTTCTTTTATCCTTGCAAAGCAATGTGAACCCTGAGAATGAACATTTTCTGTTAGTGGTGAATGGTGTTTATTTCCTTCCAAGATAGTTTGTTATTGTTTTTAAAATATATATTCCAAAGGAGTGTATTCTTTTTGAGTTCCAATACAGAGAATGAAATATTGATTACTGAGTTGTAATATTATGATTTTCAAACAGAAGTGTTTTGTTCATATAACTCCATTGAAAAGGAACATTTGTTTGAGCAAGTTTAATAGGCTATTGGAAATCTTCCACTTTTCTTTTTCAAAGTAGGTATCAGAGGAATATCAGCTTGATTCCTAACTGAATTCATAGTATGTTTATGAATATCATCTTCCTGCTCATTTCTGATTAGCAATAGAACTCATAAAAACAAACCAAGCATCTAAGAATTTTTAAATCAGATGCATTTAGAAATATTAATNTCCACTTTTCTTTTTCAAAGTAGGTATCAGAGGAATATCAGCTTGATTCCTAACTGAATTCATAGTATGTTTATGAATATCATCTTCCTGCTCATTTCTGATTAGCAATAGAACTCATAAAAACAAACCAAGCATCTAAGAATTTTTAAATCAGATGCATTTAGAAATATTAATTTATTTTTAAGTTCCATTGTAAGAGAAACAGAAGCATGCTTCTTTTCTTTTATCATATGTTTATTTATTTATTTTAATTGGAGGCTAATTACTTTACAATATTGTTGTGGTTTTTTGCCATACATTCACATGAATCAGCCATGGGTGTATAGCAAATATTGATTGTGTTCCAGCTATGTGCCAGGAACTCTTCTAGAAAGAAAACAAACAGAAAAGCACAAAATGTACATGAATGCCAAGATGACAGAGTTTAATACATTCTGCATTCAAGGTATGAAAATCTGAAATTAATAAATCATATAATTCTGTTATTTAAAACATGATATTTCATGTTAGCCTATCATGGCAACAAGATCACATTTGCTCTTCTGGTATTATTTAACTTATATGCAGAGTACATCATGAGAAACGCTGGGCTGGAAGAAGCACAAGCTGGGTTCAAGATTGCTGGGAGAAATATCAGTAACCTCGGATATGCAGATGACACCACCCTTATGGCAGAAAGTGAGGAGGAGCTAAAAAGCCTCTTGATGAAAGTGAAAGAGGAGAGTGAAAAAGTTGGCTTAAAGCTCAACATTCAGAAAACGAAGATCATGGCATCCGGTCCCATCACTTCATGGGAAATAGATGGGGAAACAGTGGAAACAGTGTCAGACTTTATTTTTTGGGGCTCCAAAATCACTGCAGATGGTGACTGCAGCCATGAAATTAAAAGACGCTTACTCCTTGGAAGAAAAGTTATGACCAACCTGGATAGTATATTCAAAAGCAGAGACATTACTTTGCCGACTAAGGTCCGTCTAGTCAAGGCTATGGTTTTTCCTGTGGTCATGTATGGATGTGAGAGTTGGACTGTGAAGAAGGCTGAGCACCGAAGAATTGATGCTTTTGAACTGTGGTGTTGGAGAAGACTCTTGAGAGTCCCTTGGACTGCAAGGAGATCCAACCAGTCCATTCTGAAGGAGATCAGCCCTGGGATTTCTTTGGAAGGACTGATGCTAAAGCTGAAACTCCAGTACTTTGGCCACCTCATGCGAAGGTTTGACTCATTGGAAAAGACTTTGATTCTGGGAGGGATTGGAGTCAGGAGGAGAAGGGGACAACAGAGGATGAGATGGCTAGATGGCATCACTGACTCGATGGTCATGAGTCTAAGTGAACTCCAGGAGTTGGTGATGGACAGGGAAGCCTGGCGTGCTGCAATTCATGGGGTCGCAAAGAGTCAGACACGACTGAGTGACTGAACTGAACTGAACTGAACTGATACATTAATTTCTCTCCCTTTTAGGCCCAGCCATAATTATTGAACAAAAAACGTTATATGAAGAATCCAGCTATAATTTAGTAAAGGAAATAAAATGAGGGAAAAGCCAATATTTAAGTTGCAATAATCAATATAGTGAAAAGTGAAAGTGTTAGTCACTCAGTCGTGTCTGACTCTTTGTGACCCCATGACTGTAGATGCTGGGCTCCTCTGCCCATGGGATTCTCTAGGCAAGAATACTGGAGTCGGTTTCCATGCCCTCCTCCAGGAGATCTTCACAATAATCAATAGAAGAGGAATCTGAAATATTTTAATGAGAAAAATAGTGCAGTATTTTAAAGCTCCCAAACCAAAAATGGGAACATCTGAGTATTGTTCATAACTTACTAAATATAAGATTATATTTCAGCAAATTGCTTAATATCATAATGGTTCAAAATCATATTATAATATATTTATTTCAATGTGTTAGGAAAAGCAAACAAGAATACAGATTAAGAAATGTTTTAAATATATAGTATGACCATAATATATCATCAAGAAAAGTATCAGAAGGACAAGAGAAGTTATCTGAATCAGTGTTGAATATAAGTGAATAAATAAGAAAAATTATAATTATATTCACCAAGAAGTTGAGAGTTTTCAAGTCTCATTAAAATCACATATCCTGTGAGGGAAAAGAAATCCCATCTGTGGTACCACTTTTTATTGTCTAACAAGTCCAGTAACAGAGTCAAAGAGAAGCTTTTGCTATCACTGCAGAGAGCTGGCTGTGTTGTTGATGAAACACATGTTAATTACTCCCATCTATTGATGTGTTTCTGTGGGAAAATATATTCACAATTATATAATTTATTTCACTGTAAATACGTTCGTTGACACATTTCCAAGCTATTTGTCATTTAATTTGTTTTGGTATTAGTTTTCTCACAGTCGTGCAAAGTCTAATAAACATTCAAAAAAACTTTCAGATGAGATTAATAATGGAATTACAGGAGAAAGTATGATATATAGGAACTGTGAAGGAGTGTAGAATAGAAGAAAACAAACTAGGTCAGTTGCACGAAATCCAAATGAAATTATCAAGAGATGAGTAAGAATCAAAGCTCTTGACTCAGGCAGAGGAAGCAACTGGAGATAGGAGGTTGGGGGTGGAGGTTTGGATTGGAAAGTGTTGGCCTAACCTAGTTAATTTCAGTCAAGTGAATTTGTTCAAGCTTTAGACTAATTTTAAAAGTTCTGTGACGCAGTTTGGAGAGGGCAATGGCACCCCACTCCAGCACTCTTGCCTGGAAAATCCCATGGACGGAGGAGCCTGGTGGGCCACAGTCCATGGGGTCGCTAAGAGTCGGACACGACTGAGCGACTTCCCTTTCACTTTTCACTTTCATGCATTGGAGAAGGAAACGGCAACCCACTCCAGTGTTCTTGCCTGGAGAATCCCAGGGACGGGGGTGCCTGGTGGGCTGACGTCTATGGGGTCGCACAGAGTCGGACACGACTGAAGCGACTTAGCAGCAGCAGCAGCAGTGACACATTTGCTTTCTTGATGGCTCTTTTTTTTTTTTTTTTTAATGTTTTTCTAAATGTATTTATCCTATGCAGACATACATCTGTAAATATGCAAACTCCTGAAACTGAGTACATTTAAATATATGCAAACATGTGTTTAGTCAGTAAAATCACAGTTACCATATTAATTCATTCAATTTTAAATGATTATAAAAGAGAAACAAGGCTAAGCATTATGGAGATATATCAGAGTAAGATTTTTATTCATATGAAATCAACTATTATGTGTCTTATAGTCCAGTTCAAACACCATTAAATCAAACATACTTTTAGCACTCTTGATATGTCAAAATGTACTTGGAACTCATGCAAATTAAAATCAAAACACAGAATAATTAGGCTAAGGGTAAAGGAAAAAAAATAGACCAGAGGATGATAGGTATCTTATGTATTTTGAAGAAATTGAAAGAAATGTATAAATAATTGACTTTAGAAATGGAAGAAAATGAGATAACAATGATTTATTTAAAATTAAGCATATTTCACTGAAGGTTTTTGTCATTAACACAATCACAACAGGTCTGATGATACATGGTGACTTGAAATAGCTTCAGTTTAGGAATAGTGGCCATTAGATGAATACATAAAATGACTAGAAGTATTGAAAAAACTTAAGGCTTCCAGCAAAATATATATTGTAAGATTATTTGGTCTGTAAATGTTATTTTCATAATTTTTTCTTGCTTTCCTTGTTTATGTAAGTGTTAGATGATAGGGAAAACAGGTGTAATAAAATTGAAGATATTAAAATCTAAAGTGGTAAGTCAGGATTTTCAGTGAATTTATTTAGCAATATTCTCTCCAGGTTTAATTTCCATGGATTAAAAATGTTGACTGGACTATCTCTACACAGGTTTTCATTTCCTCTCATTACTCTAATGAGTCACAGGGGCATCCTGGGTTATTAGTTTTCCCAGCTATTAGAGACTTGATGACTTCCTTTTCCATTTATTTTGCTTTCCTCCGTAGTCCTACTGGAATACAGCTTTCTAAATAATCTCTCATTCACCTGGTGCCTCTCCCCTTTGGAAATGATTATTTTTAGACTACTCCCAACTATGTTTTGGAAACATTGTTTTACCTGAATTTTTAAAATTCAATTTCTTGTTTGCTTTGATTTTTCTGTTTTCCATACGTATGTGTCAGCTCTGGAATCTCAGAGGTTTGCCTTTGTGGTAATTTACTGAATTATTTTATGGGTATATAGTTAATGCTGCTATTTAGAGAGTTTTAAAGTAAGTACAATACTATTTTATTTAATGTCTTAATGACTTAAACTATGGAAATCTTGTTACTTATTCTTATCTTCCATGTTTAACATGTCTATTAACTAATCTTAAAGGGTTCTGCTAGCTTTCAACTATTCTTTTGTTGATAAAGATATCTGTATATGCATGCTGAAGTCATATCCAAACCAGCTCAAAATATTAAAACAGATATGGGTTTTAATTTTCAGTATAAAGAGTCCATAAAGATAGAATACTTGAAAGAAAAAAAAAATCTAGGCATTCTCTGATTATTCTGAAAGATGTGTATAAGAGACAGCAGTAGTTGAGGATTTGAAAAATTGCATAGTTACATTTGTTAATAAATTAAATAATACAAGCATTAAAATGGAATATTATCAATCTCATAAAAATCTTCAAAAATGTCTTTTTCTCAAAATACTGTTTAAAATGGAGGTTTGTTATTGACTGTTACACAGAATGCTAATATGATACTATATCTGCTTTTTTAATGACTTATTAGGTAATGTTTGGTTTCCAAAGTTACAGCATTTTAAAATCCTGGGCTTCCCTGGTAGTTCAGATGGTAAAAAAAATCCACCTGCAATGCAGGAGATCCAGGTTCAATCCCTGGGTCAAGAAGATACCCTGGAGAAGGAAATGGCTACCTACTGCAGTATTTTTTCCTAGAGAACCCCATGGCCAGAGGAGTCAGGCCAGCTATTGTCCATAGGGTCACAAAGAGTAGACACAACTGAGCAACTAACGCTAACTAACAAACCAATCCCTTGCAACCATGTGCCATGTCAGATACTGTTTTGTAAAAAATTGAATCCATTGCCTCCAACAAAATGTGTGTTTCCGAGCACTAAAATTGATGCAGTATTTATTTCAGGCCCTAACTCAATCTTGGATACATGTGAGACCTTTAGGCAAACACTTATATCAATAAGCATCCTGGGAGGTACAAACGAAAAGGAGAAACAGAATGGAAGTATATGGGGAAAAGTATGGATCTTTTTTTTTCTTCCCCTTTAAATGAAACTGTCCACACAACATTGAGAAAAAAGCTTTAATTAAAAATCTAACAACATTTTGTATGTATTTTGAGGTTTTTGTTTGGTTTGTTTTTCTCTTAGAAGACAGGGTACGTCATTCATTTAAAAAGTATATTTAACTCCAAATCAGCTTTCTAGAATTATTTTTATTCAACATAAATGATATAGTAATTATTGCAAGACATCATGGCCTCTAGAAGCACTCTTTATAAAATAACAACACAAACACAAACAAGAATATGTATAAGCATGAATCCCCCAAATGCTCAGGCAATTTTTGCTCTTTGTACTCATAGATTTCTTTAAGAAATATTTTGTTCTTATTTTGAGGTTTTTGTTTGGTTTGTTTTTCTCTTAGAAGACAGGGTACGTCATTCATTTAAAAAGTATATTTAACTCCAAATCAGCTTTCTAGAATTATTTTTATTCAACATAAATGATATAGTAATTATTGCAAGACATCTTGGCCTCTAGAAGCACTCTTTATAAAATAACAACACAAACACAAACAAGAATATGTATAAGCATGAATCCCCCAAATGCTCAGGTAATTTTTGCTCTTTATACTCATAGATTTCTTTAAGAAATATTTTGTTCTTTGTCTGGCATAACTTTAGATGTTGTATAAGATAACAGATGTTGTATAAAAAATATATGTCAACTGTCAAGTAAATAATGATTATATCCCAACTCTGAATGGTATTGTTTAACTGAATGATCTATAAATGAGTCTGTGAATAAGGGTATATATGACATTGTTTGCATAGAGATAGTAACCAAGTTTATTCCCCTGATCTCTAAAATACTGCTCATATTTCCTGAAATGTAACCAAGATTTTATTTAAGATAGGATATGTTGCAGTTGTTTGTTGACTTTAAGGCAATGGCATCCCACTCCAGTACTCTTGCCTGGAAAATCCCATGGACGGAGGAGCCTGGAAGGCTGCAGTACATGGGGTCACTGAGTCAGACACGACTGAGCGACTTCACTTTCACTTTTCACTTTAATGCATTGGAGAAGGAAATGGCAACCCACTCCAGTGTTCTTGCCTGGAGAATCCCAGGGATGGCGGAGCCCAATGGGCTGCTGTCTGTGGGGTCGCACAGAGTCGGACATTACTGAAGCGACTTAGCAGCAGCAGCAGCAGCATACTTCTATTACAAGATTCTTCAAAGACTAGGAGCATTTAAGGGCAGGACCATGATCTATTTTTCTTTGTACTAGCAACATACTGGTTGTCTTGCATACCACATTCATTTGCTATATGTCCACTAAGTGAAAAGTACCTGTCATTTATTTTTAAAAAAATTATATGAGACGGAAGATAGGTATTTACATTTGTTGTTACAGAAGTGAGAAGAAGATTTAATTTAAGGAAGTAACCATCAACTGTGTCAGTGACTCAGGAACTTAGCAGTCAATTATTTTTTCTCTGTAGGGTTTTCACATTTTAATCAAAGCAGCACTGTGAAATGCTTTAGACCTGCCTTCGCATGTAATCTGAAAACCTCCAAAGGAGGTAAAAGGAGACAAATAACATAACCAATGGGAAAATGTGTGGGATAACAGACTGGAATAAAATAAGCAATGGTGAAATTAACACCCAAGGATACCAGTTGAAGGCTTCTTCCTGATGACTTTAATCATCATTCGTAGACCACAGGAAAACTCCCAAGACAGAATGGCATTAACTGTTTCCTTGGAGTAACTGTTAACATTCAACTCATCTGCTTTTAAAAATTAGGATTAGAAAAGTAAAATATAGTGTATTTAAGACTGAAGAAAGTTAAAGATTTTTTTTTTTTTTTAGAGAAAAGAATAGACACAGTCAGCTGTGGAAGAAAAAAATAGATGCTTGTAAGAGTAAGGGGAGAAAAAAAGAAAGAAGTATCTGACAGATAAAAGAATGTGACAGCTGGACATAAAATCTTAAGCAAAATCAATAGAAAGAGGTAGAAAATGCTGGCTTACCATAGAATTAAGAAAAAAAGAAAGTAAAACGGAGAGAAAAGAAGATACAGAAAAGGTGAGGAAGAGGGGCTTGGAGGACTGCTCAAAGTGAAATGAAGCGGATTTGGGGATGAGGGATGTGAGAGGAGAGGGTCAGAGAGGGAAAGAGAAAGAGATATAGTGAAAGAGAAAAGAAAACCTCTGCTCTCTCACACCTTTTCAGAAACAAGTCTAATGTTCTGGGTACTGCCAAGCAGAGCAGACAGAAGATGAATGGCCTGTGAGGTTGCCCAGGCGTGGGTGAGCTGTCCATAGCCTGCATCAGTTACAGACTTATTTTATAACACAAATCTCACCCCTGAGCTCCAAGACTATGTACTTAACTGCTTACATGATATTGCCTCTCTGATTCACTGTAGATGTCTTAAAACACAATGTTGGAACCTGTTCTTGCTACCAGGTGACCTCATCTGAAGAGTTGACATCACCATCACCCTTCTAGTTAAACATCCATCTTTCCCATATTTATGTATTTTTAAAATTCCTGTGACATGTAGATAAAATAAATAGGGATACATATTTGAAATATGTGCTCATTTAAACATGAATATAAAGAGAAAATAAATTTTTCTTATTTTATTTTAATACAAATTTAAACAAACACACAGACACAAGATATTAATATATATGCAAGAGGACCCATGTTAATGCAAGCAGAGGCAAGAGAGGATATGCCCTTAAAACTTAGATCTCAGTAAGGCTAGATGTGTTTCCTTGCCATATATATATATATATATTTTTGCTATTGTCATTTTTTATACTTTCAGCTGAGTCTATTCCTTAGCCTGAGAAGTACAAGTGGTTAAAGTTAACACTTTCTAAGGCTGATACATCAGAGGAAAGTATATATGAGGCCAGTAAAGCAGCTAAAAATAAGTGCAGAATCTATGCATTCAAGAAAACCACAGAGAGAGAAGAGCCACTTCTCTCAAAAACTCTTGGGCTGAAAGCCGAGTTATGCATAATCAATGGAGAGTCACTGGAGGCCTGACTGAAAGACAGCAGAAGGAAATCATAGTAATAGAGGTGAGAGAACAGCAGCTGCATGTCAGAAGGCACACAATATTTGCAGTTTGCCTCCAGGCAAGTTGATTGCTTACTGCAACTGCAACAACATCAGCAAGAAAGTATTTTGAAAGGAATATAACAGAATATAGAACAACTGCAATCTAATCTCAGCAGTGCCCAATTTTCAAACAAAAATAAGCAGACATGCAAAAAAAAAAAAAAAGGAAGAAAAAAAGAGGCTCTTTAGTTCTTCTTCACTTTCTGCCCATAAGGGTGGTGTCATCTGCATATCTGAGGTTATTGATATTTCTCCAAGCAATTGTTTTAAATATTTAAAACAAGTCCAATTTTCAGTGAAACTGTTAGTTCTTTGAAATTGAAGAATTTAATAAAATACTTTTAATACTACACTGCTAAAACAAAGTTATTTTCTAACTATTCAGTTATTAGAGGATGGTGGAGATTGCTAAAGAAATAAATGTCAATATTCTGATTCAAATAGCTGGGAAAATACCTTCTGCTTTGAACACCATGCCTAAGTGATTATGAGGGAAAAATGGCATTTTGGCTCTTGAGAGCCTCTCAAGTGAACATATGGAACTGAATATGGGATTAAATCAAATACTGAGTGCACTAACTTCTCTACCTCAGTTTTCTCTTTCAATTTATTTTCTTTTTCCTTTTAACCCAGATCAAATCTCTCCATATGTTGGTTCCCATTTAGACTAGCAACAATTTTCCCTACATTGCTTTTATGTTACATTAAAACCCTGGGGTAAATGCCATTAACTGTAGTTTCAGCCATTAGTCTCATCCCATCATTATATAATTGACTTTCCAGAGAATCTTTTCTGTATGTGTAATTTTGACTAATTCAGCTCACAATTTGGAAAACTTTTCAGAATCCTTTCAATGCAATGATTTATCTTAAGTAATATAATCAGCAAGATGCACTTTAAAGAAGTAAAGTTTGAAAGCAAGCCTATTTAATTTTCCTATTTTTATCTTTAAAAAAAGGTAATGAAAAAGTATCTATATATAGTTACATCTCTGTTTAAAGTATGGATATCTCTGAGAAGAGAGAAATATAAACAAGGAGCATGACAAAAGGATGGTTACTTTGAATATTATATACAAAAATAGATCATATAACATTGAAATAAAATTAGCAACTTTGAAAATATTGTTTGAATATATAACTTTGCTACATTAATGTAAAACATAGATTATATATTTATATATTACACATAATACTTTTACATATTTAAATTTTAAATACAATCATTAAAAAGTATATTTTAAACATTTACTACTACATGAAAAACATTTACAGCTACTAACTTCTAAACAAAAAACAAATGGATCTTTATAAATTTNTTGAATATATAACTTTGCTACATTAATGTAAAACATAGATTATATATTTATATATTACACATAATACTTTTACATATTTAAATTTTAAATACAATCATTAAAAAGTATATTTTAAACATTTACTACTACATGAAAAACATTTACAGCTACTAACTTCTAAACAAAAAACAAATGGATCTTTATAAATTTAAGTCCTCCCACAGTTGTTAAAGATCCCCTAGAGAAGGGAATGGCTACCCCGACTCCAGTATTCTGGCCTAGAGAATTCCACTGACTGTATAGTCCATGGGGTAGCAAAGAGTCAGACACGACTGAGTGACTTTCACTTCATTTCACTTTACAGGTGTTAAAAGGGGACCCAGGGTTCTTCCACAAAAATCATTTCTGTCTAGGCCTCAGATTCTGTAAATATCAGCTCCCAGGAGTATAGAATAAAATATAATCTATTGAAATACCAGATCCAGAGACTTAACTAGAAAAGTTTCATGAAATTTGTTGCTCAAACAAAGCCACCATACCAACATAAATATCAAGCAAACAAACCGTTATGAAATACAGACAGTAAACAAAATGCATGAACTTATTTGGCAGAAATGACAGATTCTTTAACTCAACAAATAAATTATCCTACAATGTTCATTCATTGGCTAAAGGAATTCAGAATATGTGATGCAGTTTATCCCACTTTTCTTATCCCATTTACACAGGTCAAATTGAGTACTCAATGCTAGACTTTAACAAATAAACTCTAGCCTACACTTGAAAACAGAAAAGGTAAAAGTTTAAACACTTACCTACATGGTTTATTCTTGATTTCTTGATCCAAAGGCAAGAGAGCCCCAGACTTGACTGCAATATTCCTCAGAACCAAGATCCGTGGAAACTAATGATGTATTAACAATATTAGGTTAATGTCATATCTTGAAGTGTAAGTTTTGCTACTGGAATCCCATTTTTCAGGAGTTGGCTGTGCAGTGACCGAGTTAGATTGACTTTTGCCATCAAAGTTTACACACTGCACCCCATAGCTGCACTATTTGCTGGCCAGAGCTCAGCCCTCTTATAGAGTTGTTCTTCTGTCTGTCAGACTAAGGCACTGACCTCACTGGTTCATATCCCCAGGTGCTATTACCTAGGTAGGAGACCAAACCAACTTCTCTTTGATTTATTCAGAAGAGCAGACTGTATGGATGCTTGTATGTATCTTTTATGTGTGTGTAAACTAAGATTTCTATTCAAAATGTTCACAATACTTAAAGATGTTAAGTAATTCTAAAATATCAAAATGTTTTTATAACAAGAAAACTCTACCTGGTATGAAATTAATTCTAACAACTCACTACTAATACATACTGGTATCTCAGTATTAATATATTTAGTATGTTTTAAATTTCCAAGCTGAAATAATAATAAACATTGATCAGTTGGAATGTATCTGTGCCTAGGTTCATGTGGGCATTCCTTTGTCATCATATAAGATGAAATCATCAGAAAGAGAAGTTGAAGATCATTCCTATTTTAATAAATGCACTTTAAAAATAGATTAAAATTTCACTTCTTAGTATTAGGGAAAACTCTCATAGAGAATACATGCAACCCCTTATTATCACATAGAACTGAAGTTTTAAAGGTAAAGGCATGTTTTAAGAAGAAAGTAGGGCAACAGAAAATAGAACAAACCATTAGTTCAAAACTATTCACTTGACTGGAAACTTAGAACTCTTGAGTTAAATACTTCCTTTTGGAGTTTACCAAGCACACTTTTTCAGAATTTGAAATTACTTCCACTCTCTGTATACGATGAAACTAGCTCTATCACATGGTCACTCTGAAAACAAACAATAGATGCATTTTGTCTTAAGGCAGAATTTGTTTTTTTCTGATCAATAAACAATTATAAAACCTTCATCATATTCTTATAGAAGCCATTAGAAATGCTGAATATTTTTGAGTCAGAAGTCTTTAGGAAACCTTGCATCATTTCCAAAAATACATCCCAGAGTATCTGTTCTGCAAAATACTCTATAGAAAAATAATGATGGTGATGGCTAGGGGAGTTATATGGTTGAATATGTTTTGAAAAGTGAAAAAAGTGAAAAAAAAAAAAAAAAAAAAGGAAGAAAAATGAGAAAGGTCCACAAATATAAGAAACTGTGGCCTAGTTTAAAATTTAAAAAAGTCTAAGTGGGCAGAGATTGTAAATTCAACAAATATTTTAAAGTAGCTATTATACATTTGTTTAAAACTTTGAATGAAAATGTGGTATCAGTGAATGAGCAACTGGAACCAATCTTAGAAAATTCACAAAAATGTATGCCAAAACCAATAGAGTATTATAAAGTAAAATGAAGTAAAATGGAAGCTCTTAAAAAGAGCATTTAATCTTTGGAGATATCAAAAAAAAATAAATAAAAAAAAGAAAAATAATGATGGTGATGGCTAAGGGAGTTATATGGTTGAATATGTTTTGAAAAGTGAAAAAAGTGAAGCTGCTCAGTTGTGTTCAACTCCTTGCAATCTCATGGGCTGTAGCCTACTGGGCTCATTCAGCCATGGAATTTTCTAGGCAAAAGTAGTGTTGGAAACTGCAAATAATATCTCTGGGCAATTTATAAAGCATATTAGAATACTAAAACCAAAAATTTGTTCAGAAGAGCGTGTTAGACACTTAGAAACTGGAGTTCAACAGAATATTTTTCAAATTAATCTGCCTTCAAAATAACTTACTCTTCAAAACAACTTACTCTAACACTTAGTTATTCCAATTGTATTTTTTATTTATTTTTAATTGAAGGATAATTGCTTTACAGTATTATTTTGGTTTCTGCCATACATCCACATGAATCAACCATAGGTATCCACATGTATACCCAACTGTATTTTTTAAGCAGAATTGTCTAATGTCTTTCTCATTGAGTCCTAAGTTCTAAGGACAATTATAAAGTTGTAGGAAGTCTTCCACTGTTAGTGCTTAAAAAAAAAAAAAAAAAGCCTGTGAATAATTTACATTAAAATAAACCCAGGTAAAGCAGGGAAAAAAAAAAAAAAAAAGGATTGAGACTTGAACAGAAGCCCCAAAGCCACACAATTCTTAGAAGAAAAAAAAATTGATAATATTGACAATGATTTACTGGATTTGATGCCAAGGGAACAAAAACCAAAATAAATGTATGAGAATATATAAAACTAAAAAGAGTTCCATTCAAAAGAAACTGTCAACAAAATGAAAAGGTAATCTATGGAATATCGTATGGAATATCTATGGAATATCCTATGGAAAAGGTAATCTATGGAAAATTCTTAAAGAGATGGGAATATGAGACCACCTTACCTGTCTCCTGAAAAATCTGTATGCAGGTCTAGAAACAACAGTTAACAACCTGTCATGGAACAATGGACTATTTCCAAATTGGACATCCACATGAATCAACCATAGGTATCCACATGTATACCCAACTGTATTTTTTAAGCAGAATTGTCTAATGTCTTTCTCATTGAGTCCTAAGTTCTAAGGACAATTATAAAGTTGTAGGAAGTCTTTCACTGTTAGTGCTTTAAAAAAAAAAAAAAAGGCTGTGAATAATTTACATTAAAATAAACCCAGGTAAAGCAGATTTTAGGTTTTCCTCTTGTTTTCATTTCTATATCTTAATATCTTAATCTGAAGAAAAATGACCAAAGTTATGTCTAACTTGTAAACTGTGCATAGTCTTCCAGGCATTCATTGGCATGACCGAGAGATGGTTTTTTCTGCATAATATTGACAGTCCTCAGTATTATTAAGAAGACAAAGTTGAGACTCTCTGGTGTCCATACGTAGCTTAATGGTCGGAGAGTAAAGTATACTTCACATGCAACTATATTTACGTACTTCTTAGAAATGTGCATGGCAAATAAAAAAAAATGTATTGGCAGTAACAACTGCAAGATAATTTAATAATTTCTGGAAAGACATACAAGGCAAAGGGACAAGCAAAGTAACTCCTTTGTCCCAGAAAATCTTAACCAGAATGATCTGACATTAGTATATCTTACCTCAAGATATACTAATGAAATTTTAACTGGTGTTTACAGTTAATTTGTGGTGTTGCTAAACTTTCAATCTTTACTTAGTGTTTTCTAAAGCTTCCAGTCTATACTGAAATTACAAGACATTCCTCTTACAGTTCTTCAGAAATATTTCTCAAAATACCATTTTTACTAAGTGTCAACAAAATTTATGAATAAGTAAAAATCTGGTTAAAATCAGCATTTTATTTGTTTTAAACAAAAATCGAATTGCCTCCATTTTGAAATTTAATGATTTATTTTTCTGGCAAAGTAAAAATTGTGATTTTGAGGCTCTTATTAATAATAGATACACATAAGTGCACAATTACACATTAATCTATAGACATGGATTTGATACTTGTGTGTGTATATGTTTGTGCAAGTATGCATTTCTGTAAATGGATATGGATAGTCTTCTTTCTTGTCTCTTCCTGTGTTGGCCTATAATAACATTTTACTCTAAAATTAGGATATCTAAATGGCAAGTGAATTCAGTTCAGTCACTCAGTCATATCCTACTGTTTGCGACCCCATGAGTTGCAGCACGTCAGGCCTCCCTGTCCATCACCAACTCCTGGAGTTCACTCA
>SJYX01015623.1:0-13081 GCA_006410675.1 Oreotragus oreotragus
TCCATTCTGTAGTATTTCATTTTCCTTTTAAAATAGTATTTATTGTATCTTTTCAGTTATAAAAATAATAAACTTGAAATTCACAAAAAGTGGAGAAAATTCCCTATATTTCTATCATCCAATGATAACTATCATGTTTTTATTTATAGCCTGCAAATCTTTTTCAATGTTAGATGCATATCTGGTAATCTTGTATACTTCCAATTTGAGTGAGGAGAATGTTAGAGACTAAATGTCTAGGTGCCTCCATAATTTATATGTTGAAGCTCTAATCCCTAATGTGATTATATTTGGAGAGGAGGCCTTTGGGAGGTAATCAGGATTAGATGGAGTCATGAGTATGGAACCCTCATGATGGGCTTAGCAACCTAAGAAGAGCTGCTGCTGCTGCTGCTAAGTCACTTCACTCGTGTCCGACTCTGTGCGACAGCTTGTTTCCTCTCTCTGCCATGTGAGAACAGAGCAAGAGGGTGACTGTCTGAAAGCCAGGATTCTCACAGGAATCCAACCATGCTGGCACCCTTATCTCAGACTTCTAGCCTCCAGAACTGCAAGAAAATAAATTTCTGTTTTTTAAGCCACTCAACTTGTGGTATTTTCTTATAGCAGGCCAAGCTGATAAATGTAGGGAGTCCTTCTTAGTGATTCATTTGAATTCTAAGCTATGCTGACTCTGTAGATAAAAAGACTAGCAATAATGAACAGGCTATGGAAAAAGAACTTTTACAAGTTCATAAGAGCCTTTATAAATAAATGCCGCTGCTGCTGCTGCTAAGTCACTTCAGTTGTGTCCAACTCTGTGTGACCCCATAGAGGGCAGCCCACTAGGCTCCCCTATCCCTGGGATTCTCCAGGCAAGAATACTGGAGTGGGTTGCCATTTCCTTCTCCAATGCATGAAAGTGGAAAGTGGAAGTGAAGTCGCTCAGTCGTGTCCGACCCTCAGCGACCCCATGGACTGCAGCCTACCAGGCTCCTCCGTCCATGGGATTTTCCAGGCAAGAGTACTGGAGTGGGGTGCCATTGCCTTCTCCAATAAATAAATGAGAGTCATTTTAAATCGACATTTTTTCTGACCATAAAATTAAGACACGCTTATTATAAAAAACTTGAAAAGTCATGTAGATAATTATGATATCCACCCCAATCTCATCACTCAAATATACCCACTATTAACTATTTTATTTACCTCCCATGAAAGACTATATTATTTCTTTAAAACATAAAGATATCTATTAAAACATTAATCATTAATCTATTAAAAAATTAATGTAGATTTCTGCTCTTTACTGAGATACAAATTTTTCAGCATTTACAAATATCTAAGTACAATTTTTACAATAATTTACCTGTAAGTGTGAAAGAAATATTCAACATTCCTGCTTTTTAATATAAAATCTCCTTTGATTTCAGATTCAAGTCTAAACTGATGTATTTATATGTATACATATGTGTACACATATTTACATGTATACATATGTATTTATACATAAGTATGAAGTGAAGTCGCTTAGTCATGTCTGACTCTTTGCAACCCCATGGACTGTAGCCCATTAGGCTCCTTGGTCCATGGGATTTTCCAGGCATGAATACTGGAGTGAGTTGCCATTTCCTTCTCCAGGGGATCTTCCCGACTCAGGGATCAAACCCAGGTCTCCCGCATTGTAGGCAGACACTTTACCATCTGAGCTACTAGGAAAGCCTTTATACACATATTTATACACATATAAATATATATGTGTACTGAAATATACTTTGTAGTCCCATAGTTTAAATTTTATTTCTTGGTAGCATTTGTTAAAATTTCATCTCAATCATGTAGGCAAGGGGAAAAGAAACCCTCAGCTTTCCTCTCAGTCAACTTCTAAGAGTTTAGTTAGCAGTTACCACAACTGCTAACTTCAGAATGGGTTAAAAGGAGCTTTTCACTGGACTTTTAAAAATTACACATTGCTAAAGAAAGATCAGAGTGAAGTCACATAGAAACATAGAAAATCCTTTTGATCTATACATATCTGAGTTAAAATTTCACCAAATTAGTAAAACACATTTTTAAAATAATATTTTAACTTTTACAATTTTTTTAATTAAGCAGCCTTTTTTTCCTCCCAAACTTTTTTCTTTTAATCACAGTTGTCCAAGAATATCAAAAGAAAGTAATGAAAGAGAACAGATGAAAGAAAAATGGATATTGTAGAAGTTACTTTAATAAAGATCTATTTTTCTGTCCTTATTGATATTTCTGTTCTTACAGTAGGAAGTCTATTTCAAGAACTCATAACCAAAATCACAAGCATGGAGAAAAGGAGATGGAAGAATATCACCAAGATCTAGGGAAGAGAAAAGATGCAAAATACAAACATATTAGATGGTGCATTGATTCTGCCCAAGAAGATATTCAAAATGCTGAGCCAGAGAAAGACATGAGAAAATATAAGCATGAAAAATTAAGGCAAAGAAAATGACTACCATGGTTATAGCTGCTCGACTGCTTCAGTTTCAGGAATTCAAAGAGAACAATTTTTTTTTCTTTTTCAAAAATCTCTAAAACTAAGATAAATCACTAAAAAAACATGTATTTAAGGAAGACTATGGAAGAAAACTATCTCACATGTCCTGATACAGCTCAATGTGGTACATAAACATTGCCTTTCAAAAGAGAGGGCTTTCCTGACAGCTCAGTTGGTAAAGAATCAGCCTGCAATTCAGGAGACCCTGGTTCAATTCCTGGGTTGGGAAGATCTGCTGGAGAAGGGATAGGCTACCCACTCCAGTATTCTTGGTCTTTCCTTGTGGCTCAGTTGGTAAAGAATCAGCCTGCAATTCAGGAGACCCCGGTTCAATTGCTGGGTTGGGAAGATCCCCTAGAGAAGGGAAAGGCAACCCACTCCAGTATTCTGGCCTGGAGAAGTGCATGGACTGTATGATCCATAGGGTTGCAAAGATTTGGACATAACTTTCATTTTCAAAACAGATACAAAATGCATGTGCTCAGAAACTCAAGCACTGGTGTACAACGGAGAAAAAAAAACTTAAATGAAGACATATGCTGTGGCATCCTCAAAGTGGAATTTTAGAAGGTAGAGCAATATTTAGGAGAAGGCAATGGCACTCCACTCCAGTACTCTTGCCTGGAAAATCCCATGGACGGAGGAGCCTGGTAGGCTGTAGTCCATGGGGTCACTGAGGGTCAGACATGACTGAGCGACTTCACTTTGACTTTTCACTTTTATGCATTGGAGAAGGAAATGGCAACCCACTCCACTGTTCTTGCCTGGAGAATCCCAGGGACGGGGGAGGCTGGTGGGCTGCCGTCTATGGGGTCGCACAGAGTCAGACACGACTGAAGTCATTTAGCTTAGCAGAGCAATATTTTATTCTCAATCACCAAAGAATCTTCATCAGAATATCTTTATATATTATCTATAATGGATATTTTAAAATACTTTATGTAGTGATTTTCAAATACTCATCTATATTGTGTTTCACAAAGAAGCAAGCTCTCAAAGCAAATAATTCTAGGCCTTCCTTAGAGATGGAGAAAGTGAAATAGAAACAGTTTTTCCTGAAGTTCACAGAAACCAAATGCTCTGTGAAAAGGGGTCTGCAGGGTCAAGTAAGTTTGAGAAATGATTATTGAGGATTCCCAATGCATATTAGCATTAATCATTCTGCAAGGTCCTACAGCAAAGCATTCTATTTACTTTGATTTTTCCAGTGTTATTACTCTAGAAGTCAATTCTTGGGGGAAAAAACAGAACTTTAATAAGTTAAGCTCAGGGTTATATACTGAAGAAAAGAGTCAAACAATGATTTGGATTCTTCAAAAGAAAACTTGCCGTGATTACCCCCAATTTAAAATAATTGAGGGCTTAACTATTCACATCACCTTGTCAGCTTCTGTCACTCAAGTCATTTACTGAGAGCCTGCTCTGAGCCCTGAGCAGTGAGAAAACAGGCAGACTCCCATGCTCCCTGAACTTGCCACTCCGTATCTCAGGTGACATTTTTCAAATAGTCTTGGGATAGGAAAAGAATGAAATTGTTTTGCTTTTATAATAAATTTTGTTAAAGATTGCAGGAATGTAGGGGGAAGACATTTCTGTGGGGTGCTAAAAACAACTCAAATGTGTTTGCTTCATTCCCCATGAGTTAGAAAAAAATGTCTGAATTGAATAGCTCTTAAAGTCATTTCTTTCCACATACTCATAAAATACTTGTAATAAAACTTTATTTTACACATACAGATCATAACTCCTACTGAAAGATACATGTCCAAGACTATTTTATATCCATCATCCAAAAGATGCAAAATAGTTATCTGAGGACCAACTCTTTGTGACCCCATGGACTGAAGCCCACCAGGCTCTTCTGTCCATGGAATTCTCTAAGCCAGAATACTGCAGTGAGCAGCCTTTCCTTTCTCCAGGGGATCTTCCTAACCCAGGGATCAAACCCAGGTCTCCCACATTGCAGGCAGATTCTTTACCAGCTGAGCCACAAGGGAACCCCAAGAATACTGGGGTGGGTAGCCTAGCCCTTCTCCAGCAGATCTTCCCAACCCAGGGATCAAACCTGGGTCTACTGCATTGCAGGCAGATTCTTTACTGTCTGAGCCACCAGGGACACCCTTCTGATGGGCAAACAATAAATCACTGGAAGTGAACCCCTAGCAATCACCTACCCAATGGGCCCAGCCTGGTAATTCTGGAATCAGCCATGAATACTAGCAAGCACATGAGTGCAGGGACTATAGCAGTAGGATAAATGTCAGGTGGAAAGATTAAAATAAATTTATTTCATCTCTGCTTTATTATATATATATATAAAAATTTTTGGATATATATAATCTTTGGATTTTTCTAGGACATGTCTGCTATAGTTGAAAGTAAATTTAAATACAAAAAGTTCTCTCAGTCATTCAACAAATGCATACTGAGCATCTACTGGGTAGCAGGCACCTTACCAGATGTATGAGATACCAGGTAGATATGAATAAGATACATGGGCACCCTTCCCTCTCTACCATGGAGCGCAGTCTATATCCTTGTTACACAGTGTAGTCTACAGACAATAGCACTGACATCACCTGGGAGCTTTTTTAGAAATGCAGAATCTCAGGCCACAGCTCACAACTACTGAATCCGAATCTGCACTTTCGTAAGGTCCTCGTGTGACTTGGGTATTTTAAATGACTTTAGGTGTCCAGCATATACAAAGGACAAGGCTAATCAATGCAAAAGAGACAAGAACAACTTTACTGGTCAAGTACATTTAGAAAAACGTGAAGTTATTCTCCAAAGATATCCAATTTGGCCTAAGTGTACAGCAACTCTAGGAGTAAACTTTCTGGAGCAAATTTGCCAGTAAGGATGCCTTTATTATCCTTTTTGTGTTTGTCAAACATTATGTTCCTCTGAAACACCAAGAAACAGATTTCAATTCCCGTCTAGGAACTGTGAACACTGAAATGGTGAGTGGGTGGAACATCAAAAAAGCAGTATCATTTAGTCACAAGAAGTAACAATTATGTTATTGCTGAGTGTCACAATGTGCTTTCCTTTCAATTACAGGAAGAATTACTAGTTTCATTTTAATATCTGGCCAAGAAAAAAATACAAGGGTTTTGTTGTTGTTGTTGTTGTTGTTGTTGTTTTAAAGAGCATGGAACTCTCTGTGATCACATAACAGTCTACGGACATTAATCAACAAAAATAGGGCCGGATGGTTTAAAGAGAAGATGTGATCTAATGTTCAGGAAACATCCTTACATAATTATATTACACTTTATTTAGAATAAAATTCTAGACTATTATTACTGGATACCACAGAGGCTCTTGAAGGCTTAACTTTTAAAAATCATCTAGTTGTAGCTGCAAACACAACTGAGCAGTCCTCAGTTCAGTTATCTGAGTAATACCCTGCTTTTTGAAGGATTTATTGTGTGGGGTTCACCGTGGTTATGTGAGCCCAAGTTAAGTACTCCAGAAAGAAGTCAACTTGGGCCTAAGGCATGTTAGGAGAAAAAAACAAAATTTCAAAAACTCTTCTTCCTGAGCCTTATCAAACTATACAAAGATGATGACCTAGATTAGAAGATGACAAGGGACATGCTGTTTTTTCATGTTGTTTTCTTGTTTGTCTGTTTATTCAGATGGTATCTCTTTAGAACAAAATGTATAAGCACAGAATCAGGTTGGGCTAGATCAAAGTAAAAGCAGCTAGGGTGCTTTGATGCTTCTTTTCATGGTCTCACTGGCCTACTTCTGACTCATTCTTCATGAAATCCACGTCCTAGGAATGCATCATTTTGCTGTACTGTCTCTGGGCACATTACTAATGACCCTCAGGGAGAAGATGCATCACTAATGGTTCCTGATGGACACACTGTGAACCTCCGAGGTTTTCGTCTCCATGTATTAATTTGTTGTGGAGGTTAACAGACTCGTGTCTAAAAAACAGAGCTAAAATAAAACAATCCCACTAACTCTTAGATAGTCACAAACCTGAATGCAAATCCTGCTTCAGGTTGTTATGCCTTTGCTCGGGCAAAACACCAAGCTCCCCTTAAATAAGATCAGGCTCAAGAGCAGGTTATGAAAATTACAAGTGTTCTGTAATGCACGCAAAGTATCGATCACGAAACTCCTTCAGGAGAATAAAGGGTTGCTGTTATAGGCCAACAACAGTATAGTAAGTCCCTATCCACTCCCAGTTCTGTGAGACACACATGTAGAAGACAGTAGCATCTTTTTTTCAATCCATCTTAATGACTATATTCCTAACCTTGCTAATCCTATAATAACCTGAGGTTGTGATGAGAATAAAACGAGTGACAAGATGCACACCTTCCAGAATAATACCTGGCACACAGTAGGTCCTCTATCAATATTCCCTTCCTTCCTCTTTCTAGCTGTAGCATCTATCTCTTTTTAACTATCTGCTCAACTTCTTCCCCTTTTGGGAACTACATCACTCCAACTCCCTGTGGTTTTAGTAGGGTTTTCCAGTTGGACCTTCTGTGACAAGCACCACCTCTGGACACTGAATGATCCAGGAGTGAACTCATTAAGCCAACAAGGCCAAGCAGAGTTCTTTGAGGGAAATGACACAAAATCAAGGACCTCTCCTTTTCTGAGATTATGAATGATAAGAAAAATATGGGGGGTCTGTGGCTGGTTGATGTCTTATTTGATACCATGTGGTAAGAATCTGCCTAAATAATGGGGCCCTAAAAATAAATAAATAAAAAAAAAATCATTTGAACAGCAAGATACAGCTACATCTGAAGCATACACTCTTCAGAATATTAAAATACAATAGAGTTTCAGTCACTTGTAACTAGAAAGCATAATATACAAGAAATAGTGCAAAAGATAACACCAAAATATAGTTAGATATAGCCCTGTGTAAGAACACAGAGAAGTCAGAAATTAAATTTTAATTAATATAAGTTAAAGGAATAAGAGAACAAGTATGGACTATGTAGGGATTCCCAGGTGGCATAGTGGTAAAGAATCCACCTGCCAATGCAGGAGACATGGGTTCAATCCCTGGGTTGGGAAGATCCCCTGGAGTAGGAAATGGCAACCCACTACAACATTCTTGCCAGGAAAATTCCATGTACACCAGAATCTGGTAAGCTACAGGCCATGGGGTTGCAAAGATATGGATATGACTGAGCGTGCACACATGGAATATGTATCAAGGAGGAGTAAGACAGGACTGATTAAAAAGTATGGATCACTTTTAGTTGCACTGGAGTAGTAAATGAAAGAAAGATGGAGATGAATGATAAGCACACTTCGGAATCAAGCTAAGAGTGTATACTTGAATCTGACTGGGAATTATTTATAAGCTGGTAAAAAGAATGCAATAAGATGGCCTTGGAGAAGTTAATAATAAAAACCTCAGTTTTCATTTCAATCCCAAATAAAGGCAATGCCAAAGAACGTTCAAGCTAACACACAATTGCACTCATCTCACATGCTAGCAAAGCAATGCTCAAAATTCTCCAAGTGAGGCTAGGGAAGGTAGAGGAACCAGAGATCAAATTGCCAACATCCACTGGATCATAGAAAAAGCAAGTGTTCCAGAAAAACATCTACTTCTGCTTTATTCACTTACACCAAAGCCTTTGACTGTGTGGATCACAACAAGCTGTAGAAAATTCTTCAAGAGATAGGAATAGCAGATGACCTTACCTGTCTCCTGAGAAATCTGTATGCAGATAAAGAACCAGCAGTTAGAACAGGACAAGAAACAAAGACTGGTTCAAAACTGGGAAGTAGTGCATCAAGGTTGTTTACTGTCATCCTGCCTATTTAACCTGCATGCAGAGAACATCATGTGAAATGCCGGGCTGGATGAAGCATAAGCTGGAATCTAAATTGTGGGGAGAATCATCAATAACCTTAGATGTACAGATGACACCACCCTTATGGCAGAAAGCAAAGAGCAACTAAAGAGCCTCTTGATGAAGGTCAAAGAGAGTGAAGAAGCTTACTTAAAACTCAATGTTCAAAAAACTAAGATCACGGCATCCAGTCCCATCACTTTACGGCAAATAGATGGAGAAACAATGGAAACAGTGAGAGACTTCATTGTCCTGGACTCCAAAATCACTGCAGATGGCGACTGCAGCCATGAAAGTAAGATACTTACTCCTTCGAAGAAAAGCTCTGACAAACCTAGACAGTGTATTAAAAAGCAAAGACATTACTTTGCTGATAATGGTGTGTATAGTAAAGCTATGGTTTTTACAGGAGTCATGTATGGATGTGAGAGTTGGACTATAAAGAAAGCTGAGCATTGAAGAATTGATGCTTTTGAACTATGGTGCTGGAGAAGACTCTTGAGAGTCCCTTGGACTATCAAGGAGAGAGAGATGAGATCAAGAGATCACATCAAGATATCAAGAGATCTCCCTGCAAGGAGATCTAACCAGTCAATCCTAAAGGAAATCAGTCCTGAATATTCATTGGAAGAATTGATACTGAAGCTGAAGCTCCAATACATTGGCCACCTGATGTGAAAAAGCGACTCACTGGAAAAGATCCTGAAGCTAGGCAAGATTGAAGGCAGGAGGAAAAGGGGATGACAGAAGACAAGATGGTTGGATGGCAAAACCGACTTGATGGACATGAGTTTGAGCAAGGTCTGAGTGATGGTGAAAGACAGGGAAGCCTGGCGCACTGCAGTCTGTGGGGCTGCAAAGAGTCAAACACAACTGAGTGACTGAATTGAACAACAGAAGCTAAAATGGAAGTTGAGGCAGTAGAGATGATGGGTCATTTGCCTAGCAGTGAAAGAATCCAAAGGTACAGTTGAGAATCAAGTAGAGAAAAACCAACAGCATAACTGTCAGAGGAAAGATAGGTAAAAAAAAAAAAAAAGAAAAAGCTATGGAAATCATGGGAAAAGTTGCAGAAAATTAGCAAGTGAAGTTTCAAGAAAGAAAGAAGGTCAAACAAAGATTTGAAGACGCTAAAGACTAAGAAAAAAATTAGAGTATTACTGGTGACATGAGGGCAGTTTCAATGGAGTTGTGTTATAACTGGAAACTGAATCCCAGTGTTTTAAGTCAGGGTGATTGTGGAGACATTCAACAGCAATACTGCACAGGGCAAGAACCAACTAGAACAGCTGCCACTTGGACCACTGCAACCAGGTCTCGGAGTCCCTGCGGGAGCAGGGGATAACTGTTTGCCAAATTTGGGGGTAAGAACTAGAGTGGGAGGCATACTCTGAGGGTTTGGGATAACCACAGAAGTATTTCAGTATTTTACAATCATTATAGCTATACCTATGCCTACATACAAAGCTGCTTTAATTAATATTGAAAGTTTCTTACATTTCCAATGCATGGCAGGGAGCAATGGTTAATTCAAAACCGTATCCATATGTCTGTGCCACAATATATAGCAATATAGAGCCTCTCCAGTACCAACCTGTGGACTGGGTGCATCAGAAACTGGTTTTTTGTTGTTGCTTGTGCCTGTGTTTAACAATGAATTGGCCTCCAAGGACATTCCCTTTAAGGATGGGATGACACAAAAATCAGTATTTATGTATAAGTTTCTCAGGTTGGGGGGAAAAAATCAAAAGATTTTCTTTTTATCTACATTTTCTTTCCCTTTTATGTTAAAATATAAATATATCTGGATTATCTGAATATACAGAAAGGAATAGCATAGGACGGAAGCAAACAAAGTTTCTCCATTCTGTTATTTAAAAATGAAGTTAATATTCATAACAACATCAGTTCATGTGTATTATCAATTAAGGCAAGCACTGTGCTAGAAAATCTCATTTAGTCTTGCCCATAACCCTATGAAGTATTTATTTTACCCATTTTATAGGTCACGATACCTACAAAAGGTAATTAACTTGCCTAAGATTTTCTCTTTTGTTGAAATAACTTTCTGGGCTCAAGAGGGTGCCACATCAACAAACCAAAATACGTTAACTTTCCTGTCCCTGTAAATGTTCTACTGGACCAGAAACATAGTATATCCAGTCAACCAATCCCCAAACACTAACCAAACTGTATACTTATTTCCTTATTTATCGTTACTTCAAACAAGGTGGACTATGAGGTCCTAGCAAATCAGATACTTTTTTTTTCTCTCCTTCTTGTTCTTTATTCCTTATCCTAGGAAAGTTTCCTACGTTCCACCCTATTTTGCAGTTCTCCAACTGGAGACTATCTGCTTCATGATAAGACTTCATGAAGCATTTCTTTGTATCACCTGAATTTTCATCTCTAATCATTTTTTAAAAAACATCTTTCATAAACTGGAATGGTTCCTTCCATAAAACTTCCCTTGACTAGGAGTGAGGAAGCCACACTGGGACCTTGCTATCCCTGGGATAATCTCAGGAAAGACTGGACTGAGAGACAGTCAACCACCTAGAGGCATATTTTGGTTCTTTCTTCCACATAGTACTTCTAGCCTTTAAAGATCACAGAGCAAGGTCAAAAGAAAATAATGACGATGCTGGAAAGAGAAGAAAAGGAGGAAGAAGTTTAAGAAACTGCTTCCAGATGACAAAGGTAGCCCCCTCGATGTCTGCAGCCTGCCCTCCCAAGAATGGATCCATGTCCTCTTTCACAAACATCTGAATACAAACAGGGCTGATTTCCCAGAAATTCAGTGAAATACTACTTTGCAAAACTGTGAATGCGTTTCAGAGAGTAATAAAAAGATGGACACCTGACACCTCTGTTCTCTTCCAACTCTCTTTGGGAAAAGATCAGGTGAAGAAGTTCTCCTTCTGGCTTTCTAGAACCTGAACTTGCTCTTCCATTTCTTTTAAAACTTCCCCGAAGTCCCCAATAGTCCTGGTTTGAGACTTCATTCTAAGGATCTCCAAAACATAGCACAAATCCTTCTACATTCAAAACGCTTATCTCATGGAAAAAGCAACAGGCAGCAGAGGAATTCAGGCCACCTCAAGTCACCAGCGTGGCCTGAGGGATGTGGAAACTGGACCATGCCTTAGGGATGAGGCATGAGACGGCCAGTACACTATCATTACTGAAACTTGAAGGGGGGTTCACTTGAGGCCTGTGGTTGACTTCTCAACTCTGCTGGAGGGGGGCACACGCCAACAAGGAAATTGCAGTCCCTAAATAAACAATAAGCTGGGAACCTGAGCACCAACAAGGGAGGAGGCAGGGGCTGCTGCCCTGGGCAGAGCTGGCCATGAGGGAGCAAACAAAACAAAGATTTAAACTGCAAGAATGCCTTGTCAATTCAGACTCCCCAGGCAGGCCCTTTGAGAGTCCAAATTGCCAGTCACCAATCCTTCAGATTTGGTAGAATTTTTAAAGCAGGACACTTTGTTCAATCCTTTCATTTGCCAAATGAGAATATGAGAGCCAGAGGGGACAAGTGACTTGCCAAGGGCCCAACAAAGTCCCAGATCATTTATTATACCACAGGCCTACTGGGAGTTACTGTTTTTTCTCCACTGATTTCTCATTTCAAAGATGCTTTTAAAATCTTTCCATATGTAAACTGTGTGTGTATGCAGAGCTAAGACTCTGCCTGAAATAAGCTTGTTAAATTCTTTCTCTCCAGTGGTCCTTGATCAAAGGTACTTTCTCTTTTTTACAGGTAAAGTTCCATTTCCAGACTGAAAAGGACTAGATGCACAAGCAGAAAATTCCTTGAGTATCTAATGTATGCCAGGATTTTCCCATGCCTTAATCCATTTTAATCCCCATTACAACTCTACGAAGCCTGGTATCATGGTTCCATTTCACAGAAAGGAAGCTGGACTTTGGAGAAACAATAAGTGGCAGAATGAGATTCTCAATTTCCATATATAATATAACCTTCTCCACTTTGGAGTCTTCAGTTCAGCAAAAGAAATCAGAAGAAACTGTTTAAGATTTTTGATAGATGATTTTTCTTTTTTTCTTTTTATTTTACTTTATTTTACTTTACAATACTGTATTGATTTTGCCATACATCAACATGAATCTGCCACGGGTTTACACATGTTCCCAATCCTGAACCCCTTTCAAAAAACTTATTGCTATTTTTCCTAAATAATAATTCCTGATCATCCCTATATGATGAATGCACATTATTGAAAACATAAGAATACAGGGGGCAAAATAAGAAAAAATCATATATAATCTCCCCTTCTAGAATTAATGTCAAGAATCTCTAGAATTAATGGTACATTATTTCCCTCAAACTTTTATTTCTAACTAATAAATATAACCTCTTTATTAAAACTAACTACCATAAACCTCAGAAATGCATCTCCTAGTCAGTAGCTCATTTTATATTTTAATCCTTGAGTAATCAAAGTTATTGATCCTTTTGTTTGTAATATCTTCACTTTTTAGCAATAGCTTTGTTGATATACAATATATATATACCATAAAATTCACTCTTTTAAACTATACAATTCAGTGCTTTATGTAACCATCACCACCAACTAATTCCAGAAAACTTTCATCACATTTTTAGTAGTCACAACTGTTTCTCCTCTCCCCCTAGTTCCTAATCTGCTTTCTATCTCTATAGAGTTGCCAATATTGGACAGTTCATATATATATATAT
>SJYX01015624.1:12019-151899 GCA_006410675.1 Oreotragus oreotragus
CTCATTAGAACTGATTCAAATGTATTCTTTTTAATGGCTGAGTAATACTCCATTGTGTATATGTACCACAGCTTTCTTATCCATTCATCTGCTGATGGACATCTAGGTTGTTTCCATGTCCTGGCGATTATAAACAGTGCTGCGATGAACATTGGGGTACATGTGTCTCTTTCAATTCTGGTTTCCTCGGTGTGTATGCCCAGCAGTGGGACTGCTGGGTCATAAGGCAGTTCTATTTCCAGTTTTTTAAGGAATCTCCACACTGTTCTCCATAGTGTACCATGTCCCTTTTGTTGAAATATCCATTTAGATGAAATCTATCTATCTAGGGTGTTATGTCAGAACTGTAAGTGAAGAAGTCTTTGCTTTTCTCACCTCGAAGGGTTGGTCGCCTGTTAACCTTACCATCCCATAGTAACTACAAACTAAAACTATACACAGCTGTACATATGCATGCATTTGGAACCATTGATTCAAGAATATTTATTGTGTGTGCCATGCGGTACTGTTCTAAGCACTGGGAATATATCAACGAATAAACAAAGGTCCTTGTGCTTGTGACATTAGCATTCTAAAAGAGAAAGTCAGAAAATAAATACAAAATACAGCAATGATAAATAAGTTAACTAGAGCTTTAAGTCGGGTGTTAAGTTAGAAAAAATCAGGGCAAGGTTAAGGGGGCTGGGAGTGTTGGGGGTGCAAGGGATAAGGTGGCAGTTTTATTTTTTTGCTTTTGAAAAAACTACTTTATTGGAGTATAATTGACATACAAAAAGCTAGTCATATTTAAGTATGAAACTTGATGAGTCTGGAGATATGCATAGATCAGTAAAACCATCACTGCTCTCAGTAACATAAATGTATCTATCACCTCCAAAAGTTTCCTCTTTCTTTTTTTTTCCTTTCCTTTTTTCTTTCTTTCTTGTGGTGAGGTGGCCATTTTAAATAGGTAATTTGTGTAGGCCTTGTTGAGAAGGTGGTATTAGAGCAAGACATAGAGGAGGAGATGGATTTATTTAACAATTGTGTCTGGAAATAGTGGTCCAGGCAGAAGGAATAACTATGGTAAACTCCCTAAAGCAAAAACACTGCTGGTGTATTCAAGTGGACCCCAGAGGTCACTGTGGCTGGAGCTGATGGAGCAAGGGGAAAGGAGTGCAAGATGAGGTTAGGTGGATAATAGGGAGCCAAGCCATGTAGGGTCTTGGTGTCCCTTACAAGGTCTTTAGTTGTTATTCCAAGGGACATGAAGACCAGACAAGCAACACGATCTGACTTATTTTTTTAAAAGACCCCTTTGACTGGACAGCAGGGGAGAAAGGAGAGAAGCAGGAACATTGATCAGGGCCTTATTTTAGAATCCAGACAAGAGATGATGGTGGTTGGGTTTGGGAGCTGAGGATGTGCTATGCTTGTGCAACTGGGGATTTATTTTATCCAGCAAACATTCATAGATACTGGCTGTGTGCCAGAATGTTCTGGTGACCAGCCTAGTAACAGTCCCTCCCCTACTACTATAAACAGCTAACAGGTAGTCGTTAACATGGACAGGGGGCTTGCTGCAAGTCAGGTTGGCTCTAAGCTCTCGAGAGGTATTTTCTCAGTTAATACAGACATACCTCGAGGGCTCCGGTGCCACTGTTGTCCCCATTTAAAGGTGAGGAAAGTCAAACACTGAGAGGTTAAGTGAGTAGCCCGAACTTGCACAATCAGACAAAGTAAGAATTCAAACTCATGGGGCTGGGCTGCAGACTGCCTCCCTTAGAGATGGTGGGCATGATGGGGATGTTATATAAAAGGGTGATGGGGGCATATGAAAGGATGGAAGGAGAAAGCGACACTGAAGCTGGTTCATTTTGTTAGGGGTGAGATGCATTATAAAGTTAGGTAAATCGAGTTTTCCATTATCAATCTTCTTTTCCAGCTATTCCTACACATTAACAAACAAGTTATCTATACAGTTTCTTTAATACCTTATCCGGATGTGCTCCCTGCTATGCAATCTCATTTAAATCAGTAGTGCTCAGAGACTTCCCTGATGGTCCAGTGGTTGAGAATCCACCTTCCAGTGCAAGGAACATGGGTTCAATCCCCGCTCTGGGAACTAGGATCCCACAAGCTGCAGTGAACTCAGCCAACACACTACAGTTAGAGAGGAGCCCGAGCAGCGCAACGAAGATCCCAAGGGCTGCAACTAAGACCCACAGCCAAATAAATGAATTTAAAAACAACCAAAGGACTCGTTTCCCATCCAGTTCACATCTGAGCATGAAGTTCTTCTCATGAGTGTCCCCCAAATAGAGTCACTGGACCCCATGCGCCTAGAGCCCATACTTCACAACAAGAGAAGCCACTGCAATTAGAAGCCCTCGCACTACAGCTGGAGAGAAGCCCTCACTCTCCCCAGCGAGAGAAAGCCTGCGGGCAGCGACGACCCAGCAAAACCAACCCCCTCTCCCATCCCCAAAAAGAAAATACCGTTTTTGTTTAGATGTTTGTGTTTCTTGACTTGTGAAGTGATCCCAGAATTCCTATCCATTGTACCCATCCTTTATTTTTTTGGGCTCCAAAATCACTGCAGATGGTGATTGCAGCCATGAAATTAAAAGATGCTTACTCCTTGGAAGGAAAGTTATGACCAACCTAGATAGCATATTCAAAAGCAGAGACATTACTTTGCCAACAAAGGTCCATCTAGTCAAGGCTATGATTTTTCCATTGTGGTCGTGTATGGATGTGAGAGTTGAACTGTGAAGAAAGCTGAGTGCCAAAGAATTGATGCTTTTGAACTGTGGTGTTGGAGAAGACTCTTGAGAGTCCTGTGGACTGCAAGGAGATCCAACCAGTCCATCCTAAAAGAGACCAGTCCTGGTGTTCATTGGAAGGACTGATGCTGAAGCTAAAACGCCAATACTTTGGCCACCTCAAGGGAAAAGTTGACTCATTGGAAAAGACTCTGATGCTGGGATGGATTGGGGGCAGAAGGAGAAGAGGACAACAGAGGATGAGATGGCTGGATGGCACCACCAACTCAATGGATGTGAGTTTGAGTGAACTCCGGGAAAGTTATGTTTGCTTTCCATATGGCGTGCTGCAATTCATGGGGTTGCAAAGAGTCAGACATGACTAAGCGACTGAACTGAACTGAACTGAACTGTACCTATCCAATGTACCACGGAAGTCCTGCATGTTCTGATAAACAGCGCATTTTTGATTGTTCTACAAATTGAACGAATGATTTAGTCTTAAGTGATACTGGAATAGAAAAAAGATTCAAATGTTTGAGTTCCACAAACTCAGTCCACTTCTGTCCAGAACTCTCTATTTGGTTTACTTCAAAATAAGATAGGAAAGTCTTGGCACATGATGTCTAAAAGTAGGAGAATGCACTGACTTCTTGAGCAGATAATGCCCCAGATTTCCAGGGTCAGAGCTAGCTTGGGCCACTGAGAAGTGACCAGACTTTGAAGCCAGACTGGCTTGGGATTAACCAGGGCGATGCAGTTGATTGCTCATCAGCATCACTGGGAGTGAATTTACATGACTTTCTTTCTCAGGGACAATGTTGCCATAAACTATTTTGTGAGATATCAACAACTTGTCAAGGAAAAAAGGTCTTTGACTAAGTATTGTAGCTCTTGGAAGAGCAAAATTTTGGGAAATCCCATCCAGATTCCTGCAGGATGCAGACAGATGTCCATGAAGAGCATAAGCAGAGCAATTCAAAACCCATAGAATCATGCATGGTTCAAGCCGGCATCACGTGCACAAGGAGTGGTACTTTGCCCTCAGAGCCAGGGGCCCTGAAGGCAGTCAGAGAGGAACAGGAGAACTTGTTTCCCCAGTTGGCCTTTGTACCCCTCTATTCCAGGATTTCTAAGTGGACAAAGGTCCAGTGTACTCAGTGGTTCCAAACCAACATTTAGTGTCACAAAAATATATAGAGCTAGTAATGGACCCAGTGACAGTGATGGTTCCAAAGCAAAATTGGGAGTGAAGTGGCCTCGGTGCTTGGTAAAATGTGGTACATCTATAAAAGCCAAAATCTTACGTGTTGGGGGGACAAGTAGGGGAACAGTGTGAGTGCCAGGAGATGACCATGGATGAAACGGATTGTGAGGGGAAAGATGTCTGAAAGTGCAGGAAGGGAGGGTTAAGAGAGGGGAAGGGGGGCTGGCTGGGGGCCCCGGGCGGGAACAGCGGCCTTTCTTTCAATGCCCTGTGCTTCCCTGCCTGAAGGTGGCACCTCTCACTCTGCAAGAGTCCTGTGAAGATTAAGAAGCCTTGAAATACATTTCTGGGAGGCCAGTTCACATCTGTTTTCTATTTGTCATGTTCCGTCAGCACTTCTGTGAGAACAGAGCCATTACACCAGCCCTAGAAGCCAAAGGCAGTCCGATCCTCCAGGCCTGGCACCTTCCAGGCCTCAGTCAGCCCCACGCAGTGACAGAAGAGCTCATCCAGCTTCCATGCTCTCTAAAGGATGCCCCTGCTAACCCTCACCTGTAGGCTGTGCTTCAAAGAGCAAACAGGGACAAGAATTCAACTGGGTAATCAGCTGTTCTCCTGCCAGTAAAACAACATGACAACAAACAATTCTGAGGTTTTTCAATCCTCTGGTGTGCTTAATTTGCTATCTAGCAAGCAATAGGAAAGAAAAGAAGAAGAAGAAATTCTCTGGATTGTTATATTTATAGTCTTCTAGCTAGGGAACTGGAGTTTGCTGGAGAGGCTTATTGCAAAGTGATTTCTGATCCCAGAGAAAAACTCAGAATGCAGTAACACTCACAGTGGCCTTGTGATGTTTATCAGAGTGGTGAAGATTTCCAAATGGTGCTTATCAGTGTTTGAAGGCACTTATCACAAGTAAGGAAAGATTTCCATTGATGTGGTTCAAAGGGCAGCTTGACACGCACTGTGGGTCACATTCCCTGCCCACCTCCCTGCAACCCTCCCACCACCATCAGATGACCTAGACGGGCTTCACCAAGGTTTGGGTTCAATATCACAAGGTACCTATGACAGTCCACTTCCCTCTCAGGGCTGTGTGTAGTGACCGACTTCCATTGCTTAATATTGATGGTAAGAATACACTTGGTGGGAGATAGAAGGTTAGATTCTAGTTTGATCAGGGTTGAATTATCAGATCTTGGCTGAATACCTTCAAAGCTTTGGAGCAGATGAGAAAGGACGACCAACTCCTAAAGCATAAAGGCTGAGTGGGTGGGAGGCTAAAACTTCTGTGACTAAATTCTTTGCTTTTCAAGTCCAATTACTGTGTTCTCCACTAAGAGTTTTGTGATGTTTTAGGACTAGCTTTAAAGTGGGGAACAATTTCATTTTATCAATCATTGTCCATGTGCTGTGTTTCTAGCACTGTTTATTTATTGGCGTCTCTGTAAAAATAACAGCAACCACTTGTTATTGTGGAAACAGTCCCAGTGCAAATCAGCAGGGCTTAGCTTGATGCTGGCATTTTTGTTGCATGCCTCCTCAGAAATGCTTTACTTAATATTTTTGCCATAGAAAAAAAAAAAAAAAAACAGTAAAAGCTTTGAAGCCAGATGTCCCTTTTAAAAAGTGCTGATGGGGAATCTTTTCTCATATAGAAAGAGATGTCAGTTAAGGTGGTCACGTAAAGTCAGTTATGTTTAAAGTATCTGACTTTTTTTATTTATCTTAGTCAAACAAAACTGTGTATTCTAGTGAAGAAATCAAAGGTCATTCTGAAAAAGTTTCTGGTGATTGTCTTGCATTAGGAAGCCATATTAGCAGTGACTTCAGCCTTGGCAGGTGATAATGCTGTTCTAGTCCTGTTTGGAGGATGGAAGACTTCCAAAATCTAAGTCAGTTTTGGACTATAGATATTTTGCTTGCAATTTGTATAAGGCACTTTACTTGTTTTCTGATCTGCACCAAATCTTGATTGACAATTCTCTATCCCTCTTTTTAAAGTGTCAATAATAAATAACTGCTGATCTAAAATATATACCTATCAAGAAAGTGATGTATGTGTTAGAGGGAGTCAACAACCAAGAATTAGAGTAACTTCACTCCAGTGTTCTTGCCTGGAGAATTCCAGGGACGGTGGAGCCTGGTGGGCTGCCATCTATGGGGTTGCACAGAGTCTGATACGACTGAAGCGACTTAGCAGCAGCAGCAGCAGTTGGTTTTTCCTCCACATATTTCCCTTGATAGAATCAATTCTTGAGTGACATTTAACTCTGGTTCATCTGTTTCATATCAAAGTATAACCCACATAATCTAAATATATTTGGGCTAACCCTTCAACCTTGCTACCTTATCAGCATCATCATTGCCAATAAGTTTTAAATATGGCTGACCTAAGTGTCACTTCCCTTGTAGCTCAGTCAGTAAAAAATCTGCCTGCAATGTAGGAGACCAGGCTTTGATCCCTGGGTCAGGAAGAGCCCCTGAAGGAGGAAATGGCCACCCATTCCAGTATTCTTGCCTGGAGAATTCCATGGACAGAGAAGTCGGACATGACCTAGTGACTGAACTCAACTAACTTTCACTGCAAACATTTCTCCCACCTACCTCTCTAACTACTCTTTTGTTTTTTTTGGTGCTCAATTCAAGTATTGTATCCTGTGAAGCCTCACTTTCCCATTCTTAGTCATCCCTCCATGAATAAATCCCTCCTTCCTTTGCGTGTACCTCTACTGTGCTCATCAGACTTGAGAAATTCACCAGGGCTGGAGCTGTGCCTTGTCTACATTTGTATGCCAGCATCTGGCTCATTGTCTGCTGTTATAGAAAACTTGTCTAAGTGCTTGTTGATTGAAATGGTGCCATGTGCTTAATACTCCACTGGGATGAAAGATGCTCTCAAGGAGCATACAAGACAGTGCATCAGAGAAGACCTGACCATAAATACAAAGTAAGAATGTGTGTGCCAGGTGGCATTATCAGGGAAATGTATGAGACGGGCCTGGAAAGATGTGGGGAGAACCTTACAAACAATGGACCTGCATCAGCAAAGGGAGAAAGCATGAGGTATCTTCAAGTTGTCTGATGAATTTCAAGTTGTCCAGGTGACATTAGGTAGGTGTCAGGAAGCGATTGGGAGATAAGGTTGGAAACCTAATTGAGTCGAATGGCTGAAAGTCATGTTTCAGATTTTCTTTTTCAAAAGATAGCAAACTACTAAAGGTTTCTGATCTACCAAGCGTGGCGTGGGGAGGATGAACTGTCATTGCTTTGAGGTTTAAATGTAACTGGATTGCTGAGAAGAATGTGGACAGGAACCTTGACTAACTGCATGTTTCATTCTTTTGGGTACTGAATGCAGAACAGTAGAAGGGCATAGTCACAGCACTGTTTCAGAAGGATGATTTTGTCAGGGTGTAAGGAATGGGATAGAAATGAGCAGCAGGAGGCAGGGAGGCCAGTTGGGAGGCCAGAAGTTTTGAGGACCTGAAGAAATGCTTTGGATATCAAAGGAAAGGGGTGGAGTGGTTTGCAAACTGCTTTGCAGTGAAAACTCCATCAACAGTTAATTAGGCACATGGGTAGTTGGAAGAAGGGGTGGAAGGCAAGATAATGAATTGTGTTTCATATATATTAAAACTGAGATGCTGAAAACACATCCTGGGGATGTTTCCAGCAGATCATTGGACATCTGTGAAAAGAATATGAGGAAGAGATGTTAGAGAGATATTTGGCAGCTCTTCACTTTAAAGGGATAGATGACAAAAGTCACATGACTTGATGAACCCTTGGAGATGAAAGGGGCCCTGGATAGAAAATAATAGGAATTTTAGGAAAAGCTTTCATGTAGGGGATGGAAATAAAATAGCCAGCAAAACTGGCATTATGAAGCTAATAGAACCAGGAGCTTATGTGCTGAGGAAGCCAAGCTGGATGTGGTCTCCTGAGAGGATAGAGAGATGAAGAAACTTCAAGGACAATGGGATGGAGCATCCGCTGCTGTATCTCATCACTAGCAGATCACCAGGAAAATCCCTTCCTTTCAAGAGGGAACTTCCAGGTGAAAGACAGGGACAAAATCAAACTCCAGCAAGGGACTGCAAATTCAAATGCTTATAAGAACCTGGCAGGTGATATACTGTGTGTACTAAGTCACTTCTGTCATGTCGGACTCTGTAACCCCATAAACTGTAGCCTGCCAGGCTCTTCTGTCCATGGAATTCTCCAGGGAAGAATACGGGAGTGGGTATTCTCCAGGGGATCTTCCTGACCCAGGGATCAGTTCCAGGTCTCCTGCATTTCAGGTGGATTCTTTACCATCTGAGCCACCAGGTAAGCCCTGGCAGGTGATCGAAGTGAGCAAAGAGAGTCAGAGGAGACCATGATGACCTACTGATCACACGCCCCATCCACAGCAGTTGTGTCTAGACCATTGCTGCCATGTGGAAAGGCTGGCCCAGGGCAGCCAGCTGTCTGATCTTTACAGAGAAGACCAAAATCCTTATTTTTTTTTAAGTTAAATTTCCCAAATGGAAAAACTCTGTGGGAGTCAAGTGGAACAATTCTATCAGTGTATCTGGTTTCTGAGCCAACAGTTCTAGCAATCTCTACTAGGTTTGAAGGCACTGACCACAGGACAGGAGTCTTCTGTATATAAGGCAGTGCAAGAATAACCAGTCTGATGGATGCATTAGAGACTGGAGTGCTAGCTGGTGTCAAAGGGATGATTAAAGATACTGGAGCAAGAAGTCCAAGGAGCAGGTCAGAGGCATGAGATCTTTGGGGAAAACAGACACCTTTTCCTTTCAGGTGACAGTGATGAAGAGAGTGAAAACAGAGAATGTTAAATGTTGGGAATGGAGATTGAGGCAAATGAGGGAAGATTAAAAACTTTGAGCTTCATGTCATCTTTGGACTCTAAGAAATAGAGATTACCTATTGAGGATGAGGGAAGGGAAGACTACACTTGGGCCTTGGGAGAGTGGGGAGTGTTTGTGATAGTCCCTGGTGTCAGGCTTCACCAAGTGACAAATTAAACAAATAAAGACCTGGTTGAGATTGATCACATACATCTACAGGAATCTTCCATTTAATAAGATGTTTCAAGTGGCTTCTGCATTCTGGGTGCTGAGATAAGCCCTGGGGATTTCCAGTCAGATTAAGGGTGTAGAGGAAGAAATACATTATTACCACAAGGCTATCAATGTCATAAAAGCGACGCTATTGAGAAAAAAGGAGGAATGTCTTGGCAGGCTTTCTGAGGAGGCCACGTTTAAGTCTATGTTTGAAAGTTAAGTTGTAGCTGCTATGAAGACAATGGGGAAAGTCAGAAGAGACGGTACAGAAAACACAAGAGGTAACAACAGGCATGATGTACTCTGGGAATTCCAGCTAATTCCATGTGTCTGAAACACAGTGCCCTTTGCAGAGTGAGAGGAGATGAAATTGATGCGTTAACATGAAGAAATATGAATGGTCATGGAACATGAACTTGCTGATGGATGAGGAAAAGCCCTAGAAGAATGTGAAGCATGACAGTGACATCATCAACATGCTTGTTAGGAAGATCATACTGGCTAGAAGCAAGAAGGTCAAGAAGGAGGCCAATTTTGATCTGCAGTTAATTATGTGCAAAAAATACTCAGCCATGGAGGATATATCTTGATTGACTGAAGTTAATAATGATAATCTCTGTCTCTCCATCCACCGATTTTTTAAAACTTTTTATTTTATATGAGAGTACAGCCATTTTCTCCAATTGATGCTTTCAAACTGTGGTGTTAGAGAAGACTCTTGAGTGTCTCTTGGACAGCAAGGAGATCAAACCAGTTAATCCTAAAAGAAATCAACCCTAAATACTTATTGGAAGGACTGATGCTGAAACTGAAGCTCCAATACTTTGGCCACCTGCTGCAAAGAGCCAGCTCATTGGAAAAGACCCTGATGCTGGGAAAGATTGAAGGCAGAAGGAGAAGAGGGTGACAAAGGATGAGATGGTTGGATGGCATCACCAATTCAGTTGACATAAGCTTGGGCAAACTTCAGGAGATGGTGAGGAAGAGGGAAGCCTGGTGTGCTGCTGTCCATGGGGTCCCAGAGAGTTGGACATGACTTGGTGACTGAACAACGACAGCCAATTAATAGTGTTGTGATAGTTCAGGTGGACAGCAAAGAGATTCAGCCATACATATGCATGTTTCCATTCTCGCCCATACTGCCCTCCCATCTGAACTGCCACCTAATGTTGAGCAGAGTTCCCTGTGCTATACAGTAGGACCTTGCTGGTCATCTGTTTTAAACATAGCAGCATTCACTAATTGATCTAAGTTGGGACATGCAACCCACTTTAGGTTCACTTCAGTTCAGTCACTCAGTCGTGTCTGACTGTTTGTGACCCCATGAATCGCAGCACGCCAGGCCTCCCTGTCCATCACCAACTCCCAGAGTTCACCCAGACTCATGTCCACCGAGTCAGTGATGCCATCCAGCCATCTCATCCTCTGTTGTCCCCTTTTCCTCCTGCCCCCAATCCCTCCCAGCATCAGGGTCTTTTCCAATGAGTCAACTCTTTGCATGAGGTAGCCAAAGTATTGGAGTTTCAGCTTCAACATCAATCCTTCCAATGAACACCCAGGACTGATCTCCTTTAGGATAGACTGGTTGGATCTCCTTGCAGTCAAAGGGACTCTCAAGAGTCTTCTCCAACACCACAGTTCAAAAGCATCAGTTCTTCAGCGCTTAGCTTTCTTCACAGTCCAACTCTCACATCCATACATGACCACTGGAAAAACCGTAGCCTTGACTAGACAGATCTTTGTTGGCAATGTCTCTGCTTTTTAATATTCTGTCTAGGTTGGTCATAACTTTCCTTCCAAGGAGTAAGCTTCTTTTAATTTCATGGTTGCAGTGACCATCTGCAGTGATTTGGGAGCCCAGAAAAATAAAGTCTGACACTGTTTCCACTGTTTCCCCATCTATTTGCCATGAAGTGACGGGACCAGATGCCATGATCTTCGTTTTCGGAATGTTAAGCTTTAAGCCAACTTTTTCACTCTCCTCTTTCACTTTCATTTAGGTTAATAGGGTATAAAGGGATGCATACAAGGAGCCTTTAAGAAAGCATTGTTTGAAAAGAAAGAAATGCTTGAGAAGAAAGTTTCTATTGTCTCTTTCCTTCCTCTGTTTCTGGATGTTGCTCTGTGGAGATGTAATGATTGGAGCTGCAGCAATCATTTTGAGATCTGTGTGGTCTAGTTTGATCGAAGAAAAACAGGAGCCAGCACTCCCTTCCTTTTCCCCTTCCACCTCAATGGACCACTCTGGGCACCATGATTCCAAATGGCTTGACCAAGCAACACACTGTTTTCTGGGGAAACCAGAGCCAATTCCCTAAAGGACCACTTTGCATTTGCTATTTCTTTATCCTTGATCAACTTCCATTTTATTCTCTCACGCTGCTCTGGAATTGTATTCCCTTCTTTCCACTTAGAATCCCAGAGATGGAGGATCCTGGTGGGCTGCCATCTATGGGGTCGCACAGAGTCGGACACGACTGAAGTGACTCAGCAGCAGCAGCACCCTTTCCTCAACTTCAGTTTTCTAAGGTAAGACAAAGATGCTATTATCCAGAATCAGTTTTCTTATTGTATATTTGAAATACATATATTGTATATTTGTGGATGCCACTTGAGTTTGAATTCTCTTTCAAACATAGGCAAAGATGCACCTGATTTTTTTAAAGCTTTTTGTTTTAAGTAAATTATTATCTGTGAGGGACATTTATCAAAAATCTCCCTCTCTATTTTTTAAACACTCTTAAAGGAGGTGAAACAAGGTCTCAAGGGCAGTAAATGAACTCCTAGGATAAGTAAATATTTAACTGTCCTTGACTTTAAACATTAAATTGTCAGTTTGAACTCGACAATGATTTTTTTTAAGTGGCATTATTTCTCAAGGCATCAAGCCTGTTTGGCAAGTTCCTTTAAAGAGGGTTGGAAAAATAATTGAAAGATACATAATTATCCTTTGTTTGATGTTTGGTTATCTTAATGTCATCTAATATTAATGAAACCTGTAGCAAGTGATTGGAATATCCAAACTATTTTCTTTTGATAGATGTGGATACTATATTATTTTTTAAGCATTATTCTGTTAATCACAGAAGACTTTTTGATGCAGTTAAATTTGTCTTCTATTGAACATATGTAGGAGTTATACATAATTAATAAAAATATCCTTAAGGGGGAAAATGAGGCTTCAATCTCAGTGGCAGCATAATCATCTTGAATTCATAAATACCTCTACCTGTAGGGGTCTTAAATCATTAACCAGGAAAAATGAAAGACATAATTGAGTATATTAACCTACAATAATTTTATCCAAGATAAAAAAACAAAGTGTTAACCAAAATGTTAGCATACTGCTAAACTACCCAGAACAGAAGCACATATATAAAAAAGGAAAAATTGAGTCTGCTCTGGAAAGGACCAACCGAGTTGTACAACTTGAAATGGTCCCATCAAGAAAAACAAAACAAAAACATGACATGATAAGTCTAGCAAAGATTACATTCTTGATCATTTGAATTTGAATTTCAAATTACTCAACCATACTTTTCTTGAGACTAGAAAAACTTTCAAAACTCCCCCAAAAGACATTGGTAAATAATAGCACTCATCCTGAAATATGTACACGTGAAACACAGTCAACTCTTAACTGTCCTACTAATGGATAAGGGTACAGTAGACCCAAAATCAATCAGCAAATGTTTATTAAATGCTCCCTGTAGGAATCTGCCTAGAGATCAGCTGCCTAGGCTCCTGCAGCCATGTTCCCTGATCAAACTGGAAATTGCCAGTTTGATCTATGATCTATTTTATAATTGTGTTTGCCTAATCACAAGGCCCTCTGAAGAAGAGAAATAGGGNAACACTCTTAAAGGAGGTGAAACAAGGTCTCAAGGGCAGTAAATGAACTCCTAGGATAAGTAAATATTTAACTGTCCTTGACTTTAAACATTAAATTGTCAGTTTGAACTCGACAATGATTTTTTTTAAGTGGCATTACTTCTCAAGGCATCAAGCCTGTTTGGCAAGTTCCTTTAAAGAGGGTTGGAAAAATAATTGAAAGATACATAATTATCCTTTGTTTGATGTTTGGTTATCTTAATGTCATCTAATATTAATGAAACCTGTAGCAAGTGATTGGAATATCCAAACTATTTTCTTTTGATAGATGTGGATACTATATTATTTTTTAAGCATTATTCTGTTAATCACAGAAGACTTTTTGATGCAGTTAAATTTGTCTTCTATTGAACATATGTAGGAGTTATACATAATTAATAAAAATATCCTTAAGGGGGAAAATGAGGCTTCAATCTCAGTGGCAGCATAATCATCTTGAATTCATAAATACCTCTACCTGTAGGGGTCTTAAATCATTAACCAGGAAAAATGAAAGACATAATTGAGTATATTAACCTACAATAATTTTATCCAAGATAAAAAAACAAAGTGTTAACCAAAATGTTAGCATACTGCTAAACTACCCAGAACAGAAGCACATATATAAAAAAGGAAAAATTGAGTCTGCTCTGGAAAGGACCAACCGAGTTGTTCAAGTTGAAATGGTCCCATCAAGAAAAACAAAACAAAAACATGACATGATAAGTCTAGCAAATATTACATTCTTGATCATTTGAATTTGAATTTCAAATTACTCAACCATACTTTTCTTGAGACTAGAAAAACTTTCAAAACTCCCCCAAAAGACATTGGTAAATAATAGCACTCATCCTGAAATATGTACACGTGAAACACAGTCAACTCTTAACTGTCCTACTAATGGATAAGGGTACAGTAGACCCAAAATCAATCAGCAAATGTTTATTAAATGCTCCCTGTAGGAATCTGCCTAGAGATCAGCTGCCTAGGCTCCTGCAGCCATGTTCCCTGATCAAACTGGAAATTGCCAGTTTGATCTATGATCTATTTTATAATTGTGTTTGCCTAATCACAAGGCCCTCTGAAGAAGAGAAATAGGGGAGGAATGATAAAGGAGACAGGACAGTTTAAGGGAGGAGAATTTTAAGAAGACAGTGACTTAAATATTGCCCCAGGAATGAGAGGAATAAGGAAAAGACTTTGGAATTACTTAGAAGCAATCACCAGTGTTCTTCAAAAGAGCAATTTCAGACACTTCAACTTCTGACCAAATGAAATCATTGAAACTGGAATTAATCTTGAACTGCTGGAAAATGGGGGAAAAAATATATGAAACAACTGTTTTCAGACTTTGTACACAGGAATTGTGGGACTGTGACCCCTGAGAAAAGGTGGCCCTAAGATGGCCCTGGCTTTCTGCCCTGAGACACATGCCTGGCCGTGGAGTAGGGAACCCGTATAAACCACAATGATTGTCTTGAATTGAGGAGGCAATTCAAGGATACCTAAAGCTGATGGAAGCTGTAGGGCAGAGTTGCAGGGAGAAGGAAGCTACCCAGAAAGAAAGTTCCAGAAATGTGTATAGGCTCATTTTGAATCTTTGCTGAATACAATGAAACTCCATAGTTTGGTAAAGAGGTTTAGGAGCTGTGAGCTGAACAGTTTCTGAGCTTACACAAGGAAAACTGCTCAAGTTCTGACTAGCCAGAGAGGAGGGTTTTTGATGATCACTAGGAACATTCAATAGTGACTAGAGAAAGGCCATGCTTTAGGAGTCTTAAACTAGTCCTGGAAGAAAGGCTACTTTATATCTGCCCTAAAAAGGCTTAAAAGCAAGCCCCCAAAGGATCAAGTACCTTTTACTACCTGTCACAATAAAACACAAATCTTTAAGGAAAAGTAACAAAATCTAGACACTCAACAGTGTAAGATGCACAATTTCCAGTAAGATATTACTAAACATGCCAAGAAGCAGAAATATGTGACCTATAACCAGGAGAAAAATTGCTCAAAAGAAACAGACCCAGGAATGATAGAGATGCATAGAATTCACAGACAAGAATGTTGAAGCAGCTATTATGTTTGACTATTTAAATGAAAACCTGGTCAGTGAGGAGGGGAATGGAGGACATTCAATAAAAGAGAAATGAAGTTTCAACAAAGCAGTGGAGAGGGATATCAGACTGAAAAACAGGGAAGGGATGAGGAGGGCAAGATGAAGATAGTGGGCAAACACCGATTATTTAAGAAGTCTGGCTTCTTAAATATGTATGTATGACAAAGACTGCAAGGGCAGCAAGACCTGTCAAAGGCTTGGGTTGTTGGCTTATTTATTTCTTTTCTCCCAAGGGGGAAAAATGGGAAGCTAAAAATGAAAACTAAAGAAAAGAAAGTTGTTGGGGGGGAAAAAAATGTTTACTTGTTAGAAAGAAGAACTTCAGTGAGGTTAATGGTCTTAGGAAGCTTTCGGAGAGAAAACTCTTACCTCTAAGGAAAGCAGGAATGATTTTTTTTTCCCTGAGGTAATTGAAAGAAGGTGAATATAAAACAGAAACAGAGAATCAAGGGAATTAAACAAGGTAATTAAGAGTGAACAGTAGGCAAAACCATTCACTAAGAGGCTGTCAGATTGGGGAATCCAATGAGTAAGAAAATGAGAAGAGGGAGCCTGAACCAGTGGCTGTGGAAAGCAAGCCTCAGAGAAAATATCAGATAAATAAAAGGATTTCAAAGGTGTAACCCCATAACAGCCCCATTTCCCCCAAACACTGTGAATTGATTGGATGCCAGGAAGAAGGAAATTCTAAAATGCAAAGGAGGGATTTGAGTTCAAATGCTAAAAGAAAGATGATTTCCATTTTTCTTTTAGTATATAAATCCTAGTGAAAACATTCTGAGAATAATAATGTGGAGGGGGTTAGAACTGTGAAGAGACTGTGGACTGGAAAAGAAGAAGGAAAATGAGAAGCAGGGAAAACTTCAGATGAACCAAGCAAGGGTAGAATGGCTGTGAACATCAGACTATTAAATTTTTACTTTTGAAAGTACATTTGTAAACTTGGATAATAACTATGCAGAAGTGGTATTTGGTTGCAATAAAAACTACAAAGTCAGTTACATTTCTGTCTTGTGTGGTGAGATGAAGTCAGGCCAGGAGTCAGACAACATAATGTTGTGTCTGGTCTTTGACACTGACCATCTCTATGCTCTAGTCATCTCATCTCTGTGTGTCAGTTTCTACATCTGTAAAGTGGGCAGAATGCCAGTTATGCCTATCTCAGATGAACTTGCACAAATCAGATTTGAGTATACATGAAAACACTTTGTATGCTGTTAAATGCTATGAAGCATAGGATAAGTACAGACTTTTTCTGTGCTTTCTACCAGCTCACAAAGACTTTTCTTTCTCTTTGTCATTTTCAATCACTCAGTCACATCCAGCTCTTTGTAACCCCATGGACTGCAACACGCCAGGCTTCCCTGTCCTTCACTATCTCTTGGAGTTTGCTCAAACTCATATCCATTCAGTCGATGGTGCCATCCAACCATCTCGCCCTCTCTTGCCCCCTTCTTCTCCTGCCCTCAATATTTCCTGATATTTCAGGGTCTTTTCCAATGAGTTGGCTCTTTGCATCAGGTAGCCAAAGTATTGGAGCTTCAGTTCAGCCTCAGTCCTTCCAATGAATATTCAGGACTGATTTCCATTAGGATTGACTGGTTTTCTTTCCTTGCTATCCAAGGGACTCTCAAGAGTCTTCTCCAGCATCACAGTTTGAAAGCATCACCTAACCATCCAGCAGGATGATTCCACTCCCCATGTTGGATTTGTCACATCACTCCACCCACTACCTACAATTGATTGGATCAGAATTGAACACTGAATCCTAGATGGACCCATTAGATTCTCTCTTCTGAGAATTTAGAATTGGGACCAAGATTATCCAATTAGAAATGGTCATCTGAACAGAAATATCAACTCTGGAGTACTAGGTTGGCCATAGGCTGCCTGCTGAGAGTATGGAGATGTAGAGATTCTCCCTCTTGTCTAGACAGAGAATAAGGCTGATAGGAAGGGAGAAACTGTGATGAGAAGAGAAAGGTTAATACTTCTGATAGCTGCACAGCTCTGGGATCTTCCTCCTGAGGCCTGACTATTTTACTATTTCTGTAAAACACTCCTGTGTCCTACAGATAAAATCCGTTTTTTGTTTGTTTGTTTGTTTGTTTGTTACATATTATGGCTCAAGCGTTTTTCTGTAATTTGCAACTAAAGAATCTTAGGTAAAGCACCATAGTGGGCTGAATAGTTTCTCCCTCCAAAAAAAATCACACCTACCCAGAACTTCAGAATGCATCCTCATGTGGAAATAGGATCTTTGAAGATATAATTAGTTAAGATGAGGTTTTGGGGCTAGATAATAGTGGTGACTGGTGTTTTCATGAGAATACAAGAGGACACAAGAAATACACACAGAGAAGTCCATACTGAGATGAAGGTGGGCAGAGACTAGAGTTACGCTGCCCCAGGCCAAGGAATGCCTGAGATCACCAAAAGTTTGAAGAAACAAAGAAATTCTTCCTGAGATCCTTCAAAGGGAGTGTAGCCCTGCTGACACCTTGATTTCAGACTTCTGGCCTCCAGAATGGTGAGAGAATAAATGTTTTTTCTAATGCATTTGTTTTTTAATTGAAGGATAATTGCTTTACAGAATTCTGTTGTTCTCTGTCAAACCTCGACATGAGGGAACTCAAACAGGGGCTCTGTATCAACCTAGAGGTGCAGAGACTAGAGTTACGCTGCCCCAGGCCAAGGAATGCCTGAGATCACCAAAAGTTTGAAGAAACAAAGAAATTCTTCCTGAGATCCTTCAAAGGGAGTGTAGCCCTGCTGACACCTTGATTTCAGACTTCTGGCCTCCAGAATGGTGAGAGAATAAATGTTTTTTCTAATGCATTTGTTTTTTAATTGAAGGATAATTGCTTTACAGAATTCTGTTGTTCTCTGTCAAACCTCAACATGAGGGAACTCAAACAAGGGCTCTGTATCAACCTAGAGGGGTGGGATGGGGAGGGAGATGGGAGGGAGGTTCAAGAGAGAGGGGATATATGTATAGCTATGGCTGATTCATGTTGAGAATAAATTCATGTTGGTTTAAAGCCACTCAGTTTATGCTGCTTTTTACAGCAGTCCCAGAAAACTGGTACAATTATTATAGGATGGGGTGTTCAAGCTCTGTTATAGAAAGGTCCAGGCTCTATACTAAGAAAGCCGTGAAATCTCGTAAGTACCTTTTAAGCCCACAGCCCCTTTCTGAGAAATAGGCCATTTGCGGTTTGTTCTGCATAAAGCTGCTCTATTTGGGCTCCTCATGCTGCTCCATGAGTTCCAGCACTAAATCTCCATCATCAGAGACCATTTGGGCATGCTTCCTGTTTCAACCTGTCTTAGTCTGCTCAGGCTGCCATGACAAAAAGCTATAGACTATGTGACCTCAGCATCAAAAATTTATCTCTCACAGTTCTGAAGGCTGGGAAATCCAAGACCAAGGTGTGGACCCATTAAATTCCTAATGAGGGCCCTCTTCCTGGCTTGCACATGACTATTTCCTTTGCTGTGTTCTCACAAAGACTTTCTTTGGTGGGTGTGCAGAGAGAGAGAGAGAACGAGATCTCTATCCTTCTTTTTTTCTTTTTAAAATTTTATTTGTTTATCTTTGGCTGTGCTGGGTCTTCGTTGCTGCACAGGCCTTTCTCTAGTTGTGGCAAGTGAAGGCTACCCCCCAGCTGTGGTGCCCGGGACTCTCACTGAGGTGGCTTCTCTTGTTGCAGAGCAACGGATCTAGAGCGCAGGCTCAGTCGTTGTGCACGTGCTTAGTTGCTCCGTGGCATGTAGGATTCTCCCCCATCAGGGATCAAACCTGTGTCCCCTGCATCGGCAGGCGGATTCTTTACCACTGAGCCAGCAGAGAAGCCCCTCTATCCCTCTCATTATGCTGTGGTTGTTGTTTAGTTACTAAGTCGTGTCTGACTCTTTGTGACCCCATGAACCCCATGTGACCCCACCAGGATCCTCTGTCCATGGGATTCCCCAGGCAAGAATACTGGAGTGGGTTGTCATTTCCTTCTCCAGGGGATCTTCCCTGGAGAATCTTCCCAACCCAGGGATGGAACTTGCATTTTCTGCATTGGCAGGTGGATTCTTTACCACTGAGCCACCTGGGAAGCCCTCTTCTTATAAGATCACCAATTCTGTCAGATTAGGACCCCAACCTATGACCTCATTTAACCTTAATTATCTCCTAAAAGCCCTATCTCCAAGTATAATCACACTGGGAGCCTAGGGCTCCAACATATGGATGGGAATAAAGACTAAGCTTACAGTACTCAAGAATGAATATGATGATCACGAAGATTTAATATTCATTTTGGGGGATGGGGGTGCAAATTAAAAATGTGTCCCAAACTTTGCCACTACTTCTCCTCCTTCACTCCTTGGTGATGTCACGTAAAATCCCCAGTTCCCTGAAGTCTCCCTTCCAGAATGTCTGCTGGAGAGCTTGTTTCATGGGATTGGCCCAGTCCTGCTGGAAGGCAAAAATGTGTTCTCAAAGTATACACACAGAGTCACTGATTTTTCTCCTTATTGTTTTGTTAGAGTCTTTTTACCAACCAGTTGGTTCATTCTTGATTCCAATGCACAAGTTACACTGAAAGACAATCTAGGATAATTCCTGTCACCTTGCCAAGTCACAAAGTGCTTCTAAGTTATAAATTATTATACTCACATGTATGTGTACATGTACATATACACACATGTAAGAATATATATATTATACATATATTTATAGATATATTTTATGTGTATTACACACACACATATATGTATGTCAATTATACTTCCTATGTATCTGGTATTGTACTAAGTGATTTACATATTTCAACATATTTTATCCTTACAACAATTTCAGGCTGTATTAGTATCTAATAGTCCAGAAAATAAAAGCGCAAAGAGGTTAAATAAGTTTCCTAGGCCCATACAGCTGGCACTAATGCTAGGACTTGACCCACACAAACTGGTTTCAGAGTTTATGCCCTTAAATACTATGCTTTACAGCCAAATTGATAAGCCATAGTCTCAGCTATAAGAAACTGCTAGTGTATTTATTGGGGCAAATGATGAGCAAGAGGCATAGGAAGATTGGAATCAGAAAATTATTATAGGAAACACATTATTTTGAATGAACCATCTCTCAGCCTACTATTTCTATATAGACTCTGATGGCCATGTAGTAACTGCCAGTCCCAGAAGTAAACACAACTTGCCTTGGAATAAGATGATATCAGTGAAGTGCTCTGTGTGTTAACTTTATCTGTTTCTGGACAGTGGGCCATAAACCATCTGGTATATGTGGAAAGAGGCATAAAGTCTTTCTCATCACAGTCTGTGTGTCCTGAGCAAAGAGTTGGTTGCTCTAAAGTCTTATCCCCAGGGCAGAAAGGAAAGAAGATTGTGCTCCTTCCCATAGCTCATACTAATCAAGTGCCCCTGTGTGCTCCAACAAGAGGTTCTTCTTAGTTGGATGAATGGATGTGTAGAGAGGCAGGAGGCCAGGACTTATGGGCTCAAGAATGTGTAAGATTTATTGGAGCTGCTGGTTAGAACACTGCTGTTTTCGTGAACTGGACCAAAAATGCTCTCACACCAAGCTTTCACCAATAAAATAAATAGCCTCAGGTGTCTATCGACCTAAGAGGACCTGCTTGTAGTTGATATAATTGCCAAACCACTCTGGGAACTTGACAGATGAGTCCTTTAGCCTTCAATCCAGGATGAGAATTTGCACCAAAAAAACAAGACTAATGCTTTTTGAAAGAAATATAAATACCCATTTTCTTAATCTTTCATTCATTCATTCAGCAAATATTTATCAAATACCTACTGTGTGATAAGCACTATTCTTGGAGATTGAAATACATCAGTGAGCAAAACAAAGATTCATGCCTCCATGGGAGTTGTACTCTAGTGTGGGGAGACAGATGAATAGCAGTAGACTTATTTATTAATAAGTAAATAATATGGTATAGATGAAGAAACTCTCAGTGTTATAGAAAAAGAAAGAAGAGCAGATTAAGAAGGATTGAAAGTGTTGAGGGATGGTTGCAATTTTAAATAGAATGGTTAGGATAGACCATCTTAAGAAGACATTTGAACAGACTTGAAGGAGTTGAAAGGATTAGCCTTATGGGCATCTGGGGAAAGAGTATAGCAGGCAAAGGGAACAGCAAGGCAGCAGTGTGCCCAGTATGTCTGAAGAATAGTAGGAAGCTAGGATGGTAGAGCAGTTGGCAAGGGGTGGTGTGGAGCAGGGGGGATGGACTGTGAAAGACAGAGAAAAGTAACAAGGACCTGATCATGTGAGAGTGGGTAGGCCACTGTCAGGATACTTTCACACTGTAGGGTTTTTACTCTGAATGAGATGGAACTCTATTAGAAGAGTTTTGAGCAAAGACGTGACATGCTCTCTCTTATGTTATAACCAGATCACTGTGACTGCTATGTTGCAAGTTGATTGTAAGAGTAGAAATTGGAAAACCAGATAGAATGCAATTTATATCAAGAAGAAAGGATGCTGGCAGGGATCAGATTGTAACAGTGGAGGTGGTGAGAAATAGTAATATTTGGGGTAGAATTTAAGGGTAGAGACAGTTGGAATTGCTATGGATTAGATGTGGTACGTAAGAAAGAAAGAAAAAGACAAGTCAGATGACTGCAACCATTAAGATGGAGAAGACTGCATAGGGGGCAGGTTGTTGGATATATAATTGTGGAGGTCACAGGAAAATGCTGGAGATAAATGGAAATAGGTGTGGAGTTGCTGGTGCACAGACATATTTAAAGTCAAAGGCTAGATTAGATCACAAAGGAAATGATATGTATAGAGAAGAGGTCAAAGGAGCAGGCCTTTAAGCTTAATACTCCAACATTAAGGGATTGGGAGAAAAAGAGGGTTCAAAAAAGGAGAGCAAGATGGAATAACCAAGAGGTAGGAGGGTAACCTAAATGCTAAATTCTGGAAATCAAGGGAAGAAAATATGTCATGGAGTTGTAATGACATGAAGTATGTATGTCAAAGCTGACATCAACTGTGTCAAATGCTGTTGAAAAGTCAAGTAAGATGAAGACTGGGAATGATCATTGGATTTACCAACATGGAGATCATTGGTGATTTTGCTAACAAATGTTTTACTGGAGTGATGAGAAAAATCTAGATTGGAATATGTGTACAAATAAATGGGTGCTTTTTATTATGTATGAATTGTACCTTGATAAAGTTGATTTAGAAGCTCAAGAAGAGCCACTTCTTTCAGTGGCAAAGACTCTGAGTTCCCAATGCAGGGGGCCAGGGTTCGATCCCTGATCAGTGAAGCTAGATCCTACATGCCACAACTAAGAGTTCAGATGCCACAACTAAAAGATCTGATGCGCAGCAACGAAGACCTGGTGCAACCAAATAAATAAATAAACAATAAATATTTTAATTAAAAAATAAAAGCACAAGAAGAAAGGAAGTATAAAATAGGATCACCAACACTTTTAATTACCACAAACATCCATCAAGATTAGAATGAGTAGATAAATTACAGTATAGTCATCCAAGGGAGTATTATAGACTAAGAAGGGGTCTGTAAGCTACAGCCTGAGAGTCAAATCCAGCACAAGGTTTTTCTTCTTCTTTTTTTTTTAATCAAGTTTCACTGAGACAGAGACACAACCATTTGTTTACATGATATCCATGGCTGCTTCAGTGGGCTACAGCAGCAGAGTTGAGTAGTTGTGCTAAAGCCCTATATCCACAAAGCCTCAAATATTTACTATCTTGTCCTTTACAGAAAATGTTTGCAAATCTCTGGTCTACAGCAGTCAGAATGAGTGGACTATTGCTATTCATAACACCATGGACTAATTTTACAAATAGAATGTAGAGGGGAAAGAAGCCAGATACAAAGGAGTATACACTGTATAACATCATTTGTATAAAGTTCAAGAATGGGAAAATTAATCTAGGATGCTAGAAGTAAGAATAGTGGTTACCTTGGGGTTGGTGACTGGGAAGGATCAGGGGGTGAGCTTCAAGGGTGCTGATGACCGTCTTCCTTTTTTAAAAATGTCTTTTGGCTGCACCATCTGGCACATGGGATCTTAATTCCCCAACCAAGGATCAAATCCATGCCTCCTGCATTGGACCACCAGGGAAGTCCTTGGTGCTTATAATCTTCTCATTCTTGACCTGGTGCTGGTTACCAGGATTGTTCACTTGGTGAAAATGAACTGAGCGCTTAGGATTTTCTGCACACTTCTGAATGTCTAAGATAAAGTTTACTAAAAATTAAAAATGGTAAGAGAGGAACCAGAGAGACGGGTTATAGCAACTCCTCCATGAAGTTTTGCTGCAAAGGGGAGGAAAGTTGTGAGGGGTAGTTCACAGAGGGAGTAAGCTTAAATAAAGTGTTTTTGTTTTGTTTTTTAAGCTGGGAGAAATAATAGCATGTTGATGGGAGGAGAAAACTGAGGACTTTAGAAGAGAAAGGGGAAAATGCTAGATTGATGTCCTTGACTAGATGAGAGGGGATACAGTCTGGTATGTACAATTAAAGGCACTGGCTTTGAACAGGAACACAGGGAATTCATCTATGCTAACAGCATATTTTGGATAACTTAAGACACCTATGACCTGGTGGTAAAAAAGAAGAATAAATCTTGGTTACCAAGGAATTCCTTTATGGTTTTCCCAAAGCACTTCCCTATTAGCCACTTGGTAAACAATAATTTTACTAACAGTCAGTACTTCACAGGCTACACAGACCTCATTCAACACTCACTTTCTATTGAATACAGTCGATTTCCGGTCTTTCTGATGAGATGGCATGTCCCAGCCCAGAGTAGCTAAAGTGATAGCCTGGTTCCTGTGACTAAGCCGGGAACATAACCAAGGTCTCTGCATCATTTCCTAGGGCTACCATGATAAAGTGGGCTTCTCCCATGGCTCAGCGGTAAAGAGTCTGCCTGTAATGCAGGAGATGTGGGTTCAATCCCTGGGTCAGGAAGATACCCTGAAGGAAAGCACCACAACCCACTTCAGTATTCTTGCTTGGAGAACCCCATGGACAGAGGAGCCTGGCGGGCTATGGTCCTACAGTCGCAAAGACCTGGACACGAATAAAGTGACTGAGTACACACACACCATAGTAACGTACTACAAACGAATGCCTCCACAACAGAAATCTATTGTCTTACAGTTCTGGAAGCTAGAAGAAGGAGATCAAGATATTGGCAGGGAGGGAGAATGTCCCCTCTGTCCCCTTCTTCTCTCCCAGCAGCTGGTGGCCATCGGTGGCTCTCCCTGATTTATGGGCACATCGCCCTGAGCCCACATGGTTGTTTTCTCTGTGTGCTTTGTCTGTTTTCTAAATTTCCCTTTTTTATAAAGACACCAGCCATAGAGTGTTGGAAACCCACCCTACTTCTATATGACCTCCTTAGAACCAACCACATCTATAAAGACCTTATTTTTCAATAAGTTCACATTTTGAGGTCCTGGGGTGTTAGGGCTTCAAGATATAAATTTAGGGTTGGGGGGCACACAATTCAACCCATGACAGTCTTGTAATGTCACATTTAACGTCAGCCTTAATGACTGTAGGGTAGGCAATTGCAGACCAGAGAGGACTGGGATTCATGGGGATTGAAAAGGCCTTTTTTGTGTGTCTCATGCCTACCAATCCCATCATTTGAACCTGCTGTTTTTGAAATGACTCTGATGTGACTGTTTTGACCTGTTATAGAGGCAGAATCTTGAAAAATAAGAGATAATGACTAGGAAGGTGAAAGGTGAAGGCAATTGCAGAGGGAGGCGTTCTAAGGCAGTGACTATTTGTATTGAATAAATGTTTGTCTTTTACAAAATAAAAGCTGCTTCCCTAGGCTTTACTTCTGAGAGTCTTTTTTTTTTTTATATATACTTGCTTACTTATTTATTTGGCTGCATCAAGTCTTAGTTGTGGCACTTGGAATCTTTGTTCCCTGACCAGGGATCAAACTCCTGTCCCTTGCATTGCAAGGCAGATTGTTAAATACTGGCCCATCAGAGAAGTCTCACCCCTGAGGTTCTGATTCTGCAGGCCTAGAGCCCAGGAATCTGCATTTTTAGCCTGTTTTAAAGTGATTTGGATGCCATAGTCTGACAAAGAGCTCCTTAAAGAGCCAGTGGTTCTTAAAGAGCCAGTGGGGAAACTGAAGCAACAAGACACTGGGCCTTGCCAACTAGAGAGTCCACAGAACCATAGAACCCCTGAGGCCAGAGCTCCGAGTGCCCAACAAGACCGTCAGGATCACCTCCTCATTTTTCAGGTGAGAGAATAGAACCAAGAGATGATGACATCAGGAAATTTTGAGCATTTAAGAACAAAGAGAGACACAAAAATAGGACTTAAATATAAAAAGAGGATTACAATGGATAAAGTGAAAAGAGAGACAAGAAATGTGAGGAGCTGTCCCTTAAGCCTGTGTCTAGACTAGATAATGTCTCCTTTCTCTTTGTCAGGTTGTAGAAGGTGTCAGGCTTCAGAGTGGGCCACCGCCATTCTTTTGAGGTAGGCCTGGGCTCCTAAAGAAGGTTATTTACCCACAGGATAAAGAATAAGTCTGTTTGAATATTTATTCATTGGAGTTGATTGCTTCTCATGGCACTGCCTCATCCTTAGCAGGCAAAGATAGAATAAGAACCCAAGAAAAATAGTTGGGAGTGTGGGATTAATCGATAATTTTCGATTAACTGTGATTAGATTTTGACAGATAGACTTCTGAGTATAATAATTCTAAATTCCAAATTCTAAGTATAATAATCTATACCTGAAGAGCTTCTTTACTGGTCTTTCAGCTTCTTGACTTCTTCTTAATATTCACAGTCACCCTGTAGTAGGTATTACCCTCACTGGGCAGATATTTTAAAGATGAAAATCTGATCATACCTTTTCATTGTTAATAATCTTTCAGTGATTCCTTGCTTTTCACCAATTGACTCATTAATCCTTCCTTGAGAAACTGTGTTATAAACTTAAACTAACAGAAAAAAGGAAGGACAATTTGGACAAGGATGTACATAATAGCTTTACTCATGATATTAAAAAACTAGAAACAAACCAAAACCCAACAATGAATGGCAGGGCTAAGCAAATCCTGCTCTATCAACACACTGGAATACTCTGTACCTCCTGTAAATGATAAGAATCTGGTCTATACTGAGGCAGGAAGTGTATCTAAAGGTGAAAGGGAAAGTGAAGTCGCTCAGTCATGTCCGACTCTTTGTGACCCCGTGGACTGTAGCCCACCAAGCTCCTCTGTCCATGGGATTCTCCAGGCAAGAATACTGGAGTGGGTTGCCATTTCCTTCTCCAGAGGATCTTCCCCACCCAGGGATAGAACCCAGGTCTCCTGCATTGCAGGCAGATGCTTTAACCTCTGAGCCACCTAAAGGTAGAAAATGTGAAATAAACTTATACACCTTGCTTTTGTCTCTGTAAAAATATACATATTCAAACTGACAAAGACTAGACAGTAATAAAATGTTTGGCATTGTATGTGACTCAGATTTTCTGTTTAAGTATGACATAAAAATTTTAATGGGAGAAATAATCCCCTTGGAATTTTCTGCTGGGGGCACTCACGTAGGATTTTTATCCTATGAAGAAAAAACTAGATGTGGAACTTAAAAACCCAAGACCTCAGTACAGGGAGTTCCTTGGTGGTCCAGCGGTTAGTACTCCACACTGCTAAGGATGTGGGTTCAGTCATTGGTTGAGGAACTAGGATCCCTCAAGCCATGTGACATGGCTGAAAAAACAGATAAAATTTTTTTAAATAAATTAAAAGGAGACAAGAGGGATTAAATGGTTTAAAAAAAAAAACAGAGCCCTCTGTACAACAGGTTGGACTAAGGACACGGTGAGAGTTTTATGTTGGGATGTCAGTGGTTGAGTCAATTCAAGTCAGAATGGGGTCAGGACAGACAGCCCACAGCCCATGGCTGTACTGAGTGTGCTCACAGATGCACATGCACACTCGGTCCGTGGTCACGTCAGGGACTGCTGCCACAGCAGCTCAAAGCCACTGGGAAGTTACAGAGCAGGAAAGAACTGCCTGCTTAACCAAGAGAAAAACTGCTCAGACTTGATCAAGCAGAACATTAGTCTGTGATGTCAAACTGACCTTAAGCACAGTTTCCAAGAGGCTCCAGGAACAGTTCACCAAGTTCTCTTCTCTTTATTGGTATGTATTGCATAAAAGCATGGCATTGAAAGCCCACTATTAATGCACACAAATTGCTGAAGCACCCGAACTTCAGTATCTATTCAAATGTGGTCCCTAGGTCTTGTCCTAGTTCTCGTCCAGGGTTCTTCCCCTGACCCTAAATCTTACAGTATTTACTGTATCTTTCATTAAACAATATGATTGCTAATTGAATCCTAGTGGATTGATGGTCAGAGATGTTGCTCTTCTAGATTCTCTGGGTTTTCTGTCTTTGTGAATCTGGATCCTCAGTCTTGGCTTATCCTGGGTTGGCTGGGACCTAAGAAAAACTGGCTCATATATCCCAAATTCAGGTGAGTCTGGTTTATATCAGAAAATCAATTTAATCATTTACAATGAGAAAGGATTGGTAGCAGCCAAGTGGGGTGATATTTATGTTGGCCAGTTTGCAATTTCTCTTCCCACGAAGAAAACAAAGACCAGAAGTTTGTTGCTGTGAGAGCATCAGTTTTTGGTACAAGGAAGGGGGTCTCAGATTTATTTATAAATTGATCTGCTTAGAGTTCCCTGATTCCCTTTATCAATGTCTACTCCTCTAAAGGTCTAGCTCACACTTTACTTATTCTGTGAAACTTCTACCCCTGGGTCCTTGGGAAAAATGAGTCGCTCACCCAACCAGGTAACCATAACTTTTATACCTATTATAGCACCAATCACTTGCATTCTACAGTTCTTGATGTACCTGTCTCCCTTGCTGTTTCAATAGTTGAGACAGTGACAGAGTCCCTGTCCACTTCTGTTTTCTCAGTGCCTTCAGTTCAGTTCAGTTCAGTTCAGCCTCAATGCCTAGCACATAATTATTCAGTGTAGAGCTGCTTAATAAATGAAGGAATGAGTGAACAAATGAAGTTTTCTCCATCTACCCCAATGACCTCTAAGTCAAGTTGTATTACATGGACTGTGAAGAAGGCTGAGCGCCGAAGAATTGATGCTTTTGAACTGTGGTGTTAGAGAAGACTCTTGAGAGTCCCTTGGACTGCAAGGAGATCCAACCAGTCCGTTCTGAAGGAGATCAACCCTGGGATTTCTTTGGAAGGAATGATGCTAAAGCTGAAACTCCAGTACTTTGGCCACCTCATGAGAAGAGTTGACTCATTGGAAAAGACTCTGATGCTGGGAAGGATTGGGGGCAGGAGAAGGGGACGACCGAGGATGAGATGTCTTGATGGCATCACGGACTTGATGGACATGAGTCTGAGTGAACTCCGGGAGATGGTGATGAACAGGGAGGCCTGCTGAGATTCATGGGGTCGCAAAGAGTCGGACATGACTGAGCAACTGAACTGAACTGAGATAGATATGCAGAGCAATCTGGTGACTTCCCTGGTGGTCCAGTAGTTAAGACTTTGCCATCCAATGCAGACGGTGCTGGATTGATCCCTGGTTGGGGAGCTAAGATCCCATATGCCTTGTGGCCAAAGAAACAAATCAAACAAAAAACAGAACCAATATTGTAACAAATTCAATAGAGACTTTAAAAATGATCCACATTAAAAGAAAAAAAAAAAAAGACCAATTTGTGTGTATGTGAGAGAGAAAGAGAATGAATACTACTCCCAAATGGGGAGAGATCTACCCAAATATTATACCATGGGGAACACGTAAAAGCCAGTTTTTTGCTGCTGCTGCTGCTAAGTCGCTTCAGTCATGTCTGACTCTGTGCGATCCCATAGACGGCAGCCCACCAAGCTCCCCTGTCCCTGGGATTCTCCAGGCAAGAACACTGGAGTGGGTTGCCATTTCCTTCTCCAATGCATGAAAGTGAAAAGTGAAAGTGAAGTCTCTCAGTCGTGTCTGACTCTTCGCGACCCCATGGACTGCAGCCCACCAGGCTTCTCCATCCATGGGATTTTCCAGGCAAGAGTACTGGAGTGGGGTGCCATCCTGCCTTAGCCTGCTTCCTTGTTTTATTGAACAATTTGACCCCTTCCACAAGCATATTGATTTGGATTCTCCTAGCTCACCTTTTACCCCTCCTGCCCTCCTCCACTGATTTTTGGATTCCTACTTCTCAAAGGACCCACAGCATTAATGTTACCTGTGAACTTGCAACTATGGCTCCTCAGGCACCAGAACCACGGAATCAGAATCTGAATTTTAACAAGACCCTTGCAAGTGATTTGAGTGCACATTTGAGTTGGAGAAACTCTGCTTTAAATTATTATGATGACTGCTGCTCCTGGCTCATGGTTTTCCTTTCTAACTTGTCTCCTGGTATTCTTAAGTCATCAATATCCATCGTATTAGTTATCTGTGACTACGTATAAAATCAACCTGACTTACTGGCTTAAAACACCAGACCTTCACCATCTCACAATTTCTGTGCATCAGGAATCCGGGCAAGACTTCTCTGGATCTTCTAACTCAGGGTTTCTCACAGGACTGCAGTTGAGATGTCAGCTGGGGAGGAGTCACTCCAAACTCACTTGTGTGATTGATGGTGGGCCTCGTGTCCTCATGGGCTGTTCCTTGCCTGGTTGATCTCTTGATTGGGCAACTCACAGTATGGCTTAATAGAGCAAACAAGTGAAAAAGTAAGAAAGGGGATGTGAGATGGAAGCCGGAATCTTTCCATAATCTCAGGAGTGACAGTCCATTGTTTTTGCCTTATTTTATATGTTAAAAATAAATCACTAAGTCCAATCTATGCTCAAGGGGAAGGGTTACACGGGGTATGACTAACAGGAGGTGGGGATTTGGAGGAGCAATCTTAGAGGCTGCCTTACTATATCCCAGTGTGTGCATGCATGTTCAGTTGCTTCAGTTGTGTCTGACTTTTTTGTGACCCCATAGACTGAAGCCCACCAGGCTCCTCTGTCCATGGAATTTCCCAGCAAGAATACTGGAGTGGGTTGCCATTTCTTCCTCCAAGGGATCTTCCAGACACAGAGATCGAACCTGCAGCTCCTGGATAAGCAGGCAGGTTGGCAGGTGGAGTCTTTGCCACTGAGCCACTTGAGAAGCATATCCAAATGCATTTTCCTCTAATAACTTGACTGACTAGTTTCTACTTCAGTCATAATTTGTATAACCATACCTGGAACTTCAACACCACTTGGAATTCTATCTTCTCCAAACATTTACCCTCTGTGCTTTTTGACATGACTACAACTTGTCATTCCCTTTACTTGACCCACACCTTCACTCACAACAGACATGACCTCCTAGCCCATTCATTCTTTCTAGTTCTAGTCTATTAACATCTTTCCTTTCCTACTCAAAGCTCCACACAGAGCATTTCCTATGAGTGGCTAGTTATATATGGGCTTATTAAAAACCTAGGAACACCTACTCTCACCTATTTGATTTGTAGGACGGTCACCATTCCTTCCCCCACTTTAGGAAAGAGCTAGCATTCTCTAGTTTTTCTTCCATTTCCACACTGATAAGCACGCCTGAAGGAAATTATGAAGTCGTGCTGATTGGATGCATTCTCTTCAAGCTCCCAAATCTACATTCAGTATTCTTGTCTACCTTTAGCCTTCCTCCAGTGGAAAACCTTCCCCAGTTTGGCTATTTCCTCTTGAGAATATTCGTATCTCTTCACTCATCGTTTTTTGTCCCTCCTGTCTCAGAAGACTAGGTGCTGATGCTCTTTTCTGGGTCTAAACTCTTCAAGTGTCCTTTCATTCCGTCCTCTCTCACTTCTTCGGCTTTGATCCATCAGTTCCTCTCTCTATGTATTGCCTTCTGCCTTTCAGCTTGCAAGCATTTCAACAGTAAAGGCAACCTTGACCCAATTATAGCTTCAAGCTACTACTTCCTTTTTACCACTAACTGCATTTTTAAACTTATTATAATTTTCAAATATACGGAAAAGTAGAGTATCATAATAGAGTACCAAAATAGATATCTACATTCTTGCACCTACTCTTAATAGTTGGCATATTTTCTTCCTGAAGTATTCAATTAAATTATAGACATCTTGACATTTTACCCCTAAATACTTTAGAAAGAACCTATTTAAAATGTCATTATCATAATTAGCAAAACTAATAATAATGCCTTCATTTTATGTAACAGACCATGTTTAAATTTTCCCAGTCTTCTAAAAAATGTATTTTAATGCTAGCTTTTTTTTTAATGCTAGCTTTTTAAAGTAGAATTCAATTAAAGACCATACATAGCCTTGGCTGCTATATGGCTTCTCTTTTGATTTCAACAATGGTTTCCACCCTCTTGTATGTCAGTGAGTTGTTGAAGAGATTGGGCCCATTGTCCCTATTGAATGTTTCACTTTCTGGATTTGTCTACTTGTTTATTTTTTAGTGTCACTAAGGATTCATCTACCCTTGTATTTTCTGTAGTCTGGAGATGAGATATAAAGGCTGATTTCAATTCAACTTAAACATTTTTGTTGGGAATATTGGTAGTTGGTGCTATGTGCCTTATATTCCATCACATCTTAGGCACGTAACTTTTTTTCTTTTTCTTTATTCTTTATGGCTACATCAGGTTCCAGAGCACACAGGCTCAATAGGTGCAGTGCATGGACTTAGTTGCCCTGAAGCATGTGAGATATTAGTCTCCCAACCAGGGAATGAACCCACATCCCCTGCATTGGAAGGTGGATTCTTAACCACTGGGCCACCAGGGAAGTCTCTATGCATATAACTTCCGACTTTCTCACTTTTAGTGATGCTAACATTAATCACTGAGTTAAGGAGGCAACAGCCAGATCTTCCCAATGGTAAGTTACATTTGTTTTCCATTGCAATCAGTAAATAATCAGTCCATGGAGTGATACTTGGGCCCGATGTAATACCAAGAAGCTTTTAAGACTCTCATATTGCTGCCTTTTACCCCATTCCCTAATTCTTCTTCCCTTCTCTTTCCTCTTCTGCAGAAGGTCACTATTGACTTCCTTACCAAGAAAACCAAGAGCCTTTGGCTTTTTATGAAGATGAAAAAAGACTTTGAGGGCAAGGAAAGCAGTGATGAAAGGCATCCACAGCCACAATGAAAGAGAAGAAAAGAATGCCATCCACCTGCCAGTGGCCTAAAACACTGCAACTCAGAAAGCACCCCAAATATCCTCAGGTGAGCTAGGAAAAACAAGCGTGGTCACTATGCCATCATCAAAGTAACTCTGACCACTGAGTCAGCCATGAAGATGGAGGACAACACACTTGTGTTCATTGTGGATATCACGGTCAACAAGCACCAGATTAAGCAGCCTATGAAGAAGCTCTATGACACTGATGTGGCCAAGGTCAATACTCTCATCAGGCTGGATGAAGAGAAGAAGGCATGTGTTCCACTGCTTCCTAACTGATAAATTGAGATCCTCTAAACTGAGTCCAGCTGGCTCATTTTAACTTGGATTTTTTTTTCACCCATATTTAAAAAATAAAGAATAAAAAGTAAAACCAAGAGAAGAGATTTTGTTCATCTTCCTTGAACTTACAGATACATTTTATGGTGGCTCAGAGGTTAAAGCGTCTGCCTCCAATGCGGGAGACCCAGGTTCAATCCCTGAGTCGGGAAGATCCCCTGGAGAAGGAAATGGCAATCCACTCCAGTATTCTTGCCTAGAGAATCCCATGGATGGAGAAGCCTAGTAGGTTACAGTCCACGGGATCGCAAAGAGTCGGACACGACTGAGCGACTTCACCTTCACCTTCACCTTCACACCTTTTTAAAGAATATCTTTTCCCCTTTCTCCCATAAAGTTTTGTATTTCAAGTACCTCTTCCTCTAACTGCTTATTTACATCTTCATTGAATGTTTTCAACTAGACATAAAGAGGGTCATAGTTCTATTCTTGGTCTTCGATTTGGTCTCTATACTGTCCACTTTAGTAATCTTACCCATGTTCACAGTTTAAGCACATTGCTAAAAAAAATGTGTACCTCTACCTTGACATTCTGTAGCTTTTTGACATTTCCACCTGGAATCCCATCAGGTATAACTTAAACTCAACCAGCATAAAAGAAAACTCATCTTTCTCTGTACCTCTATCATCCCAATATTGGACCTTTGATTGTTTCAATGTTCATGCTTATATTGTTATGTTCATGTAAACACTGTTCACTGCTGAGACATATAGTATATTTTAATCACACTTTTATATAATAATTACAATAAAAATTACCTTATTTTTCTCTTTGCTTTGTTTACTATGCACTCATAATGATTTATTCTTTTCCTCTCCCCAGACCTGTAAAATTCCTATGTATTTAAATACATCAGGTGATTGATTAGTTTCAGGGTTTCCCCACCCCACCCCCTTACAAATAATCCTTTCCGGGAATTCCCTGGTGGTCCAGTAGTTAGTAACTGCACTTCCACTGTCAGGGACATGGGTTCAATCTCTGGTTGGGGAACTAAGATCCCACAAGGTGAGCAACTTGGCCAAAAAGATAACAAATAGCCCATCCGAGGCTTCCATCCTCCTGTTCCAATCTCTGACAGGCTGCTTTTTAGGCCTGTTGCTCAGCTGGCCATCTGGGACTTCTGGTAATTTCCTTCTCCTCTCCCCCGTGTACCGTCTTCCTTTTCCTGCTTTCCACCTATCCCTGTTTCCTGGTTTCTATCATTTGTTTTAGTGAAATACTTTCTCCAATAGCTTCCTGAAAAAGGGTTCCTGGAGGTAAATTTTCTGAGGTCTTGTATATCTGTAATGTTTTTATTCTACCCTTATATACACTTGGAGAAGGCAATGGCACCCCACTCCAGTACTCTTGCCTGGAAAATCCCATGGATGGAGGAGCCTGGTGGGCTGCAGGCCATGGGGTCGCTAAGGGTCGGACACGACTGAGCGACTTCACTTTCATCAGTCCATCCTAAAGGAGATCAGTCCTGGGTGTTCATTGGAGGTACTGATGTTGAAGCTGAAACTCCAAAGTAGCTGAAACTACTTTGGCCACCTGATGCGAAGAGCTGACACATTGGAAAAGACCCTGATGCTAGGAAAGATTGATAGCAGGAGGAGAAGGGAATGACAGAGGATGAGATTGTTGGATGGCATCACCGACACAATGGACATGGGTTTGGGTGGACTCCGGGAGTTGGTGATGGGCAGGGAGGCCTGGCATGCTGCATTCATGTGGTCACAGAGTCGGACACGCCTGAGTGACTGAACTGAACTGATAAAAACACCCCACTGTCTTAATCAACTTTTCTTTAAAGTACACCTTATTATTTACTGGGGCAAATGTGCCCTTCCTACTTATTCAAAATTTTCTTTGTTCACCTTGGACATTTATTCTTCTACACATACTAAATAAATCTCTTGATATGCCTTAAATTTATAGACGAATTCAGGAAAACAGACACCTTTATGACAGTCTATCTTCCCATTCAATGGGACATATCTCTGTCTTAATTCACTTGTTCTTTTATTTTCCTCAAGTATTAATAATTTTCTCTGTCAAGATCATGCATGTCTTCAGATTTACTTCTAGGTATCTATTTGAAGGTAATTATTTCTTTTTCTCACTGGTTCTGGCTGGTAAATAGTACACCAAGATTTCCATGGTCTACTCCTATATCCAGCAAAAATAATACTCTTGTTGGTTCTAACATTTTTATCTCCAGATTCTCCTGGACATTTTATGTAGGTAATCTTATTGTCTAAAAATACTGATCATTTTTAGACAATAACATTATTTTTTCAGATTATATATTTGTCTGTTTCATATTACACCTGCTACGACCTACACAATAAAGCTAAACAGTAACAGTGACAACAAGAATCAGTGCAGTTTTCTAATTTAGTGAAAATGCTTCTAAGGTCTCACCGCTAAGCTGATATGTACTATAAGTTTTTGATGCATCCTTATAAGCCTAAGGAACTTCTTCCTTTTCATTTTAATGAATGGCACTTAGAACCCTTCTGGAGATAACCCATGAACTATTAAGTCTACCAGCTTAGGACACTCTATTTGGAAACAGGGGTTGCTGAAGTGATGATCAACAGACATTATATAGAAAGCTTGTCTTTTCCTTTAAAACAAAGTCTTTCTAAAGTGGTCCTTCCACTCTGACAGTTATATGTGTCTTCCCTTTCCTCACCAGACAATAAACCTGCAAGCCAAGGAAGGATGAATGACTTCCTGTCACAGTTCTTAAATCTTATTCAAAGAAAACAATTGAGTAATACAAACCCATTTTCATTCTGCTCATCAGAAACTAAGTAAATAATTTTGTATACTATAATGTCATTAACTTTTGACATTTTATCTTTACAACTTTATCAACGGTGTACACAAGATGACTGGTAAACATGTGTTTACATATCATATAGAAATTTTTAAAGCCTTGAGAGAGTAGGTAAGTAGGTAAAATAATTTTTAATTTGTCTTCAAGCAGAATCTACCATAATATCTTACATAAATATTAATGGATTATTAATGTCTATAAGATGGCAATGGTTACAAACTATTATATGAAATATATAATGACACACTGTGTAATCAATATATACAAAATGCAATGCAGGGATTTGTGTGTGTGTGTGGTTGAGGATAGGGTTTTGACTATGGAATTTTTGAGGTATCAACCACATTTTTGCTATAGAAGTATCTATAAAGTGAGGTAAATATTAAAGTTTATCATGTATCACTTTATGAACTAGCTTTCATTTTTCAATAAAATAGGTACTTCTAAGGAAAAATTTTAAAGTGCTGAGATCCAAAATTAAAACTCATTCATATTTATAGAGGAAAAACAATGAATCCACCTTGAAATGAGTTGCTCTTGACAAGAAGATTAATACAGAGAAAAAAAGAGCTAAATTCTTCACAACAAATAGAAATGGGGTATTAGACACTTAAAGGATGTTCTAAACATAAAATATAAAGTCCAATGTTTCTAACTACTTAAATTTTTCTCAAATTGTTTTATAAACATTAAAGTACTCCAAGATTCTACCTGGTATCTGTGATTGTTCACACTATCTAGTTGAAAATATTTTAAACTGAGTAAACTTTCACCCAGTGGTAATTGTTATACAGCAAGATAACTAAAAGCTGTCATGATACCAATGCAGAAGGTTCATATTCTAAAATCTATATGACGCACACATGGGACAAATCTATTTTAAAGATAAATACTTGAAGCCTTCTCAAAATAATTTTAAAACTACATCAATATTTTATTGCCTCCAATTGAAATAGTACTGGTTCCATGATGAATAACAGAATGTAATGAGAAGAAACAGTTTAGAACTCTGAAATAAACAAATGAAGGTTCATACAAAAGGGAGGGTTTTGCTCAGTTACTCAGCATAAAATCTCTGTTTAAGTAACTACTTTATCATGTACCCTTATTAAAAACAAAGAAAAGAACAACCAAAATCAAAATAAAACAGCCACTGTACAGTGAACTCATGACCCCAGGGCTTTTCCCATTTAAGGTAGAGGAAATGGAACTGACACCTAAAGGGAACTCTGTTACAAAAACAAGAATTAGGAGTAAGAGATGAACATGTGTAATTAGACAGGAATTCACTGAAGCAAAGGACAGTCATTCAAAACAATTCAAAACCGTTAAAGGATAAGAACTAAGTTCATTCAAAACAATTCAAAACCGTTAAAGGATAAGAACTAAGTAGAATTACAAAATAATTCTAACTTCCTCTCAGCCCTGAAGGTGGGCCTGTAAGACCTTTGCTATCTGTGAGGAGGAGAGAGTGGGAGTTCCTGCTTTAAAAAGTGACTTAAGCGAACTGTTGAGTATGAAGTGAGGAAAGACCAAGAACAGCAAATTGCAGAAGACCAGGTAGCAGAGGAGAGCTCAAATTCTTTGATAAACTGATTCTGACAATCAGTAAAACAACAACAATGGACAGGTATCCAAATCCTTTTTCAGTCAGTGATTTTCTCCATGGTGTCTCTGGACCAAATAATTAAAACAGACAAAAAAACACAATGCAGACAGATGTGAGAGGGGGTCAAGCTGAATAGCAGTTAATCACATGTGATTTGCAAAGATAAAGATGGCAGCTGCAGTTATACTGGGTTGGCCAAAACGTTCATTGGAGTTTTCCTATAAGACCTTCGGGGAAAACCACCCGAATGAACTTTTTGGCCAAGCCAATACAACATGGACCTCTGAACATGAAAGGCTACCAAGACTGGCAGGACATCCTGCTGGACAAAAGGCGAAGAACTCCCTACATCTTTGAAAACCAAAAGCCGGGTAAGTGATGGGACAAGAGACGGAACCATTTCCACGGTAACCCACACCACGCTCACCTCTGCCCTGGACTGCTGCAGCGGCCTCCTAACCCATTTCCCTGGTTCTCTTCCGCCACACTCCACCCTCAAACACAGTATATTCTCCACAAGGAAGCCAGGCTCTTTTTGAAGCACTAACTATAATTTGACAGCTCCACTCAACTTTCCGAGGACTTCGTATCACAGAACAAAGTACCAGTTCCACAGAGGGGCCTCAGAGCTCTCTGCGATCTCATCCTGCTCTGTAAGCCATGACCCAGCTCCCTCTGCCCCTGCCCTGGAGACACAGGACACCTGGGGGTCTGGCTGCCTGTGCGCTCTGCTCTGTACTGAGACATCTGTTCCACGGACGCCTGCTCACCATTCAGCTTCACCTCTCCACTCCTATTTGCCGTACTGCCCTTCTAAGCCCCCCTCTCTAGCCATGATCACTTTTACCCTCCCTCTTTATTTTGGGACTTCCCCGGTGGCTCAGCCGGTAAAAGCATCTGTCTGCAATGCGGGAGACCCAGGATCGATCCCTGGGTCAGGAAGATCCCCTGGAGAAGGAAATGGCAACCCGCTCCAGTCCTCTTGCCTGGAAAATTCCATGGACTGAGAAGCCTGGTAGGGTACAGTCCATGGGGTCACAAAGAGTCGGACATGACTGAGCAACTTCACTNCCCTGGGTCAGGAAGATCCCCTGGAGAAGGAAATGGCAACCCGCTCCAGTCCTCTTGCCTGGAAAATTCCATGGACTGAGAAGCCTGGTAGGGTACAGTCCATGGGGTCACAAAGAGTCGGACATGACTGAGCAACTTCACTTTCTTTATTTTGGAGAAGGAAATAGCAACCCACTCCAGTACTGGTCTGGAGAATTTCTTGGACAGAGTAACGGAACAGGCTGCAGTCCATGGAAAAGCAAAGAGTCGGACGTGACTGTGCAACTAACTTTCTTTATTTCCACAAATGCATTTTTGAGTGCGTTATGTGTGCTTGGGCTTCCCAGGTGGCACAGTGGTAATAAATCCACCTGACGGTACAAGAGATGCAGGGGATGTGGGTTAAATCCCCGAGTCAGGAAGATCCTCTAGAGAAGGGAATGACCATCCACTCCAGTACTCTTGCCTGGAGAATTCCATGGACAGAGAAGCCTGGCGGGCTACAGTCCATGGGGTCACAGAGTCAGACACAACCGAGCAGCTGAGTGAGCCTGTACCCATTCACCTGCGTGCTTGCTCACTCCATCTCACTTGAAGACACACCCGACCTTGAACTCCCTTCTCCTATGTTTCCTGTGTATCAACAAGTACTTTGTATAAACTAGCCAAGCTTCAACTTTTTCTACTCCCCTAAACACAGCTTCTTCCTAGAACCACTTAAGCCAACAACCAGCATCACACAATATAGTTATAAACTTTCCTTAATCTTTTGCTTGGACACCTTACTTTTCACTTTCTGAATTTCTACACTTGGTAAGGGGATGGATCATAGACTACATCTTCTCAAGTGATCAGCACACTGCTAAACAAATATTCTGTGCTCAAAGAGTGTTTTTAATAAGAAAGCGCTAGTTTCCCCTCGCTTTCGATTGCTTTAAATCAGCTGAGTTACTAGAGAACTGACCTTCTGAAGTGTGACGACAGTAAAAGAAAGGAAAGTCTTATGCACTGGAAAAGATTTCTCTGCGTAAAAGTCTCTGCAACTCACTAGCAGTATATGTGTTTCCATTTGTTTTTCCAGAAGTGGTGATGCGATTAATAGTAATTCTTCCATCGTGTCTTCTGATCAGAAGCAGACACTTTATGACATGACCACGTGGGGTTAAGGGTAATTTATGGCCCCAGATCAGTGTGTCATTAGTCAGCCTGTGACAGGACTGCCTGCCTGACCTTTCTTTATTAGCACCCTGAGCAAATCAACAGGGTTTTGGCCAACCCATCTAGATTGTAAAAAGAATCCAAAAGTTCCAGTGATTTTTTTTAACATCTGAGTCTTAATTTTATTAATTAATGATACAAAATGTCTTATCATCACTAATAGAATCATTACAAATTGTGAAAGCAATGAGTTAGAAACATCATTCTTAATTTTAGAAATCTGTGACATTGGGTCTCCAAAGTCCACGTTCAGTTTTGATACTGTTTTAATGATGGTGTTTAACTGAAAAAGCACCGCACAGAGAGGCAAAAAAAAATACCTTGCTGCCTGTGCTTACTAAATCATTACACTTCTTTTTATGTTTCATCTACCAACCATTCAAAGATTGCTGATGAAATTCAGCTAGTGAGGTATATCTTTCCTAACTTTAGCGTCAATAAACTATTCTTAGAGCTAATCATACAGTGCTATTTTTTAAACAAATAGGTCAGAACTCTCTGAAAGCAGCTCATTTGGATGATTTGTAAGCAAAATTGAAAATTCTGTTTCCAAATTTTCTAAGTCTGTAGTGATTTTTGAAGAGAAGAACATATCTGAACAAACAGTATTTCTCAAAAAAAAAAGAGCAAATTCAAACTCTTGGGAAAAGACTTACTATTGTTTCAAATGTTTTCTTTCCAAGCATTCCTCTAAACTCTCCCTTTATCTTAAGAATGAAACCCTCAGTGACTCACACTGTGACATATTAAAAACTAACAGCAGGAAAAAGGTGAACCCAAGGGACTTAGGTTGACTCCAACTAAACCCGAGATACGTGAATTCACCTGAAAATGACTAAACTTAGATTAAAATCTTTTATAAATCAAAATGAGCAAACAATCTTCTTGTAACACACAAACTTGAGACCTACACACACACACACACACAGAGTCTTAGCATAGAACAACAGAACACAGGACACACAGAATATTTATTTTCAGGAGCCCATTATTTTCAAAGTGTTTCCTTCACAAACAATCTTGAGGAAAAATGGTAACATAAGGGGAAAAACAACACTGAAGTTAATGGTAAGAGTTGTTCAAAGCAGGATTAAATTAGAACCCTTGGAACTGCACCAATCATTTCCCACCATGGACATCAGGGGAAAAAAAAAAAGCCCTACTCCATCCAGTCCCATCACTTCATGAGAAATAGATGGGGCAACAGTGGAAACAGTGTCAGACTTTATTTTTTTGGGCTCCAAAATCACTGCAGATGGTGACTGCAGCCATGAAATGAAAAGACACTTACTCCTTGGAAGAACAGTTATGACCAACCTAGACAGTATATTCAAAAGCAGAGACATTAATTTGCCGACTAAGGTCCGTCTAGTCAAGGCTATGGTTTTTCCTGTGGTCATGTATGGATGTGAGAGTTGGACTGTGAAGAAAGCTGAGCGCCGAAGAATTGATGCTTTTGAACTGTGGTGTTGGAGAAGACTCTTGAGAGTCCCTTGGACTGCAAGGAGATCCAACCAGTCCATTCTGAAGGAGATCAGCCCTGGGATTTCTTTGGAGGGAATGATGCTAAAGCTGAAACTCCAGTACTTCGGCCACCTCATGCGAAGAGGTGACTCATTGGAAAAGACTCTGATGCTGGGAGGGATTGGGGGCAGGAGAAGGGGACGAAAGAGGATGAGATGGCTGGATGGCATCATAGACTCGATGGACGTTGAGTCTGAGTGACCTCCGGGAGATGGTGATGGACAGGGAGGCCTGGCGTGCTGCGATTCACGGGGTTGCAAAGAGCTGGACACGACTGAGCGACTGCACTGAACTCTGTAGAACTAATGAAGGAAATTCACTTTCCCCACCAATGTCACATGTTCAAACAAACATGGTGTACTAAGATCAAGCCACAGCAAAGTCATTTCTGATTTGATTCAACGGCTCTAATTAGACATAAACTAGCAATAAACTAAACCCTAAACATTAGGGAAAATGCACTGTCAAAGGGAACAAAACGCTACTGCTGCTAAGTCACTTCAGTCGTGTCTGACTCTGTGCGACCCCATGGACGGCAGCCCACCAGGCTCCCCCGTCCCTGGGATTCTCCAGGTAAGAACACTGGAGTGGGTTGACATTTCCTTCTCCAATGAATGAAAGTGAAAAGTGAAAGTGAAGTCACTCAGTCGTGTCCGACTCTCAGCGACCCCATGGACTGCAGCCCACCAGGCTCCTCCATCCATGGGATTTTCCATGCAGGAGTACTGGAGTGGGGTGCCATTGCCTTCTCCGAACTAAATGCTAGGGAAAACACTATAACCAAGTGTTTTATTTTACCTGCTGTTTAAAATTAAGCTGGTTAAGCAACCAGAGGGAAAAGCCCTGGTGATTTAACTGGCCACTTACGTCTCAGAGCTTCAGGAATGCTGAGAATGGCCAATAACTGAGTGAGGAAATCAGGCAAGAATCAACACCACAAAAGGGGAAGTAATTTGCTAGGTAGCCTATAATTAGCCTCTGAATCTTACAGTAGAGAATACCATTGAGGCAAACAGCTTTGGAAGATTTAAAAAGGGATTAGTCATTCACATGAATGAATAAGTGCAGAATTTAGTTACCTGAGCTGGGGAAAATGAAAAAAGGCACATCATGAAAGCAATACACCTCCTCCTCTTTAGGGGGCACAGATCCTCAACCAGGAGATTTTCGAACACAACACGTTTCCTTCTGCAAATGTAAGAGCTACCTATGTGCGAGGACACTAGCCGAATGATAGAATCAGCCAAACCAGAGTATCATAACAATAAAAACCCAACAGTGAGCCAATGTAACAAACATTAACTAGAGTGGTTCTCAGGTTATCATTAAATACAACAATTTCTGTACAGAATATCCCCCAACAAAAACTATCCGTTACATCAATTCTTTTTATTCAGCAAGGTATTCAACTTTTTCAAATATTTTAATCATTGCTGCTGCTGCTAAGTTGCTTTAGTCGTGTCTGACTCTGTGCGACCCCATAGATGGCAGCCCACCAGGCTCCCCCGTCCCTGGGATTCCCCAGGCAAGAACACTGGAGTGGGTTGCCATTTCCTGCTCCAAAGCATGAAAGTGAAAAGTGAAAGTGAAGTCGCTCAGTCCTGTCCAACTCTTGAAGCTAAAATTTTGATATGATAGAAGTTAAAATATGTAGAATAAGTGGTCTTAATAATCATTCATTAATAATTAACAATATTCAGTGCAGTTCAGTCGCTCAGTCGTGTCCGACTCTTTGCGACTCCATGAATCGCAGCATGCCAGGCCTCCCTGTCCATCACCAACTCCCGGAGTTCACTCAGACTCACGTCCATCGAGCCCGTGATGCCATCCAGCCATCTCATCCTCTGTCGTTCCCTTCTCCTCCTGCCCCCAGTCCCTCCCAGCAGCAAAGTCTTTTCCAGTGAGTCAACTCTTCGCATGAGGTGGCCAAATACTGGAGTTTCAGCTTTAGCATCATTCCTTCCAAAGAAATCCCAGGGCTGATCTCCTTCAGGATGGACTGGTTGGATCTCCTTGCAGTCCAAGGGACTCTCAAGAGTCTTCTCCAACAGCACATTTCAAAAGCATCAATTCTTCAGCGCTCAGCTTTCTTCACAGTCCAACTTTCACATCCATACATGACCACAGGAAAAACCATAGCCTTGACTAGGCGGACCTTAGTTGGCAAAGTAATGTCTCTGCTTTTGAATATACTATCCAGGTTGGTCATAACTTTTCTTCCAAGGAGTAAGCGTCTTTTAATTTCGTGGCTGCAGTCACCATCTGCAGTGATTTTGGAGCTCAAAAAAATAAAGTCTGACACTGTTTCCACTGTTTCCCCATCTATTTCCCATGAAGTGATGGGACCGGATGCCATGATCTTCGTTTTCTGAATGTTGAGCTTTAAGCCAACTTTTTCGCTCTCCTCCTTCACTTTCATCAAGAGGCTTTTTAGCTCCTCCTCACTTTCTGCCATAAGGGTGGTGTCATCAGCATATCTGAGGTTATTGATATTTCTCCCGGCAATCTTGATTCCAGCTTGTGTTTCTTCCAGTCCAGCGTTTCTCATGATGTACTCTGCATATAAGTTAAATAAGCAGGGNCTGGAGTTTCAGCTTTAGCATCATTCCTTCCAAAGAAATCCCAGGGCTGATCTCCTTCAGGATGGACTGGTTGGATCTCCTTGCAGTCCAAGGGACTCTCAAGAGTCTTCTCCAACAGCACATTTCAAAAGCATCAATTCTTCAGCGCTCAGCTTTCTTCACAGTCCAACTTTCACATCCATACATGACCACAGGAAAAACCATAGCCTTGACTAGGCGGACCTTAGTTGGCAAAGTAATGTCTCTGCTTTTGAATATACTATCCAGGTTGGTCATAACTTTTCTTCCAAGGAGTAAGCGTCTTTTAATTTCGTGGCTGCAGTCACCATCTGCAGTGATTTTGGAGCTCAAAAAAATAAAGTCTGACACTGTTTCCACTGTTTCCCCATCTATTTCCCATGAAGTGATGGGACCGGATGCCATGATCTTCGTTTTCTGAATGTTGAGCTTTAAGCCAACTTTTTCGCTCTCCTCTTTCACTTTCATCAAGAGGCTCTTGAGTTCTTCTTCATTTTCTGCCAAAAGGGTGGTATCATCTGCATATCTGAGGTGATTGATATTTCTCCTGGCAATCTTGATTCCAGCTTGTGTTTCTTCCAGTCCAGCGTTTCTCATGATGTACTCTGCATAGAAGTTAAATAAGCAGAGTGACAATATACAGCCTTGACGCACTCCTTTTCCTATTTGGAACCAGTCTGTTGTTCCATGTCCAGTTCTAACATAATATTATATTATGATAATTAACGTAAGTGGTATTAATCAGATATAATCAGAAGTTGACCCTGATCTCAAGATATTCAGTTACAATGAAATTATCTAGAATACTTAAGCATAAAAGGGAACAACTTTTAGACTTCCTTGGTGGACAGTGGATAGGAATTTGCCTGCCAGTGCAGGGGACACGGGTTTGACTGGGTCCTGGGGGATTCCACATGCCATGAAGCAGCTAAGCCCACGTGCCCCGACTGCTGAAGCCCGCGTGCCCTAGAGCCTGTGGTCTGCAACAAGAGAAGCCCCCACAATGAGAAGACTGAGCACCACAGCCAGAGAGCAGCCCCTGCTCTCTGCAACTAGAAGGCCAAGCGCACAGAAACTACGATCCAGCCTCGCCAAACAAATAATTAAAAATAAATATTAATAAAAGGGAACAACTTGCATAAGCTTTGCTTGAAGCTTTATTATTAAATTATTCAAAGATAAAGCACAGAACTCCCACAATACCAAAGTACATTAATCAATATAATGACATGAATGTGTCAGCTGCTCAGGCGTGTCCGACTCTTTGCATCCCCATGGACTATAGCCCGCCAGGCTCCTCCATCCGCGGGATTCTCGGAATACTGGAGTGGGTTGCCACGCCCTTCTCCCAATGATATGTAAGTAAATCACTGATAAGACATGAAACTTTAAAGACAAAATTCAGGCTCAGAAGTTTTACTCCCTAAATTCACAATATTCCTGATTTTTGTTTGAAGTAGTGTGGTGGTTTAAAAATATGCCCCCAAATTCTTTTACATATTCACAAAAAATGAAGAGGTGGGTCTAAGTGTCTCTCTACTGAAAGCAAAAAAGTGAAAGTGTTATTCGCTCAGTCATGTCCGACTCTTTGTGACCCCATAGACTGTAGCCTGCCAGGCTCCTCTGTCCACGGGATTCTCCAGACAACCCATACTGGAGTGGGCTGCCATTTCCTCCTCCAGGGGATCTTCCCCATCCAGGGATGGAACCTGGGTCTCCTGCACTGCAGGCAGATTCTTTACCGTCTGCGCCACCAGGGAAGCTCAAGTGATGCTGAATGACTTCCCCAGTTAAGACAGCTTCCACATGGCTTCCTTGACACTCTGGCCCTGGGGAGGCCAGCCTCCATGTAAGAAGCCCACTGCCCTGAGACTACAGTGCTATCAAGGCTACATGCGGGCATTGCTGTGAACAGCCACAGCAAAGCATGCTGTCACCAGCTAGCATCAGCTGCCAGCAAAGCAAGAGAGCTGACATCTGACCACCAAGGCAGCAGAAGCCCCAAGTGTGAACCACCAGCTGAGCCCTTCCCAAATTCCTGACCTACATGCCATGATCAAAACAAAATGGCTGTTCCGAAGTCCCCAGGTTCCGGAGGAATCTGTTAAGCAGAAGACAGAATAGGTTTCATAACTAAAGAAGCGTCTCAGTGATAAACTGGTTGCCAAGATAAAAACTCAGGCCATAGCATTCCGTTGCATTAAAAATGTAAATTTACTCTGGAATAAAATATCAAAAATTCAGGTTCAAAATCTACCTTAATTTTTCTACCAACCTAAACAGCAACCCACTCCAGTATTCTTGCCTGGAGAATCCCATGTACAGAAGAGCCTGGTGGGCTACAGTCCACGGGATTGCAAAGAGTTGGACACGACTGAGCGAAAATGTAAAACGTTCTGAACGGAAACATACGAGGTTCAAAACCTACCTTAATTTTCCTACCAACCTGACCATAGTATACTTTACTCTCAATCATGCATTCAGTCTTTTAACAAGCATTTGTTTGGCACCAAATGTTGGTGCTGAACGGGGCTCTGTGCTGCTAGTTATAAAAGCAGCTCAAATAATACGGGGAGGGAGAGAGAATTAATCAAATATCAAATCATCTCACAAACATATAATTACAAAAGGGGATTTTAAAAAATGACTGCAGGGAAAAAGGACTCCAAAAGCAAAAACGGTGAGACGGATTCAGTCTGGAGACCAAGGAAGGCTGAGATCTGGAGGATGAGGAGAAATTAACAAAGGGAAGGATCCATGCCTGGAAAGTACTGGAGCTGGAGGGATGGAGAAGAGACTGAAGCAGCAGGGACCAAACCTCATCAGTAGTGTCATGAACCAGAATCTGTTCATTACAGCAATGGGGAAGGGTTTGTAGGATTTTAAGCAAGGTAATGAAATGTTGAGATCTTCCTGTTAAAAACCATCTTGGCTATCTATCCTAAAACTTTGTATGTTGACAACTAGCCTCTGATGTATTAGTTATTTATAATCTAACTACATAAATCCACTACACAAATATTCATTTCATGTGGACAGTATGTCAAGAGCTAAGAAATCAATCAGAAAAAAAAAAAAATGAATAAGGTCTCTACATGCATCAAGCTTTATAGTTTAGTGGGAGCATGGAGCAGGAAACAGGCAATTTAAATACAGTGAAATATAAGAATCTTAAAGTGAGTCAAAGGGTTGTCAAAGACCATAGGAAGGATGCTTAATCCAGATAAGAGGGGGTCAAGAAGAATTCGCAAAAGAAGAAATGTCTAAGTTGAGACTAGAATGAATCAGTGTCAAAGAGGCAGTTCAGTTCAGTTCAGTTCAGTCGCTCAGTCGTGTCCGACTCTTTGCAATTCCATGAATCGCAGCATGCCAGGCCTTCCTGTCCATCACCAACTCCCGGAGTTCATTAAGACTCACGTCCATCGAGTCCGTGATGCCATCCAGCCATCTCATCCTCTGTCGTCCCCTTCTCCTCCTGCCCCCAATCCCTCCCAGCATCAGAGTCTTTTCCAATGAGTCAACTCTTCGCATGAGATGGCCAAAGTACTGGAGTTTCAGCTTTAGCATCATTCCTTCCAAAGAAATCCCAGGGCTGATCTCCTTGCAGTCCAAGGGACTCTCAAGAGTCTTCTCCAACACCACAGTTCAAAAGCATCAATTCTTCGGTGCTCAGCTTTCTTCACAGTCCAACTCTCACATCCATACATGACCACAGGAAAAACCATAGCCTTGACTAGACGGACCTTAGTCGGCAAAGTAATGTCTCTGCTTTTGAATATACTATCTAGGCTGGTCATAACTTTTCTTCCAAGGAGTAAGCGTCTTTTAATTTCATGGCTGCAGTCACCATCTAGATGGGGATTAAGGGGAAAAAGTAGATCCCGCTAACATAGAATCACATGTCACTAAACTAAAGATTCATGATTAAGAGAGTCATAGAGTACTCAGTGAACAAAAAGAAGTTTAATACGGCTATAAGGATAGAATAGGGTGGGGTTGAGGGGGGTTGATGAGAAACAAGAGTGGTAAACAGGAGTTAGCTCACCCAGGCACATGTAAACCATGTTCAGAGTCTATTGTAAAGGCAAGAAGCAGACTGAAAGGTAAAGAAGGGGAAATGCCAAGACCAGTCTTGTATCCTACAAGACAACTTTGGTGGCAGTGTGAAGAAGAGCCTGGAAATGACCCAAGATCGGAACACTTGGACAAAGGAGGCTGTAGTTGGAATCCAGGAGAGAAATGGTAGAGGCCTGAGCAAGGGAAATGCCGAGAAGACTATAGACATAATTTTAGGAAGCAGGACCGAAAGTGATTAGTGACTGGTGATTAATGAGATATGAGAGGTGAGGAAGGAAAAGAACTCGAAGATGACGCCCAGGCTTCTGGCCTGGGTATAACTGATGGAAACATAGAACCCCAAAGGAAGAGCAAAGCTTTAGGGATGGGGGAAGGAAGAGGAGGAAAGGGAGGTTAGTTCTGAGAGGTTGAAGGTGGCTGTGGATGGAACATACAGGTGGAAATGTCAAAGACAGAGCCGGCAATATGGTACTGCAGGTGAGAAAAAGTCATCTGGGCTAGAAGCAAAGATTTGGAAGTCAAGAGCATATAGGTGTTACTTGAAACCATGGGAGTGAAATACATCATCCCACTGCTGCTGCTGCTAAGTCACTTCAGTTGTGTCCGACTCTGTGTGACCCCATAGACGGCAGCCCACCAGGCTCCCCCATCCCTGGGATTCTCCAGGCAAGAATACTGGAGTGGGTTGTCATTTCCTTCTCCAATGCATGAAAGAGAAAAGTGAAAGTGAAGTCGCTCAGTCTGTCCGACTGTTAGCGACCCCATGGACTGCAGCCCACCAGGCTACTCCGTCCATTGGATTTTCCAGGCAAGAGTACTGGGGTGGGGTGCCATTGCCTTCCCCGCATCGTCCCACTACTAATACACAATGTGAGGAGTTGTTGTTCAGTCACTAGGTTGTATCGACTCTTTGCAATCCCAAGGACTACAGTAAGCTAGGTTCCTCTGTACCCAACCCCCATCTCCCGGAGTTTGCAAAAATTTGTGTTCATCAAGTCGGTGATGCTATCTAATCATCTCATCCTCTGCTGCCCACTTCTCTTTTTGACTTCAATGTGAGGGGAGAGAGGGTTTAATATATGACCATGCAGATATCAACATTAAGAGATGGTAACATGAGAAAAAGTTCAAATGGAAACAAAAGGCATGGTAAAGAGTTAGGAAGAAAACAGGAGAGTGTGCTGCCATTAAAACTTAATAGTAAGTTAAATCATAGCTCTTCTCAACTCAATTCCTCTTGATTTTCTTACATGAAGATGAAGCTGACTTTGGTTGAAATCTTTCTCTGGATCTAAGTTTGGGCAAGAGACTTCCACTTCCTGAAAACATGTAATTAAGTTTCTTCTTGGACTGCAAGCCTTGTGACTTTGTACAATACAGATATAAACTTTAAAGAAAAATCAACACNTTTTCTTACATGAAGATGAAGCTGACTTTGGTTGAAATCTTTCTCTGGATCTAAGTTTGGGCAAGAGACTTCCACTTCCTGAAAACATGTAATTAAGTTTCTTCTTGGACTGCAAGCCTTGTGACTTTGTACAATACAGATATAAACTTTAAAGAAAAATCAACACATTTAACTTATAAATAAGATAACAAATGCAAAGACTATTAAAAGACCTTGGGTTTTAGAGTCAAATGGAACTGAAATCCCACCATTGCCATTTCCTAGCTATGCGATTTAAGACAAGTTCCTTAACCTTGCTAACCTTGAGTTTCCTCATGGAACATTCTACTACCTTTAGTACAGAAATTGAGCTGTTCCTGTTTTCTTGAACCCATTATAATCAGAAAGTCAACTCCACCAGTGCCAATGAAAACAGCACTATTCACACTTACAAATAATCTCCTTGTTGGGAAATCCAATGGTCAATTTAAACCCTTATCCTGCTGAAACTATCAGAAACATTAGACAAAAAGGATTTTTCCTTTCTTTATAAAACATCATCTTTGTTTGGCTTCTGGTTAACCACTCTACCTTGGTTTCCTTCTTGCCCTCTCCTTTTCAGACTCCTTCCTATTCCTTCATACGTCCCAGGCTCTGTATCTGCAAGCCCTGGCACGTCCAGACCCAGTCCTCAATCCTCCTCTGGTCTCATGGCTTTAAACATCTTCTCTATATCAGAAAGATTCAAATTTACATCTCCTATTAAGGTCTCTTTGCTGAATGCCACACGCCAACTGCCATTCTTTTATGAATGTCTAAACAAGCTTTTCGAACTTTGCACAAACTCCTGATTCTCCTTAAAATAAGTCCTCCTACAGTATTCCTCACCTTGTAAAATGGCAAACCCATTCTTCTAACTGCTTGGGCTCAAAACCTGAGTCATTCTGGACTCTTTTCCTCTTATCCCACATCAAGTCATCAGCACATTCCATCAGCTCTCCTGTCATAATACATTCAAAATTCCACCAGTTCAAACCATACCTACCTCTAATCACCCTAGTCTGAACTGTCACGTCCCTCCTTTGGCTTATTGCCTTTTTTTTTTTTTTTTTTTAAATCAGTCTCCCCCCAGCCTAATAAATAAACTCCATAGAGTAAGGGGTTTTATCTGTTTCACTTCTCTGTGTTTTCAACACCAACAACAGTGCTTGGTATGTAATAAGTATTTAATATGCAAAGGAATTAAAATTAAATAATAAAATATACTAAATGGAAACATAATAACATATTAACAGAAAATGAAACACAATAAATGTAAAAAAATGCTTCAAATATAGGTGTTCAATTAATGGTTGTTGTTATTTATGGAAACTTCAAAGCTCAAGTGTAATTACCCAAAACTGATGGGGCAAATAGTAGTGATCACTTTGAAAGAGAATGTTCTAGGAATTATTGTCCTGAAGATACTGAATTTTTGTTTTAAGACAGAACTTGATTTGGGAAGGTTCAGTGAGTTTATCACATAAAACTCTGTTGATAAAATGAAGTTGAACAAAGAAACAGTTCTTTGAAAGTGTCATAACTTTAAAGATTGGCCATATTTTTATGAATGATCCAAACACAGTTAGCAAAATGTTTTCAGTATTTTTTTGCAAAAGCACAAAAGTAATAAAAATGTTGAAAGAAGCAAAGCATTAACTAATATTCTATTTACAACAATTACAAAGAGCTCTAAGAAATGTTCATTAAGAAAATTTAATTATAGTAATAACTTATTACAATACTGTTTCTTATTACTTTGAAATAAACGTAAGAGGAGGAACAGTAATATGTTTACTAAAAGGTTAGCTGGTGTTCCAGAACTGGCTCAATAAAATCCTCCCAGAAACGAAAGAGAAGAGGAGAGCCACACTTGTCTGAGAACTTAAAGGAAAGCTTATTTATGCCACCAGATAAAGCTTGGAGGAAACACGGCCAGCAAGGCTCTAAGCCAGCTCCTTGCGGGCATTTAATACATTGAAAAAGTCTTTCAAGGTTCCTGACATACAGGTACCCAATAAATGTCTGTTTTATGTGTAAATGGTACATTAACACATGAAAATGTCAATTATTAGAAATTATGGCTCAGGTTATCTGTCCACATCCCCATCACCAATGCTTAAGGAAAAGCTGGGAGCTCAAGTCTAATGTTCTTTTTGTGTCTCTCACATGAGGAGTAAGGAACAGCCTTCAACTATAAAAAGCTGAGCTCTACTCTAGAAGAAAAAAAAAAATCACCACTCTAAAGGTGACACCCAAGGGAAGTAGTGCTAGTCAAGCTATCTGAGACCCGTAGGCAGCGCAGGGTTTCTCGGCGGAGCGCTGTCATCTCTAGACGCCGGAGGACGCGGGAAGGCAGACACCCGGACACCACCTGCACCAGGTCCCGAGGGCCCGGCGAGCGGCCCCGGGCAGGGCACGGCCTCCTCGGCAGGACTCAAGCGCTACTTAAAATCAAATTGTGAAAAGCAAGCGGAAAAAGAAAGAAACTATTAAGGGGAAGTGAAGAAATTATTAAAAGAGATAGCATTAAAGAATCAGACGAGGAAAAGAAACGCCTGAGTCAGGAAGGTGTGAAAGCGGATGTTAACCACAGCTCCAAAATACACCCCACGCGCGCACACTGTACACAGAAGAGCAAGCTTACATATGCCGGGATCCTCACTTCTTAAAGTCGCAGAGTGACTTAACAGAGTTCAGTCTCTTTCATTCTTCACATTTGCAAGACTACCAGAATCACAGCTGGTGGGAGAGGATCCGTAAGTTCACCTGCATGAAGGCGGGTGCTGGCAAACTCCATCTTGAACAGGCCAGTTTCTAAAAGTATACAGGTTGCTTTAAGGTTTAAAGGGAAAAAGCAGGCTACACTTTTACCCATAAAGGTCTGGATGACTCAGAGTTTAACAAAAGGATCTAGAAGCTTTCACCCCTAGGTCACCGGTTCTAGGATGACTATAGTAGACAGTCATTTCAGGACATTATCATCTAGCAGCTGTTTTGTTCACAAAGTGCTGAGGAAATGTGTTGCTTGTCTCTATTAATACTCATTGACAGGTGTATACATTCCAATTCATATGCATGTGCCATCACAAGCACTTTGAAGCAGAGTGATGAAAGTCACAACAGCTGTTACCTTTAGAAAGCCCTTAGCATGTCCAATTCTCTCTTTTCTTTATATAAAGTGCTAAATATTAGTATTTCACATCCTACCAGATTTTACCGTTTCAAATCAAAATCATAAAGGAAAGATACCTGAGGAGAATTTTTGAAATGAGTGCGGTTATCATTCCATGAAACGAGGAAAGTAACAATGCTTTCTCCTAGGAAAATGGGGTAAAGGCCAAACAAGCTGAGAAGGTCACTTCTCAGAATGGCTCAGTGCCCTGAAGGAGACCGCAGACATCCCTGGCATTGCATGCTCTGAGCCACGGTCATACGTGTGCACACAGGCCATTGGAAACGGACTTCTGAAGTTTACACACCAAAGATTTATGTACTCATGCAACACAAACCAGTTACACTCCCACTGTCTGTGTCACGGTGCTGTGGCGCCTCCGCGTCGACCCCTATGTGTGTGTGCCAAAGATTATAATGTACCAGTTCAGTCCTTCACCACAGCAACTGATACCTGTCGGCCAGTGAAGTCATTCCACTAAGAAGACTCCTGCGTGGTCCCCAGGCTCAGTGATAACTGAAGAATTCTTATCACTGAAGAAAAACTAGCTTTAGTTTTTCAAATCACTGTTTTGAAAAACTAAAACTATTATTTTTAAACCACAATATAGAGGCATTTGGGCTTCCCAGGTGATGCTAGTGGTAAACAACCCACCTGCCAATGCAGGAGACATAAGAGACGCTGGTTCAACCCCTGGGTCCGGAAGATCCCCTGGAGGAAGGCATGGCAACCCATTCCGATATTCTTGCCTGGAGAATCCCAGGGATAGAGGACTCTGGTGGGCTATGGTCCATAGAATTACAAAGAGTCAGACATGACTTAAAAGATTGAGCATGCATGCATGCACATAGAGGTATTTGGGTTTCCCAGGTGGCTCAGGGGTAAAGAATCCATCTGCCAATGCAGGAGACAAAGGCAACATGGGTTCAATCCTTGGGTTGGGAAGATCCCCTGGAGAGGGCATGACAACCCACTCCAGTATCCTTGCTTGAAGAATCCCAGGGGCAGAGGACTCTGGCAGGCTACAGTCCATGAGGTTGCAGAGTCGGACACAACTGATGAATTGAGCATGCATTGAGGTATTAAGTCATCACCTAATCTCCTATGTGTACACTGAAATAATGAAGACCCCTACCCACTGGCCTTCGCCACATATTCAGTCCATTTGCATTCCTGTCTTCCAAATTTGTACCTTCTAAAAAATTCATCAGCTCCTTTTAGAAGAATATTATTTAACCAGGCAATATTCCAACTCACATTTAGTATGCATTTTTAATGATTGCATAAAATGCTTAATAGGGACTCTATTTTATTTTCTTAAATGATATTAACTAATCCACTAAGTATTTGGCACAAATCCAAAAGATGATGACAAAAGTCACTATTAACTTGGTATTTCAAATATATCACTTAAAAAGCCTTAAGACGCCTGCAAGTTCAAGCTTGACAGATTACTACTGTCAAAACCAAGAAACCTTAGAAAATAAGAAAGAGGGCACTCTTTATGTCCTTTTGATCTGGTTCAGTAAGGCAACAAAACAACTCTGCAGCTTTTGTTTTGCTTAGAATTGATGTGTCATTAGAGAGCATGGTCTGTAATTCTATTTCATTGATGAGGAAATTAAGACACAGAACGGTTAAATGACATGGAAACAAGAGTCTTTGCGTAGAAGGGACCTTAGAATTAACACAGATCTGATTTTGGAGGCAAAAAAAATTTTTTGCTTTCAGGAAATGGAAATGCTTAAGGAAATCAAACTGCAAAGCAGAGTACCCCAACTTCTAATGACCACCTACCTCCCTTGAACCTCTAAACCCACACTGTTTATATTCAATGCCTAAGTGCTACACGATACTGTCACTCCGTTTACACCTCATCATATGCTACCTTGTACTGTTCGTGTGTACACATCTTATATACACACAAGGGAGCTTCCTTGGAGTAGAGCCCATAGTTTGGGAATGTCTAAATCCTACCACAGGGCTTTGCCCATGGCTATCTGCTTGACTGTTTGACAGTGACATCCTAGAAACGGCTACAGTGAGAAGCGGGCTTTCCTCCTGTTTGAAGTATCTGTTTGCAGATAAAGCACAAAAGAGACATCACAGTCTCTCACAGGCGCTTGGATAATCTCAACCATCTTGGCCAAGTCGCTGCTTGTGTAACATTCCATTCTGTCTAAATTCCCCTTTGCGTTTTCCATTGGGCAGGGTACACACTTTCAGCCTAGACACAAGCACAGATTAGCCACAATACACAGAAGAACTGCACGGTGTAAAATCCTGTTTAGTTCCCTTCGGCCAAAGTTATTAAACACTGTTACAAGGAAGGATACCAACATGAATCTACCAGACACAGGGGCTCTAAGAAAGACACTGTCTAGTCACACGAACAGACATACGGACAACTTCAGTGCATGCAAGACACGCAGAAGTGTTTCAAAGTATATAAGCTGTGGCCTGGAGGGTGAGGGAAGGTTTCACAGAGAAGCTGGCACCTGAACAGCCCAGGGTTTTGAAAGATGAATAGGCCCAGGACAATCAGACATGGGATCAAAGGGCATTCCGGATTGTGCAAAACACTGGCAGAAGCCTAACAGTCTGAAAACTGCTAGGAGGACGCATTCACCACCAGGGAAGGAAAGCAGGTCAGCTGCACTCTTCAACTTTCCAAGAAAAAAAGCAAGCTTTCAAATAAGCAACTGAGGAGGAAAGTTTCACCAGTGCTTGTTTTGTTAAGCCTCTTAGCCTTGCTTTGCTTTGTTTTGCTTTTTCTGTTTTGTTCCCTCTTAAAGAAATAAAGCATGCTGCCAGCTTACAACTTCAGTTGAGAAAAAGTACTTCAACTTTACTGCGGAAAAGGAAACTGGAACGTGAACCAGGGGCAAGGAATACATAATTAATAACACTTTTCTCTGGATTCTCTCAAAGTAGCAAAATTTCAAATTCAGGAATCACTCATTACAACCCTTCTCTCCACTAACTCAATACATATTTATTTTATGCCCACTATTTGTCACCTTCTGGAATACCAGGCCTCTGAAGCGTGCTCAACTGCCCTCCTCTTTGAGCAAGCTCCTTGCTCGCAATCTAACAAAATAAATAGAAGAGGGCAATGCATTCATACCCTGTTCCTTCTATGGTGGCCAATCAAAGCCCAAAGCTCACCCAGAGTTAAATTCCAGTCGAGCTAACCCACGAAGACAAACACACTTAAATATTCTAAGGGCAACAACCGAGATGTAAGACACTGATAGACGTCCTTGGTAAGGGTTGCTCATCACTTCTTCCGGTGAGCAGGGAGCTGGCGAGCGGGATTTCCTGGCCACGGATTTGGAAAGCTGAATGGGGAACAGAGGAGGGTCGGAGGGGCTGAGGTTACCTGGGAGCTCAGGTAGACTCTGAGGCACTCCTCGCACACGGCCTTCTTGCAGCAGGGCAGGGGCTTGATGGGCTTGTCTTCCAGGCACACCCGGCACATCAGCACCATGAGGGGCGCGTAGGGATCCCCGACCCCACCCAGGTCGGAGTAGGGTGGGGCTCCCAGCAGGCTGGGCACGGAGAACGGCTCCGGCGCCAGGTAGAACTCCAGCTCGATACTGCCGCCGTCGGGGGACAAGGGGTCCGCTGGGAGCGACAGCTGGGGGCTGGGGAAGGAGGAGGGGGTGCTGGGAGGGTTGGTCACCGGCGGAGCCCGAGGTGGCGTCGCGGGCAGCGAGAGCCGCTCCGCCGAGGGGACCTCGGACAGGTCGTTCTCCACGCAGAACACGGAGCAAAACACTTGTCTCTTGGCCGGGGGCGGGCGCCGCGGGCCCAGCACGTCCAAGACCAGTCCGTCCGGGGCCCCGACGCGGACACGGGTCGGGGGCTCAAGCTCCTCGCCGGGGGGCGCCTCCTGCTGTTCATCCCCGCTCTCGTTTCGCTCCCCCGTTTCCTCCTCCTCCTCGGCCAGCTGCTTTTGCAAAGCCTGGGGGTTGAGGGGCCCGGGGAGGGCCAGTCCCGCGGGCTGCCCGGGTGCCCGGCTCTTGCTCCAGCTCGGGGACCCCCGGCTCCCCGCGGGCTCTGGGGCTCCGGCGTCCGCGCAGCCGGAGTCGCTTCCGCAGCCGCCGCCGCTCGGCTCGGCGGAGGCGGCGCGCGGCCCGGGCGCCCCGGCGCTGTGCCCCGGCGGCCTCGGGGGCTCCGGGGGGCCCGCGGCGCCGCCAGCGGGGGTCCGCGCCTCCAGGGGCCCGCCGGCGCCGCTCACCGTGCTCTGCTCCTCGCCCATCGCCGCCCGCGGCCCGAGCCGCCGCTGCCCATCCAGCCGCCGGGACCCCCACCCGGCGCCGGCGGGCAGCGGGGGCAGCGGCTCGGCTCGACTCGGGGCTCCGCTTCTGCTTCCGGGTCCCTCCTCCGAGGCTGGGACGCCCCAAGCTCCCTCCAGGGAGCCCGTGCTCCCGGGCGGCGGCGCGCGGGGAGCCCGGCCCGGCCTGCTGCTGCTCCTCCTCCCGGTCCGCCCGCGCGGCCGGGCACCGCCTCGGGGGCACCGAGGGCCGCTCGCTCCGGCCGCCGGCGCGCGCGCCCCACATGCAGGTCGGGGCGCCGCTGCGGCCCCCGGGAGCCCCCGGGCGGGACAGAAGGGTCCGGAGGGAGGAGACCGTCAGTCCCGCGCCATCGCCGGTCCCCGCCGCGGGCCAGGCGGCCGGAGGGCGGTGGTCACAGGGTCGAGGGGCCTGTGGCGCCGCAGCGGCGCGCACCGGGAGGGGCAGCCCGAGCGCGAGCCAGCCGCCGCGGCCCCTGGGGGAGAGGCCGGAGCGCGCGACCTCCCGCTCCCGCGCCTCGTGCTTCACCTAGAGCCCTCCTCGCCGCCCCTCACCCCACCCCTTTGGCGCACACCTCCCCACACGTACACACGCGCGCGGCCACCGCGCGCTCACTCACGCACACCCCGAGTGGGTGTGATCTCAGACCGGGATGCGCTCCCGCGCCCGGAGTTCACACTCGGCCTCCACCAGACACCCTCCGGAGCCCGCAGGCTGCCCCTCCGGCTACACTCGGAGGAGAACTTCCTACAAAACTCTTTACTGAAAGCGGGAACCAGAAAAATCCTGGCTACTTAGGATTTTGCTTTCGCTTGTTTCTCTAGAGTTCGTCCGATTTGAAATCCACCGAAGATGGGGTTCAGAAAAACAATGCTAGGAATTCTTAGTTCAAAATGCTGTATATACAACTCTGCTTTCTGCTTAATGAAGTAGAAAAGATGTTTGAAACCCACACATGTGCCAAAAAGAACGTTTAAACTTGAGCGCTGGTAAATAACCGGGTTTATCCCCTTTTCCTCCTTCTCAATGTCCTCTTAGGAACTTTTTTTTTAACCCTTTGAAATAGTCCAAAACGGGTAGCCTTAATTAAGATAGTAAGATGGTCTGGCCTAATTAATAAACCAGATCACTGGTGGAAATCATGAAAAGTTTTATTAGCATAAACATATTTATCCCCAAAACTGTTTCCAAGACAACAATTATATTTGAGCCAGAACTTAATTATGTGTTGATCTATCTTTATTTTCCAGGAAGTATTAGTCACCCAGACTGGTGCGTTTTAGTTCCCTAAAGCCAATGAAAACATTTTTGGGAAGCCAACCTTTGTTTTTTTTTCATCTTGAGAGGGAATTCAATTTACACATTCATGTAATAGGAAGGAGCTATGAAGTGTGTAGAATTTTTTGTCTTGAAATTGTTATTGGATTGTTCTAAAATATTTTCCAAACCAGATACAAATGATAGAAATGTGATTAGGTACGCAGGACTAAGGGTTTCCCAGGTGGCTCAGTGGTAAAGAATCCACCTGCCAATGCAGGAGACACAAGAGAGGCAGGTTCAATTCCTGGATGGAGAAGAAATGGCAACTCCAGTATTCTTGCCTGGGAAATGCCATGGACAGAGGAGCCTGGTGGGCTATAGTCCATAGAGTCTCAAAAGAGTTGGACATGAGTTAGTAATTAAACAACAGAACAACAAAACTCTGGCAAGAGTGATAAAAGTAGAAAGTGAAAAACAACCATCAATAACATCAAGAATGAGATAGGTGACATCACTCCTTATGCAGCAGTTGTTAAAAGGATAATAAAGTACTACAGACAATAAGATGCTCATAAATTTGACAGTTTGGAAGAAGCTAATTCTTTGAAAAACTAGTGCAACTCAGCTATAATTGAGCAAACATAAACTTGCAGGACTAAGAAAGCAAAGTAACAGTAAAGAACACCTCTATCACATGTGTCTGATGTTCAGCGGCACCACAAAGGTATAAGCCTAATCAGTCGGTCTAAATGCCACCTCATTTGTCAGTTCAACTCAAGAATGAAGAATTTGGAACTCCCCTGGTGGCCCAGTGGCTAAGACTGAGCTCTCAATGCTGGGGCCCTGGGTTTGATCCTTGGTTGTGGAACTAGATACAACATGTCACATCTAAGACCCTGCACAGCCAAATAAATACATAAAAATAAATATTGTTTTAAAAAGGAATGAAGAATTCTTATTTGAAAGATTAAATGGTATTTAGTGGTTTTTTTCATCATGGCTCATTGATTTCCTGATAACTGCTGTTTTTTCCAAATGATCCTAGTGTTTATTGCTTTAAAGGCAAGGACAAGAAGCCCACATATATGTGTCTTTTCTGTATGCCATCTGATAACTACTTTTCAGTTCTTTCTAAACGGATATAAGAGTAATCCATGTTTTCTAGATGACAGTAGTCTGAGGGTAAGACCAAAGTAACAATAATGGATACAAAAAAAGTGTATCTCTACAGTGTCTACAGGAGTCAAACCCCTCACAATCTTCCCATAACTTTGGGACCCCCTCTCCTACAGATATTTGTCATGGGTGTTCCAAAAACATGTTCCTGCAGTGTCCACCACTTCGTTCCTTATTCGTCAGATTCAGTTCACTGAAAGTGGCTTTCCTTGACACTGAATCTTGAAGGCTGCCTGGCAGCTCTGCAGCCCTTCTCCTTACCATGACTTGCTCCCATGGGATTCATCTGCGGTGTTTTGTGAAAAGAGAACCATGGCATACCAGCCTCTAGACAGACTCAGACTTGAATCAGACCTGGGCCCAGCACCCCTGGTCTTCAGTCTGGGACCCGTGGGACACCAGCAGCATGGAGTTAAAATGCAAAGTTAATATGATGATCCTACTATCGATTTCCCCTGAAATAAACCACATGAAGCAGCTATGATGATTGTGCTGATAGGATTCATTAAATATATGTATATATATATATGTATGTGTGTTGAAAATATAGCTACCATTGTGACAATTTCACTTGTCCAAGGCAAGCTTAGTATTCTCAGACTCAGACCACCTGCTCCAAATCAGGCTGTATACAGTTGTTGGCACAATATGAATACTTTCACCAGTATTCTGCCACTACCAGGTTCTGCTTTCAATGTTTTGTAATTTGCAATGAGCTGTGCACCTTCCGTAAAACCAGCACTTGATTATTGGGATACAGTACTGACATAGTCAACTGCTTTTGATCATTATTGAGCGTTATTTTTTCTATTACCACCTTTCCTGTCCTGGCTTTTAAACATGACTTGCTTCTGCTTCCTTGGAAAATTTTTTTCAGGCTATAGTTTGATAATTAAAGAGCTAGTTTTGTAAATTTATTAGAAAATATTATGAAAAATACGAAAAGCTGTGAATCATTTAAATTTTACACACTGCAAGGAGATCCAACCAGTCCATTCTGAAGGAGATCAACCCTGGGATTTCTTTGGAAGGAATGATGCTAAGCTGAAACTCCAGTACTTTGGCCACCTCATGAGAAGAGTTGACTCATTGGAAAAGACTCTGATGCTGGGAGGGATTGGGGGCGGGAGGAGAAGGGGACGGACCGAGGATGAGATGGCTGGATGGCATCACGGACTCGATGGACGTGAGTCTGAGTGAACTCCGGGAGATGGTGATGGACAGGGAGGCCTGGCGTGCTGCGATTCATGGGGTCGCAAAGAGTCGGACACGACTGAGCGACTGAACTGACTGAACTGAAAGAATGTGGATTTCTTCCAGAGTCTATTAGGTTAATTTTGGCCCTTGAATTATTACAGGTCACAGTTTTCTATGTGTGATTGAAAACTACCAAAGTATTATGTAACTCTTGATGCAAGTAGATTCAGTTCAGTTCATTCACTCAGTATATTAAACCAGTTAAAAAGGATTTATGAAGAAAAGAGGAAAATTGTTGGCAAAATAAATTTCTTCCTAACTGTTGTGGGAAAAAAAGCATATAATGTTTAAATACCATTAAATAATTATACAGCAAGTATCTAAGTTGTTCTTCTATCAGTCCTTCAACTAATATTTGTATGTATATATTTTATATATACGTGCATACATGCTAAGTCACTTCAGTCATGTCTGACTCTTTTCAACCCTATGGATTATAGCCTGACAGGCTCCTCTGTCCCTCAGATTGTCCAGGCAAGAATTACTGGAGTGGGTTGCCATGTCCTCCTACCGGGGATCTTCCGGACCCAGGGATCGAACCCACATTTCTCATGTCTTCAACGTTGGCAGGAGAGTTCTTTACCACTAGCACCACCTGATACATGTATATATTTTATATATATATACACATATACATCTATATTCCATGGACTGTGTATTCCATAGGGTCACAAAGAATCAGACATGACTGAGAGACTTTCACTTTCATATGTGTGTATGTATATGTATATATATATATATAAAAAATATATGTGGGCTTTACAGAGGCTGCTAGTGGTAAAGAAATCGCTTGCCAACATAGGAGAGCTAAGAGACAGATATGGGTTAGGAAGATTCCCTGGTGGTTGACATGGCAGCCCACTCCAATATTCTTGCCTGGAGAATCCCATGGACAGAGAAGCCTGGCAGGCTACAGTCTATAGGGTCGCAAAGAGCTGGACACAACTGAAGTGACGTCACATGTATACATGCATATATGGGCTTCCCAGGTGATAAAGAATCTACCTACCAAAGCAGGAGACATAAGAGACACGGGTTTGGTCCCTGGATCAGGAAGATTCCCTGGAGGAGGGCATGGCAATCCACTCCACTATTCCTGCCTGGAGAATCCCATGGGCAGAGGGACTTTGCCTGGCTACAGTCCATAGGGTCACAGAGTCCAAAATGACTAAAGTAACTTCAGTTCGGTTCAGTCACTCAGTCGTGTCCGACTCTTTGTGACCCCATGAAATGCAGCACGCCAGGCCTCCCTGTCCATCACCAACTCCCGGAGTTTACCCAAACTCACGTCCATCAAGTCCGTGATGCCATCCAGCCATCTCATCCTCTGTTGTCCCCTTCTCCTCCTGCCCCCAATCTCTTCCAACATCAAGGTCTTTTCCAGTGAGTCAACTCTTCACATGAGGTGGCCAAAGTACTGGAGTTTCAGCTTTAGCATCATTCCTTCCAAAGAAATCCCAGGACTGATCTCCTTCAGAATGGACTGGTTGGATCTCCTTGCAGTCCAAGTGACTCTCGAGAGTCTTCTCCAACACCACAGTTCAAAAGCATCAGTTCTTTGGCACTCAGCCTTCTTCACAGTCCAACTCTCACATCCATACATGACCACAGGAAAAACCATAGCCTTGACTAGATGGACCTTTGTTGGCAAAGTAATGTCTCTGCTTTTCAATATGCTATCTAGGTTGATCATAACTTTCCTTCCAAGGAGTAAGCATCTTTTAATTTCATGGCTGCAATCACCATCTGCAGTGATTTTGGAACCCAGAAAAATAAAGTTTGACACTGTTTCCACCGTTTCTCCATCTATTTCCCATGAAGTGATGGGACCAGATGCCATGATCTTCGTTTTCTGAACATTGAGCTTTAAGCCAACTTTTTCACTCTCCTATTTCACTTTCATCAGAGGCTTTTTAGTTCCTTTTCACTTTCTGGCATAAGGATGGTATCATCTGCATATCTGAGGTTATTGATATTTCTCCCGGCAATCTTGATTCCAGCTTGTGCTTCTTCCAGTCCAGCGTTTCTCATGATGTACTCTGCATATAAGCTAAATAAGCAGGGTGACAATATATAGCCTTTATGGACTCCTTTTCCTATTGGAACCAGTCTGTTGTTCCATGTCCAGTTCTAACTGTTGCTTCCTGACCTGTATATAAGTTGCTCAAGAGGCAAGTCAGGTGGTCTGGTATTCCCATCTCTTTCAGAATTTTCCACAGTTTATTGTGATCCACACAGTCAAAGGCTTTGGCATAGTCAATAAAGCAGAAATAGATGTTTTCCTGGAACTCTCTTTCTTTTTCCATGATCCAGCGGATGTTGGCAATTTGATCTCTGGTTCCTCTGCCTTTTCTAAAACCAGCTTGAACATCTGGAAGTTCACGGCTCATGTCTTGCTGAAGCCTGGTNTGGCAATTTGATCTCTGGTACGTCTGCTTTTTCTAAACCCAGCTTGAACATCTGGAAGTTCTTGGCTGGTTCACATACTGTTGAAGTTTTGCTTGAAAGATTTTGAGCATAACCTCACTAACATGTCAAATGAACACAACTGTATGATAATTTGAATATTCTTTGGCATTGCCCTTCTTTGGCATTGGAATGAAAGCTAACCTTTTCCACACCTGTGACCATTGCTGAGTTTCCAAATTGGCTGGCATATTGAATGTAGCGATTTAACAGCATCATCTTTTAGGATTTTAAATAGCTTACCTGGAATTCTGTCACCTCCACTAGTTTTGTTCACAGTTGTGCTTCCTAAGGCCCACTTGACTTCACATTCCAGTATTCTGGCTCTAAGTGAATGACTACAGCATCATGAATATCTGGGTTATTAAGACCTTTCTTGCATTGTTCTTTTGTTTATTCTTGCCTCCTCAAACTTATAGCCTATCGTCATTTTGGAATAAAGCCTCAGAATGTTATATGCTTTTTATTTAGGGGAAAGCTAAGTGATAAGATTTATTAACACAAGATTTGGGATTATGTTACTTAGAATTTGCCTCAAAATTATATCATTAGAAATCTTTGTTTTAAATTTCTATAGTACATGACTAGCAAAAAGAGTTAGCTTTCCCTTCTATGTTATCACTCCTTTTAAATGTTTTCTATTCTTTTTATCCCTACTGACACCCACCATATCTTATTTAACTAGATTTTCCTGTATTCTTCAATAAAGTTCAGTAGACTGGGTAAGATTCTCTATCCTCAGCCTNAGGTCTGACTTCTCCATCTATTTCCCATGAAGTGATGGGACCAGATGCCATGATCTTCGTTTTCTGAACATTGAGCTTTAAGCCAACTTTTTCACTCTCCTATTTCACTTTCATCAGAGGCTTTTTAGTTCCTTTTCACTTTCTGGCATAAGGATGGTATCATCTGCATATCTGAGGTTATTGATATTTCTCCCGGCAATCTTGATTCCAGCTTGTGCTTCTTCCAGTCCAGCGTTTCTCATGATGTACTCTGCATATAAGCTAAATAAGCAGGGTGACAATATATAGCCTTTATGGACTCCTTTTCCTATTGGAACCAGTCTGTTGTTCCATGTCCAGTTCTAACTGTTGCTTCCTGACCTGTATATAAGTTGCTCAAGAGGCAAGTCAGGTGGTCTGGTATTCCCATCTCTTTCAGAATTTTCCACAGTTTATTGTGATCCACACAGTCAAAGGCTTTGGCATAGTCAATAAAGCAGAAATAGATGTTTTCCTGGAACTCTCTTTCTTTTTCCATGATCCAGCGGATGTTGGCAATTTGATCTCTGGTTCCTCTGCCTTTTCTAAAACCAGCTTGAACATCTGGAAGTTCACGGCTCATGTCTTGCTGAAGCCTGGTTTAGAGAATTTTGAGCATTACTTTACTAACATGTGAGATGAGTGCAATTGTGTGGTAGTTTGAGCATTCTTTGGCATTGCCTTTCTTTGGGATTGGAATGAAAACTGACCTTTTCCAGTCCTGTGGCCACTGCTGAGTTTTCCAAATGTGCTGGCATATTGAGTGCAGCACTTTCACAGCATATATATACACTTCATTTCCTAAAGAGGAATGAACATGTTGGAATGGTTTTCTAGGTCTGCTTCTGAAAGACACAGTGGAATGTTGTTCCTTATACTTCAATCTTCTTTCGATCTTCTTCACCCATAGAGAAAGAGAACTTGGAATCATTAGGGAAAAGAGGCATTTAGTATACCTGAGAGGAACATTTTGTTTTTCTACCTAAATTCCCTAAGGAAAATCCAAATAACAGACTTTACGAGACAAAGTTAAAAATAAAGCAAAACAGTATATTCCTTCAAATTATAAAAGTAGAGCCCAAATGCTTGGAAAACATAGGAAACTAAGAATAACAAGGAAGATGAGTAAGGAAAAAGATGACAAATAGAAGGGAGAAAGGGGGAAAAAAGAGGAAGGAGAGGGGAAGTGGGAAGAAGGGAAGGAAGGGAAGAACTTTATTATCCGCTACCCCAAATAACCACATAAACTACTTTAATACCATGATAAATTTTATTCTAGTGTTTACATCTGTGTGTATAAAAAATATCAAATGGCATATGCTCTTTTTTCTCCTTTTTTAAAAAAACTTAATCATATATCCTGACCATTTTTCACACAAAATATCTATACATCATCATGATTTATGACCATATAGAATTTTACTTTATAGATGCATCACAATTTATTGAACTAATTCCATTTTATTTAAAAATTAGTTTTTAAAAATGAATTTTAAAACATGTATAAACTTTAATATGTATGAATATGTAGTATAATTTTTGTGTACATTCTTAACCATATCATAAGGTCCTAGAAATTAAATTGCTGTTGAAACAAGAGTAGATGTAATTTTGAGGCTTTTGGCACACATTATCACGGAAATGTGGCACCAATTCATAACCCCATTAACAGGGTATGAGAGAGTCTCTCTGTTCTGTTCAGTCACTCAGTTGTGTCCGACTCTTTGTGACCCTTTGGACTGCAGCCTGCCAGGCTTCCCTGTCCGTGGGATTTTTCAGGCAAGAATGCTGGAGTGGGTTGCCATTTCCTTGTCCCATAAGAGAGTCTACATCCCTAATATTTCTGAGGAGACTTTTTAAAATTAAAGATATTATAAATAAGATTTTATCTTTAATTAATGAGCACATTCTTTTAAATTAAAAGGGGAAAATCAAAATTTAATTGTCAATTCTCTTTGTATATATATAATTTAGCATGGCCTGTATGTTTTCTGTTCCTGAGGTTGTGGCTTCCCTTTCTCATCTTTTTAAAAATTTCTTCATCACCTCATCCTAATGCTCTAAAAATGCTTGGAGATAACCTCAGACATAAGTAATACTTTCAAGTCTGTGATACTAATTCCTCATTTCCTAAATACAGGTGCACCTATTTGAGTGCCTGAATTCATTCTCAAATGAATACCATGCCAAGAAAACCTCATCTTTCAGCCTACACTGTGGAAGCTCTTGGAACTGAGATGGGACATAGTACAAGATCAACTTTTCTCGACCCGAGAGAAGCCAGTTCTACCCTCACGGAAAAAGTCATCTTGGAGTTTAAGAGCAACTAAGAGCAACTCAACTCTACTCTGGCGACTTTGGTTTACCATAAAGATGTCAACCCTGGCTCTGCATGTAGAAATCTCTAATCTCCTCTTCCCAAGGCATAGAATGACATCGAGAGAGAGACATGCTCTGTCTTTCTGTTCCCCAGCTTCCCTTTGTGAAAAGGGTGTCAGGTCACCACCTCCTCCTGACAGGCTATGGTTATAGCAGGAGTCAGAAAAATTTACAGCCTGGCCCCTCCCTGGTCCTGAGACTGGAATGCCTCGTTGGTTTGGTAAGCAAAGAGTGAGATACATCTCTTCTTATACAGTTCTTGGTACCCAGTGAGAAGGGGACGACCGAGGATGAGATGGCTGGATGGCATCACGGACTCGATGGACGTGAGTCTGAGTGAACTCCAGGAGATGGTGATGGACAGGGAGGCCTGGCGTGCTGCGACTCATGGGGTCGCAAAGAGTCGGACACGACTGAGCGACTGAACTGGACCCAGTGCCTCATTGCTGGGTAATTCACAGTTAAGGAAATCGTTTTGTCCAAACTAAGGGATAATCAGGCATCAGTGCAACAGAGCTGAAGATGCATTTGTACAAAACAACGCTTTAATTCTGAAAAGCACAGAGATTTTCTTAGCAAAAGGAAAAGCAAATCTCTTCCAAATTATGGAAGAAGTAAAGGTAATTTAAAGAAGATTTATTTAGAACAATGGAGAAGTGCTTACAAAACAGGGTTAAAATGAAAAAAGACAGGAAAATCTAATGGATATGATTACAACTGGGTAGGCATGTATGCAATAAAATAAGGACAAAAGTAATGGGAGTTACTGTATAAGGGTGATGATTTTTTCCTCATTTCTGAAGATTTCTAAAATTTTATATTGTTTTAAAAATTGGCAAGAGAGAAAACAATATATATATATTTTTAAAGAATGAAACAGTTTCATCCTAATGAATGGGGAAATAAAGCTGGTGTTAATAGATGTTATTTGCCTGCACACTTGTGAAAGTAAAGGTATGCAAGTCCTCCTGTTTGTGTTACAATTCAATTCAACAATCACTTCCTGAATGTCTATTAGATCCTGTGTCAAACTTTGGCAAACTCAATTAGCTAATTTGTTCACCAAATTTTCCTTTATTTTTAACTTCCTGACATCTATGATACACTTTAAGCTGTCCTGAGCAAGAACATATCTTAGCTATATACAGAAGTCCAGTACCTAGCATTCTACACATATTTAGTTTTCAACAAAACATTTTTTTTTGCTGTTTTTATTTTTTATATATATCAATTTTTTATTTTAATTGGAGGCTAATTACTTTACAATATTGTACTGGTTTTGCCATACAGCGACATGAATCTGCCACGGGTGTACACGTGTTCCCCATCTTGAACCCCCCTCCCACTTCCCTCCCCGTACCATCCCTCTGGGTCATCCCAGTGCACCAGCCCCAAGCATCCTGTACCCTGCATTGAACCTGGACTGGTGATTCGTTTCATATATGATATTATACATGTTTCAATGCCATTCTCCCAAATCATCCCACCCTCTCCCTCTCCCACAGAGTCCAAAAGACTGTTCTATACATCTGTGTCTCTTTNCGGTCTGTGGGTTTTGGTAGGAAGTCTAGCACTTTTCCCTCCATTCCTTTAACTTCATGTAACAGTTATTAATTACATCTATGCCTCACCAGCTGACTCAGTACTTTCCTCTTTACATCAAATAGTTACGTTAAAGAATGTCAGTGTGTTTAACATGATTATCCCGCTTGTTCTGTGATCCCTGATATTTGTTACTTAACTTCTTGCTTCCAGCTTTAGGCATGACTAAGAGATATTGTGAAACTACAACTCAACATTGCTTTATGGGACAGGCGTTCCCACACCTAAGAAACTGTCCAGCATTGAGTGAGCACTTCTCAAAATGGTGTCTGTGGATGAAATTCTTCAGGCAGAGGGAGGCAAGATCTATTGACCTCCAGCCATCCAGCTGAGTCATGAATCTGCAAAACCCCTCAGGTCCTGGGCTCTAGAGACTATTTATGCTATTATTTTAAGAATAATCCTTTTAAATTCATAGGGAATATGAAGTAACAAAATTAGGGTAAACTTAAATGTTACCAGTGATAAATAACTCTCAAGGCACTTGAATCCAACAAAACTTGAGTCAGCAAAAGACCTTCTTTTTCTCCTCTATAAAATATTAAGATTAATAAAGTAGCTTTTCACGTCTATGAAAATGGAGCAGTGAAAACTCAGAGCATATGATCATTCATGTTTTAATATATAACATGCATTTGAGAGACAAATAAAAGTAGGAGCTTGGAAATTCAAGTTTAGTTCAATTGTTTACTGAACACTTAAGTTAAAATCAAATTATGAAAATATCAAAGTGTATTGCCTTCCTGGCTACAGAGGGTTATGACTGTTGATTGAAAGTGAAAGTCACTCACTCATGTCTGACTCCTCTGAGTCACTCTGCCAGCGGATCTTCCCAACCCAGGGATCAAACCCAGGTCTCCCGCACTTTACCAGCTGAACCACCAGGGAAGCTGAAGGATACTGGAGTGGGTAACCTATCCCTTCTCCAGCAGATCTTCCCAACCTAGGAATCAAACCAGGGTCTCCTGCATTGCAGGTGGATTCTTTACCAGATGAGCTACTAGGGAAGCCCATGATTGTTGATTATATGCCATTTTTCTCTGATCCCAAAGCAGCCAGATTATTTTTGCTAAGGTTAGACTTGGAAAAATATTGTGAAGTAAACAATGTGTATATTGGTGTTCTCTCTACCTTGCCTTGCTCGTGGTGTAAGTGGTAGGATCTTATGCTGGCAATACCTAGATAATAACGTTGCCTATCAAATTCATACTGGTAAGACTCAAAATATTCCTTTATCATTCCTTTCATCAAAACTTCCCTTATATATGTCCAATTCCCTCAGACCTTTGTGCTGCACTCAGAAGGACAATAGGCAATTATTATCCTTAATAATAGTAGCACATATCTATAGCATGGTTTACAACATACTTTCATGTGCATTATCTCATCTGATTCTTCAACATTGTGCAATAGGAGTGTCTAATAAATAAATCAGCAAAGTACAGTTCACTTGTACAACCTTCCAGCTAAGAATGGTTTTTATATTTTTAAGGAGCTATAGAAAAAAATAAATAAAAGGGACCATGAAACAAAAAGTTGCCCAGAAAGTGTACAGTGTCTACTGTCACTTTACAAAGTTTCCTTATCTCTGGATCAGTCTTTTAATGTTCATTAAGAGATGACCAAACAGAGGCAAAGCTGCAGATAGGTTAAGAGCTAGAAGCCTTTGGCTTTATTTTTAACAATGCCAAGAAACTAGTGTGCGCTCCCTCTCTCTTTCTTTCTCTCAATTTCTTTTGCTTAGAAAGGAGTGAGAAAAATTACCCACTTCTCACTAATCACAGCCTGAGACCGTGCTGACCTCATCTTGCTTACTTATCTGTCTCTTTGAACCTGTAGTCTTGTGAAAGCAATGAAAGAATAGGGATAAACAAGATGAAGAGAAGAAGAAAGACTGCATCTATGGAAGACTTGTATTATTTTAGAACAGGAATAAGACAAAAATTCCAAATAGGAGTGCCGCTTTCCCTTGCTCTCCTTAAATTCAAATGCTTTCTCCTGAAAGCATAGAGGGCATGGCAACCTACTCCAGTATTCTTGCCTGGAGAATCCCATGGACAGAGGAGCCTGGTGGGCCACGGTCAGACACAACTAAAGAGAGTGAGCAGACATGCACAAAGGGCAGCATGGAAAATACCTGAGACACAAGGCTGCCATAACCTGAGGACGTTTGGGACTTTAGATTGGAAACCACAGGTGTAGACAGAGCAGAAGCAACATGATCAGGATCCTAACTTCTTAGAGGTTTATATTTTAAATGTGTTTTAACCGTACCTATGTCATAAAGAATTAACCTTACCTAACAAAAGGCCTGGTCCTTGCTGCCAGCTCCTGGAAGGTAAGAATAGGGCCTGGCTACAGAAATGGGTCTTTCTGTGTATGTGAGGACCTTTCACCACATCACACAGTCTATGCTAACAACATCATGGACGCAGTGAGGGAGGTGGTCTTTGGGTCACATGGTATCACCTTGACCTCTGGAGGGGCAGGGAACTAACCTGAGTCACTGGTGAGGTCTGCCATGTCTATATCACTGACTTCCCATGAAAACCCTGGACACCGAGGCTTGATGAGCTTCTGTGGTTGGCAATATTCCGTGCACGTTGTCACACATCACTGCTGGGAGGAATAAGCACTGTCCACACTGGCAACCCATTCCCATGTTCTTGCCTGAAGAATCCCATGGACCGAGGAGTCTGGTAGGCTACAGTTCACTGGGTCACAAACAGTCGGACATGACTGAGTGATGGAGCACACGGCACAGCATACAGCTCCGCTGGAAGGAGCCCGCTGCCCTGCCCCTCCTGTACCCTGCTCTATGTACCATTGCCTGCGGGTGATTTCAGTCTGTGTCTGCTCATTGTAATAAACCATAACTGTGAGTGGACATTGTTGCTGAGTTCTGAAAGTCCTTCTAGGGAATTATTGAATCTGAGGGTGGTCTTGAGAACTTACTGAACTATGTCACTGCCAAATGGAAATTGATCAGCTTTTATGGGTTTTCATTTTCTTTATTTTCCCAAGCAGAAAGATGTCATCAAGAAGGTACTGTATCCACTAATGCAAGAATATGACAAGTTTAATATAAAAAAAGGAGAAAAGGCATTATCTTGTTCTTATCACTCAAGAAAGTTGATTTTCTCAGATAATATAGATAAGTAACTGACCCGTCTAATTTATGGACTGCTTGAAATTGGTTATGACATTTTCCTTGACATAATCTAGCAAAAGATTAAATGATGCTGAAATTTTCTCAGCTGATACTTTGTCATTCGATTATACGTTTACGGTCAAATTTACATAGATTACAGATTATGAAAAGGTAAATTCCTGCCCCAAACTTTAGGTGGATTATTTCTAATTCACTGTTTAATTCTAGAGGCTTTTCTAGTGAACTTTTACTTCACTGAAGCAAATCTTTAGCTCTTTTAAAGCACAATTTATTTACTTTTTCTCAAATACCAGTCTTAATAAAAAAAAAATTTGCTATGTCCACCTTACAGTCTTTTGTATCCTGTACAGATTGTGCTTCCTTTGTTCCTAGACCAGTTGTTCATTAGATCATTTTCTTTTTATTTTGTGTGCTTTGACTGTAATTTATTAAACCTTTTATAATATGAAAAAAATAAATTATGGCAAATAATCTTATCTATTTATCTCAACACATTTGCTACCAAGTTGGAATGGGAGCACCCAGATGCCTTTGGAGGATATTAAATATCACAAGCTGTTTCTCAAACACTGTGAAATCAATAAAGCTCAAAATATTTTCTCAGATATCTCTTTGAAATTTCTCAGTATGCAAGTATCTTAAAAAGCTTTTTATTCAAAAATTCCTAACTCACTTACATTTTGTTCCTTATCTTTACTGGTCTTTGAAGTTGTTACTATAACCTTTATTAGAATGATGCTTTATTCCATAATTATATAATAGAAAAAGCACAAGCCTGGGTAAATTAATATCTGTATCCTAATCTTAATTTTGCCACTAATTGTCTATTTCCAGGCTTCAGTTTTTACTCTGTAAAATGGGCAGATTTAACTGGATGACCCTAAAGGTTCATTTCAATATTAAAACTGTCATTTTCAATTTAACCAATAGACATTAATCCCTATGTTGTACACATTGTTGTGAAATGTATAGGGCATATAAATGGTGAATATTACTCAATTTATATTCTGAAGAATCTTGCAATTAAATAGAGAAAACCGGTGCTTAGCTGTAATAGCAGACAGCTTTTTGTGGATGGTGTCGAGCCATAATTCAGGGGGGATTTCTGCCTAGGGGGATCATAGAAAGTTTCATGAAGAGCCTAGAAGGCAAATTAGATTTTTACAAATGAAGAAGGTGGTGAGGATAGTACATTTTCCTGTCGGGAGACTAGATGAGCAAGCACGTGGTACCTTGGTTGGCAGCTCGTGGCCCTGGGTGTCCGGTCCTATGGGATGCGTGGAGAAAGGACAGGAGAAGAGGCAGGAAAGATAAGTTTAGGACTTTGTACTTACATCCCCTCTTTGCTTTTCTCTGCCTCTGGAAGCTGACTCACAGGGGCACACATCAGTGGCCTCAATTACCCTCTGCTTCCAAAGCAGGTCAGCCAGGGGAAGGCACGGGCAGGTGATCAGAAGGCTGGTGTGTTTATTTTTCTGGCTCTCAATCTGCCAGGCCCCTCTCTGATGTCTGTGCCCCTCTATCGCAAGCCATAAATGCTATCATCTCTGGGTTCTGAGAATTTCTTCCTTCAGGGAAAAAGGAGGTATGTTAGTTTCCCAAGGCTGCTGTAACAAAATACTGCAAACAGGAAGACTTAAAAAACAAAATTTATTGTCTCCTAGCTGTGATGGCTAGAAGTCTGAAATAAAGGTGTCAGCAGGGCTATGCTCCCTCTGAAATCTGTAGGGGAGACTCCTTCTTCACCTTTTCTAGCTTTTTGAGTTTACTAGCAATCCTTGGCATTCCTTGGTTTGTAGGAGCACTGTTCACATCTATCATAAGATAACATTCTGAAGTACTACGGGTTAGGACTTTACAGATATATTTGAGGGATACAGTTAACCTCAGGACAAGAGGTAAGGCTCCCCACAGTTGCTAATCCCCAGGTACTGTGCTATCTCTCCTGCAAGACCTAAATCCTATCCACACTTCTGTAATAGGTAATTACCAAGCTCAAAATCCTCCAACCCAGGCTTCAGCAATATGTGAACCGTGAACTTCCTGATGTTCAAGCTGGTTTTAGAGAAGGCAGAGGAAGCAGAGATCAAATTGCCAACATCCACTGGATCATGGAAAAAGTAAGAGAGTTCCAGAAAAACATCTATTTCTGCTTTATTGACTATGCCAAAGCCTTTGACTGTGTGGATCACAATAAACTGTGGAAAATTCTGAAAGAGATGGGAATACCAGACCACCTAACCTGNTTTTTTTGCTTTTTAAAAAAATTTATTTTTTTTTATTGAAGGATAATTGCTTTATAGAATTTCATTGTTTTCTGTCAAACTTCAACATGAATCAGTCATAGGTATACATATATCCCCTCCCTTTTGAACCTCCCTTCTATCTCCCTCCCCATCCCACCCCTCTAGGTTGATACAGAGCCCCTGTTTGAATTTCCTGAGCCATATAGCAAATTCCCCTTGGCTATCTATTTTACATGTGGTAATATAAGTTTCCATGTTACTCTCTCCATACATCTCACCCTCTCTTCCCCTCTCCCCGTGTCCATAAATCTATTCTCTATGTCTATTTCTCCATTGCTGTCCTGTAAATAAATTCTTCAGTACCATTTTTCTAGATTTGGTATATATGCATTAGAATATGATATTTATTTTTTTCTTTCTGACTTACTTCACTCTGTATAATAGGTTCTAGGTTCATCCACCTGTCCGACTCTTTTGTGACCCCACAGACTATAGCCCACCAGGCTCCTCTGTCTATGGGATTTCCTAGACAAAAATACTGGAATTGGTTGCCATTTCTTTTCCCAGGGAATCTTTCAGACCCAGGGTTGAATCCACATCTTTTGCATCTCCTGCATTGGCAGGCAGATTCTTGACCACTGAACCAACTAGAGAGCTGAAAATAATAAATAGATTGAATTCAATAGAAAAGACAACTTTTGGAAATACTTACCTACTTTCTTTGACCTTTTAGACACTATTACTGAACCTTTTCTCCTGGAGACTCAACAGTTCTGTAGGATTTTAAAATTTCAAAAACTGACACTCAAGTTATGCTTCTACAGTCATATAAATTCTTAGGGAAATGATCCTTCCTCGTATAACAGCTATAAACTCTGAATCAAAACCAAAAATAAAACAAACAATACACAGACAAAAAAACAACTACTGAAAGCTCTGGAGAGGGAGTAAAAGCAGGAAGATTCTGGAAGAGTCAGCCTCTAAAGAAGGAATTGGCTCGGGACAAGTCTCCTGTCTGTATAGCTTGACCCCTAGGACCCACTGCGGTTTGTGCTACACAGGGCGGCAGAAAATAGAAAACTCAAAGTTTGAATGAAACTCAGAATTGTGAGTGAATGGAAGACAGTTTGGGCAACCTCAGCTACCAGAAAGTGGGGGTGAATCTCATAATGAGAGAACCAGAAGGCTAAGCTGCAAACACTAATATTAATTCTGCCAAAATCTCTGGCTGACCTTGAAACATATATTCATGGGGCAGACTGTAAGCATTCAGCTAAGGATAAAATAGATAAAATGAAATGAAAGCTGGTACCCAGAGACAATATTTACAGTTTAAATCCAGCCAAGTTAATTCCTTATTCAAAGAAAATCAACAAGCAATTAATTAGTTTTTGTTGTTCAGTCTTGAAGTCATGTCTGACTCTTCGCAACCCCATGGACTACAGACAGTATGCCAGGCTCCTGTCCTTCCCTATCACCTGCAGTTTGCTCAGACTCGTGTCCTTTGAGTCGCTAATGCTATCTATCTCAATCTCTGCCCCCCCTGCCCGTCTCATTTTGTCTTCAATCTTTCCCAACATCAAGTCTTTTCCAATGAGTCAGCTCTTCGCATCATGTGATCAAAGTATTGGAGCCTCAGCTTCAGCATCAGTCCTTCCAATGACTATTCAGGGTTGATTTCCTTTAAGATTGACTAATTTTATCTCCTTGCAATCCAAGAGACTCTCAAGAGTCTTCTCTAGCACCACAGCTTGAAAGCATCAGTTCCTCAGCACTGAACCTTCGTTATTGTCCAGCTCTCACATCCATACATGAAAATGAAAGTCGCTCAGTTGTGTCCGACTTGTTGCGAGTCCATGGACTATACAATCCATGGAATTCTCTGGGCCAGAATCCTGGAGTGGGTAGCCTTTCCTTTCTCCAGGGGATCTTCCCAACCCAGGGGATCAAACCCAGGTATCCCGCATTGCAGGCAGATTCTTTACCAGCTGAGCCACAAAGGAAGCCCAAGAATACTGGAGTGGGTAGCCTGTCCCCTCTCTAGCAGATCTTCCTGACCCGGAAATTGAACCGGGATTTCCTGCATCACAGGAGGATTCTTTACCCAGCTGAGCTATGAGGGAAGCCCCACATCTATACTTAACTCCTGGAAAAGCCATAGCTTTGACAATGTGGGCTTTTGCCAGCAAAGTGATGTTTCTGCTTTCTAATATGCTGTCTAGGTTTGTCACAGCTTTCCTTCCAAGGACCAAGTTCCTTCCAAGGAACAAGTGTCTTTTAATTTCATGGCTGCAGTCACTGTCTGCAGTGATTTTGGAGCCCACGAAAACAAAATCTGTCACTGTTTCCAGGTTCCTATACAATATTGTTCTTTACAGCACTGGAGTTTACTTTCACCACTAGACACATCCACAACTGAGTATCATTTCCACTTTGACCAGCCACTTCCTTTCTGGAGCTGTTAGTAATGGCCCTCCACTCTTCCCCAGTAACATACTGGTCTCCTTCTGACCTGGGGCGCTCATCTTCCGGTATCGTATCTCTTTACCTTTTCATTCTGTTCATGGGGTTCTCCTGGCAAGAAAACTGGAATGGGTTACCATTTCCTTCTCCAGTGGACCACGTTTTGTCAGAACTCTCCACTATGGCCTGTCTGTCTTGGGCAGCCCTACACAGCATGGCTTGTAGCTTCATTGAATTACTCAAGCCCCTTCAATCCATGAAGGAGAATTAATAAATAGCTAAATCCAAATATCTTTACATATCAACAATTTGAAGACATATAGAGAACTGAGAATTGTACAACATATCAATTCCAATGTCCAGGATACAATCCAAAATTATTTGACTTGAATGACAAGGAAAATGTGACTCATTTTCAGAACACAAAACATCAACAAAGAGCAAACGTAAAATAACCCAGATGTTGGAATTAGCAGACAAGGATAGTTAAAGTGAATATTATAATTCTGCTCAATGAGGTAAAGGAAAATCTTCTCACAATGATTTTAAATCTCTGCAAAAGTATGGAAACTGCAAAATAGAACCAAATGAAAATTCTAGCTGAAAAATACAATATGTGAAATTTTAAATTTCATTTTATTGGCACAATTACAGAATGGAGATGATAGAGGAAAGAGTCAGTAAAACTTCAAGGTAAATGAATAAAATTATTTAATCTGAAAAAGAAGGAAAGCATTTTTTAAATAGCAAGAAACTCAGGTACCTATGAGACAATAGCAAAATATCTAATTTATAGGTAACTTAAGTCTCAGAAGAAGAGAGGTTGACGATGAAAAATACTTGAGGAAACTGTATCCAAAAATGTCCCTGATTTAGTACTCAAATATTTCAACTTTCCTCAAGCAGGGTAAATAAGAACATCTGCTCATCATAGTCAAATTGCTGAAAGCCAATTATAAGAGGAAAAATTCCAAGCAACCAGAGAAAAATGACACTTCACATACAGAAAAACATGGCTTCAAATGATGACTGACTTATCTGAAACTATGGAGGTACTGGAAGGACCTTCTTAAAGTGTTAAAACAACAATAACAACAACAAAACTGCCAACCCAGAACTGTATTGCCAGTGAAAAGATCCTTTGGGAATAAAGGTGAAATAAAGGCATTTCAGATAAAAGAAAAACAGAAATACTTACTAGCAAACCTTCCTGTAATACAAGCAGTGGTAAAGAAATTTCTTTAGGCTGAAGGGAAATTATGCTAGAACAAAATCTATACTAATGATGAAATTAAGAGCATCAAAAAATGTGAAGTATTATGTAATTTAAGTATAAAATATTGTTCTTTTTCATTTCTTTAAGCTTCATTTGAATATTTAAGGCAAAAAATATGACACTGCTTTCTGGGAAATGATTTCTGTTCTGAGCTCTTTTTCATTTTTAGTGTTTAAATGCCTTGTAAGGCAAGAGTATCCACCTTTACCATTGCTACTCATTATACTGGAAGTCCTAGCTAGTTCAAGAAGAAAAGAAGGGATATTAGGGGGATAGAAGAAGTCAGTTTGCCTTTACTCACACATGACACACTTGTTTACAAAGAAAATTCTACAAAATCTGAAAAAAGGTTTTAGAGGTAATGAACTTATGTAGCAATGCCTCCAAATACAGTTACTATATAAAATGTTATTGTATTTTTCTGCATCAGCAGGAATTAGAAAATGGAATTTAAAACATTTAAAATAGTCTCAACATAAAATACATGGCAGTAAACTTAACAAAATATGTCAAAGACCTTACACTGAAAATTACAGTTTTGTGATAAAACAGCCACAGTAAAATATTAATGATAGAATCCAGGTGGTGGGTATGTGAGTGTTCATTATAATATTCTTTCAAATTTTCTGTATATTAGAAAATTTTCACAATAAAATTTAGAAAAAATCATAACCAGGAATTATATTGTGGGAATGACTAAAAGTTCAATATACTTAAAATTCTTGAGTTTACTTAAAGGTATTTTGGAAAGTCTCCTTGTATCCCAGGCATCTACTTGAGCACTTGAGGAAAATTCCATATTAAGCTGCAGAAAACTTGAAGTTAATTCTAATGGTATTTTTTTTTTAATTATCAACAAACTCCTTAATAAGGTACAGGTAAAAACAGAATGCATGCTTTATAAAAGGGGAAAGTACAAATAAGGTGCTATACACTGACTGTTTATGCCTCCCCCAAATTCCTATGCTGAATTCTATTCTCCTAGTGTGGTGGGATTTGGAGGTGTGGCCTCCAGGAGCCCTCATGAATGGGATTAGTACCCTCATGAAAGAGGCTCTAGAGAGCTGCCTGGCACCTTCCACCACCTGTTATAGTGAGAAGGCAGCCATCTGTAAGAGCCAGGCAGCAGGCTCTCACCAGACACAGAATCTGCTAGTGCCTTGATCTTGGACTTCTCCATCTCTGGAAATGTGAGAAACAATTTCCATTGTTTATAATCTATGATATTTTGCTATAATAGTCTGAATGGACTAAGACACTAGGCTTAATTGCTTTGTACAGAAATTTAGCTTTAATCCAGAAATTTAAGAAAACTTGAGAACATGAGTTCTCGGAGAAATGTGGTCAGAAAGAGACCCCTAAGAAAAGAAAGCGCAGAGCCCCTGAAAGGCATTGCCCAATAACAAATGTATTCTTGCTGCATTTGGCTATCTACAGGAATTTAGACATGAAAGAATGGAATATATTCTTTTTTTAAAAATNGGAGAAATGTGGTCAGAAAGAGACCCCTAAGAAAAGAAAGCGCAGAGCCCCTGAAAGGCATTGCCCAATAACAAATGTATTCTTGCTGCATTTGGCTATCTACAGGAATTTAGACATGAAAGAATGGAATATATTCTTTTTTAAGAAATATAAATGTTAGTAATTGCATCTGTGTAGCTCCTTTGACCACTCTCAGGAAAAAGAAAATTTCCAGCTATTACTAAATGATCTTACAATTAGCTTGAACCAGAAGGCAGTAAATGATCTACTAAACAGATGGCACAGGCTTACAACATATCTCCAAAGCCTGAGCAGTCACAGGATGAACAGTCTTTTTCATGAAGCATTTTTAGGAATCAGACTGACATTCACCATGATGCTGCTACTGACTTTATATGCATTTTTGTCCTCCAAATGTATATTTCCTAGAAATTTTTTAATTGTATTACTTTGCATTTTATTATTTATCAATAGTATCCCTGATTTCAGGGAAGGAAAAGTTTAATGAGTTGGATTAATAGTTTTTTAAACAACACAAAGAGTCCTCCTATTTTTCCTGCCCTCTCTGACTTGATTTGAAGTTATTCTTGGATTTTATTAATATTTACTTTCACAGCAAAAAGATTATGACTCACTAAAGACTGAAATAATGGTTAGCAATTTTTTAGCAATACAGTATTTTTAAATTTAGGCACATACAATTTTTTTTAAGACATAACGCCATGACACATTATAGATTACAGTATAGTCTAATACACATAATTTTAAATGTACTGAGAAGCCAAAAAATTAGTAGATTCACTTTATTGTGATACTGCTTTATTGTAGTGGTCTGGAACTGAATTGGAAATATTCAGTTGTCTTGAGGTATGCTGTATTGCCCCCTCAGTAGTGAATGCATGGTGATTATTTGATGGTGGTCCGTGCAAGGAGAGATGCCCTCTAGCTGGATATATGGAACTACTCTGCAGTAGGGAACAGGGCATTCAGATTGGGATTATCAAGACAGAGATGAAGCCATGGGGCAAAACTCTCATAAACAGTTGAATGCAGAGGGAAAAGAGCAGAGAATCTTAGTGAGGAACTCTGTGGAGGTAAAGTAGGAGAGGTAAGAAGTAAAATGGAAGAAAAGTCACCTTTTAGAAGAGAAAAGTTGAGAGTGGGGAGGTAGCATATAAAGGAAGCTAGAATTTTAACAGAGTAATTAACAGTGACTTGGCCAGAAGAAATAGTTTCACTAAAGCTGTGGGATCAAACATGATTACAAAGAGTTCTGGAACAGGGAGACTGTTTAGCCACATATTTGGCCTTAAAAATTCCTTCTTTAGTTCCTTAGCAAACAAAATATTGAATAAATTATTGTAATTTTATGGACTAAGTTGTCTGACCTGCTTTTCCAGAAGGAACATTCGCACAAATGTATTTCTGTTGCCTTAGATTTATTGGTTCCAATTGTAATTGTGTCTGGATGTTCTCCATTTATCTGTGCTTTATTCATTTCCTTTCTTGATAGCCTTACTTTTTACTGCCTTTCATTTTGCCTCCAGACCGTTCCTGAAGTCATTTTAAAATGCCAAGGAGGGACAATCTACAGAATGAAAGAAAATATTTGCAAAAGATGCAACTGAAAAGGAATTAGTCCCCCAAACACACAAACAGCTCATAGAGCTCAATAAATAAATAAATGAACAGAAGATCTAAATAGGCATTTCTCCAAAGAAATACTGATGGCCAAAAAGCATGTGAAAAAATGCTCAATATAGCTAATTATTAGAGAAATGCCAGTCAAAACTACAGAACCTTAATGTTTAGCACAGGGAACTATACTCAATATTTCGTAATAACCTTTAAAGGAAAAGAATGTGAAAAAGTATATATATATTTTATTATATATAATATATATAATCACTTTGCTGAGCACTTGAAACTAACACAACATTGTAAATCAACTATACTTCAGTAAAAGTAAATAAATACAATATCAAGGGTTGATGATTCCTTGGGAGATACTGAAGAAATCCCAGGGAAGATACTTAATGTCCATAGAGAAGGAGATAAGATATAGTAGGTAACATAGCTCCACTCTCACCTTAAGAAGGAAAGAAGGATGTATCTATTGAAGAGTTACTCAAGGTATGTTGGAATGTCCTTGAGAAAGTGACTGAGAGGCAGGTAGAGCTTTCCAGGAGCATTGGATTCTTGAAATTAGAGTGAAAAAATTTTGTATCTTTCTTCAAAGCAAATAATTTATCAGCCCAATCAAGTTTGGAGTTAGTGCCAAAGCCATCATGGACTGGTCAGATGATTTAGACCTATCCTTAAACTTTTACGTCTTCAACTCTCACGTTTGAGTGAAGAGAGGTTGGACAAGGTGACCTCTGAGGTCTCACTGAGATCTAACACTGGGTGATTTCTTGGAGAAGAAAGTTAGAATATGCCAAAATAAATAAATATGTGGGAAAATCAGACTGCTAACAGATAAAGAGCCCAGTGACAATCTTTTTTTAATTTAATTTACAGATTTCTATAGCCCTTAATAATTTCTTAATTTCTCAGTTATTTTCATGGAGAAGTTTGATATTTCTCCTCTTTTCTCCCAGATTAATAAAACTCATAACACACTAAAAAGAAACCTCAAAAACACAAGGAGATGATAAATGCTGAATAAAATTTTCCAAGTTTACTCATAAGTTATATTGTTTAAGGCCAAAACTTCACAGTCAAAACAAAAGGGAGAATTGAGGCAAGAACTGATTTGGGTTCTTATAAGGATAAGAAGAAAAAAATTCTACAACTGATGTGACATAGTATAAAGAAATACATGCTTCTTTTGTCTAGGCCCACAAACTCTGAGAGAATGACCTGCCTGCCTTTTTAATTACCAAACCCCACCTTCCTTCCCTAAGTAGCTTGTAATTCTTTGATTACTAGTAACATCGAACATCTTAACATATCTTTATTCACTATTTTTAGTTCTCCTGTCATAACCTTTTTGTCTATTTTCTGTTTATGTATTTCAAAGATACCGAACTGTTTTTGACTATAAATATATTAAGCTGCCTTGTTGCTCAGCAATGTAATGACAGCTAATCACATTTTATTTTATTCAACAATTATTTCCGGGTTTCCCTGTTGGTTTGGTAGTAAAGAATCCACGGGCCAATGCAGGAGACACAAGTTCAAGCCCTGATCTAGGAAGATCCCACATGCTGTGGAGCAACTAAGCCTGTGTACTACACTTATTGGGCCTGGGCTCTAGAGCCCAGGAGCTACAGCTACTGAACCCACACACGCGAGAGCCCGTCCTCTGCAACGAGGGAAGCCGCCACAGTGAGAATCCCGCCTACTGCAACTACAGTGTAGACCCCCTCGCTGCAACTAGAGAAAAGCCCGTGAAGCAATGAAGGCTCAGTGCAGCCCAAAATAGATAACTAAACGAACTTCTAAAATATTTAAAAAAGCAATTATTTCCTGTAGGCACCCATGATTTCATTGGTGCAACAAATCAGATGTCAGTCTATAGGTCACCGAAAGTGAAAGTCGCTCAGTCATGTCTGACTCTGCGACCCCATGGCCTGTAAGCTGCCAGGATGGAATTCTCCAGGCCAGAATCCTGCAGTGGGTAGCTGCTCCCTTCGCCAGGGGATCTTCCCAACCCAGGGATCGAACCCAGGTCTCCCGCATTGCAGGTGGATTCTTTACCATCTGAGACAGGAGAGAAGCCCTGACAGATCGGGAATCATACGAAATCTAGGCATTGTCTCTTAAGTTAGTTTTCAAAGCCTCCCATTACTAACTTGAATCAGTGGGATTACAGCACAGTGTTCATTCTTCTGCCTCTGTATACCTCATGGCATCTTTCTAAATAATCAAGTTTGGTGTGTTATATTTACTCTGTGAAAACTCTCCAGGATTCATAACTTTACCCTTCAAGAGTTTAGAAATAGTAAAAGTGCCAGAATGTCAATAGGGACCTGAGAAAAATAAATGAGAGGAACCATTATTGACAATAAGAGCAAAGAAATTGAAGACCCTTCTACAGATGCGTTGTCTTGACTTTATGTCACCTCTAAAATAGTCCAATGTAATGAGAGCATAGTTTTAGAACTAGAATTGTAAAATCAGAATGAAGAGACTTGCTTAGTCTTACGTTCTTTGGGAAAGTTTTGGAGAAATCTAAATTGAAAATCTAATTTACTGAGAGTTGCAATCACATGAGAAGAATGGGCATACCAAGAGCAATGTTTTGTTTCATAGAGAAACATTGGGCAATAGTCTTTTATGCTATATTGAAATTAAGAAATATTTTCATAGTATTACATGACAAATAAGAGGCAGATGAAAACTATAACCAGGAAGCAAATGAATTACAGCAGAAATTATTAAATTAAACAGCTGTTCATTCTAATATAAAAGTGAATGTTAGAATAAATTAAGACTAAGTCATTGTATTACCCAATTAGATCATGTATAATTCTCAACAAAACAGCTTATCATTTCCCTCTTTTATTTCTTTTCTTCTTACTTGGAGCCTTATTTAGCGCTGAGCGTTGGTAAGAAAATAATTTAGAGTGGTCGTATCACAAAACTCCATTCAGAATATGAGTTTCACATTATTAATAATTTTTAAATATTCTAGAAGATAATCAAATTAAGCAATTGAATTTGATCAATCTGTATGGATACATGACATGTCACAAATTTGCCACGTATTTACACTTTTGGGGAAAAATTTGAGAATTACATGTTTGTTTTTTTTAAGTCTTTATACTTACAAGAGAAGATGACATAAAATTTCCTTTAATGCCTGACTTCACATAACCTACTTGTTTCCTAAAAGAAATTCATTTTATTCAGAAAGATTCCCTGGTGGCTCAGAGGTTAAAGCATCTACCTGCAATGCGGGAGACTTGGGTTCGATCCCTGGGTTGGGAAGATCCCCTGGAGAAGGAAATGGCAATCCACTCCAGTATTCTTGCCTGGAAAATCCCATGGACGGAGGAGCTTGGTGGGCTACAGTTCACAGGGTCGCAAAGAGTCGGACACGACTGAGCTATTTACCTTTCCCTTTCATAGTATAAATATTCAAATGAGGTATAGCTAAACTTCAATAAATTTGAAGTTAATGCCTCATGTAATACAAATCCAAAGAAATTATCTTTGAAAAATAAAAGAATTGTAACTTATGTACTCTTCTATTTCTAATGAAGAGCTGTCAGGACATACTGTCAACATATCATTTACATTTCATTTAAAGTAATCCAATGATATCTTTAAAACTGACCAGGTAATTGCAGTCAGATTAATTTCAATGTTAGAAGTAACTTCTAGTTAAGAATTTTCTCATTTTGTCTCCAGCACATGTAATCAGTTCTGGGAGGGTCTTGGTGGCCTGATGTGTTGGGGAAAGTATTAGGAACCAGGCTAAGGGTGATATTCATCTCTCTCCTCCACCTCAGAATAACTCTTCTTGTTGGTCATTGCTTCACAAAGTTTTTGTATTTGAGACAACCTTTTGAATACAAGCTTGTTGAAAATTTGGAACAGTTAAAATTCTCAAAACAAATCAGCAAACTTTACATTAAAGTATCCTGTATGATCTGACAGGCTTTAGAAAAGGCATGGATAGAATTACATTATGTCTTTGATAGCTTCCTGAAATATGCCTTTGAGAAAAATTACTCTTCTAAGCTCTCATATTCACACAAAGCAAATTTCATGGCCATCCTTGTAAATATGTGATTTTCCCCTAAAAGCAGTTGGATATTATGATATGCTTTCTTCTTTACAGCCAGCTTGATCTCATTTTGTCAAACTTACTTATATAAGTGTTCACATTGTAATATTATGTAGTTTCATTTTTAACAGAAATTATTTTCCACATTATAAAAAATTTCACAGCGCTTTGTAAAGCACTTTGAAGTTCCCAGTGACACCATGTATGGTTGAGAAACACCCTTCTAGAATCTTGTCTGCCTATGAGTCCATTTCCTTTTCTCCTGATTTATGCTTTTACAGTCTATCTAAATTTTCTATTGTTCTGCATCATTTAATATTTTCCAGGCATGTAGTGAACTTTGTTTCATTTCCTCTTTTCTGTTGCTGTTGAGCAGTTGCTTTTTTAATTCTCATTTTTCTAAATCCACTACCAGTGGTTATTTTTCTTTGGACTAATTCCAACTGTTGTAGTTTATAAACGAGGTAGAAGGCAAATCAAGAAATCAGTGAGACTAGGCTCCTAGGGTAGAGGCAGAGAAATACAGCAATGTTTGGGTTATGCTCGTCTCTCCCATTCTTGTCACATTCTAAAATCTAGACCATTGGAGTGACCCTGGAGGGAGTGCCATTTTAAGCCTGGGAGACTTGGCAAGCATCCAAAACCACAAGTTTAGGAGCATCTTCAGTCATGTTATGACTCACCTTGACAATGAAACTGCTCCTCCACGCAAATACCAGCATTATCTGAGCTTTAATCCTCTTGCTCATGCAAGGGCAATAGTGTACTTTGTTTGCATTGACTGTATGGAAAAAAACAGTGTGAACAGCTTGAGGTCTGAATAATGGCCAGCTTTCAACCTTTCTAAAACTGCCAAGAAGCTCACTGTTTTTGCAGAATTGTGTCTGTGGGCCCACATTTCCATTAGACTGGAGGCCCTCCAGGTGTTTGCTTAAGGAAGTCATTGAAATTCAATGCAAATTAAGGCCAGATTTCCAGAAGAAATTCAGCAGCAAGAATTTTCCAAGCTCAAGTTTTCAAGACAGGATTTGGATGTTCAGTATGTGCTTACAATATGAGGAATTAAAGTAAGTTTCAACTTTTAAAAATATAAGCTATTTTGTAGTTTGATATAAGGAACACTAAGTTGGAGTATAAAGAAAATTTTAGGTTCAGGCGAAGTTTGTTTAGTTAATATTCATAAAATACCATTACCTCAATTCCCAGGGTCTTGTTCAAAATATAATTTTCCACTGAGAATTTAAAAGCAGCATATTGTCACATAGAAAAATCAAGAAAGGTTAATTTATGTGGAATGTAATAAAGATCATTAAACAGATAATATTAATATTAAAAATTCATTTTTACTCTATATGGAACTAGTCAGGTGTTACCTAAGAAAGAAGATCTTATATAAAAAGTCAAAAAAAGTTAAGGGATACCTTGAAATGTCAGACTAAAGGAAAAGATTAGATAATAAATGACATGCTGCATATGCTAAGTCAGATGTTCGCAACTTGTCTATCTAGCATCTTCATTTTGAAGATGAGGAAATCCAGGTAGTAAGTGGTAAGAGTTTCACTTGCTTTCACACATCTGGTATGGTTGAATGCTTGAAATGATTTCTTGGCCCCTGATCTAACGCTAAGTAGAGTAGATAATAAAAAGTTAAACATAAAAAAATTCTTTAATAATGTTAAAAAGACAGCTATAAGAGTTGTAAGTTTGCAACATTTTGATGAGAGAACATATTTTTCATAGCTACGATTATAGCAATTAGCTTCCAGTAACATCCTAATCAATACATTCATATGAATATGTAAGCAAAGAAACACACTAAACACTTTATTAGGATAACTAAAATATCAGTTTCATTTAAAAATGTTAATATAGCATATTCGATTGCAAAAAATGCCATTTCTTCCCAAGAGATACTGAAGCCACAACTATTTCCCCATCCAAAATATGAGTCTATTTTCTCTCAAAGTTGTTTTGAAACAGAAACAGGAGTCTTTTGAAAGAAAGTGAAATAGGTGCTTGGGAAAAGGCTCATAAGGGCACAGGAAAGATACAAAGAAAACAGAAAAGTGTTGTTCTTTTTGGTGATTGAATAGTTTAAGGAGGTTACTGGAGTGATCTTTAAAAACAACTCAGATGAAGTCTTGCATTTGCTCAAGATTGTTCATAAAGTGAAATAGGTGCTTGGGAAAAGGCTCATAAGGGCACAGGAAAGATACAAAGAAAACAGAAAAGTGTTGTTCTTCTTGGTGATTGAATAGTTTAAGGAGGTTACTGGAGTGATCTTTAAAAACAACTCAGATGAAGTCTTGCATTTGCTCAAGATCGTTCATTGGCTTTTCTGAGGTAAGTAAACGAAAATCAGCCTGCCTCCTCTAAGATGACCCTTCTCTCCCACTCCTCCACGATGGATACCTTGGCTCTTTTCCCCCAAAGGCATTTCCTCCTCTGGGCCTTTTCCTTCTCTTCCTGGTGCCTTTCTTGCCCCCAGATAACAGCATGGCTGACTTCACACCATTTAGATCTCTTGACAGATATACGCCTGCAGAGAAGACTTCCCTACTATCTAAAACAGCCNCTCCTCCACGATGGATACCTTGGCTCTTTTCCCCCAAAGGCATTTCCTCCTCTGGGCCTTTTCCTTCTCTTCCTGGTGCCTTTCTTGCCCCCAGATAACAGCATGGCTGACTTCACCCCGTTTAGATCTCTTGACAGATATACGCCTGCAGAGAAGACTTCCCTACTATCTAAAACAGCCTCTCTCACAACTCTACCTTTACCCTGTTTTATACTCTACTCAGCTCTTATCACTACCTGGAATTAAGTTATCTATTGCCTGTTTCTCTCATGAGAATATAACCTCCATAAAGGCAGAAATGGACACTTTATAAGAACATAAGATGTTTCTTCTATGTAAGAATAGTAAGGTTTCTTTTGCATTTTTGTTATTCTTGCCTTCTAAGTGGTTTACATTAGTTTTCTTATTTTATCTTCATAGTAACCTTACTAGAAAAATATTATTGTCATCATCAAAGTTTGCAGACATCAAACAATTTGCCTTAAGCCACGTGAGTATTAAATATTTGGGACGAGCGTCAAATTTCGGTCTTTTTGGCTTTGAATTTTGAGCTGAAAACGATGAGAGAAAGGGAATTTCAAGGCAGGTAAGTGACATAATCACTCTTGTATATACAAAGTGATAGAGCTAAAGCAGGGCATAGACAGGGTGACTCTCAGGAAATAGAATCATAAAGAGAAACTTACATAGACCACAAAGAAAAAATATTACATGCTCTAAGATAAGCAAAGCTGAAAACACAGTAAGCTTTTAAAAATATTTGCTAACTTGATGCAACAATTATTCATGCTATTATGAAATCAGTTACAGTACAATGTCTGAATATAAAATTATGAATTCTTAGACATGGACAGTGTTTTAAGATCCCTTCATGCCTGGGCTTCCTGCCTCATTGAGTCTAGTTTCTAAAACATTAGAGAGACTTTCTTGATATATTAAAGATTCCTGAAGTGGATTTTTTCCTTTTCTTTCTATCAAATAGATTCTTCTCTCTTTTTACCTGTACTTACTTTTTCTGAACAAGGTTCTTTTCTTTTGGTGACTTTGTGGAATTGGGAGAACAATAGATCTGTGTTTCCTTATCATAGTCATCTTGGTTATAGATGTCCTTCTAACTCTTAGACCTTCTATCCATTTCTATTGACAGTAAAGAGACTCTGATTACTTGGTAACCAATTCCTCTCTTTCCACGAACCATTAAGTCTTAAGAGCTGGCTGCAAAATGTGAGAGAATGTCTCTTTTTCTCTGGAGCAGTTGGGAAATTCCTAACAAGTTTCTGGAGTAAGCACATTTGCTGGGTTATTCCTTTGGGATCCTCAGGTATTCTGGAAAACAACTTCAGAAGACTAAGACCTGGCAACACAAGACTAAAGTATCAACTGTCGACATCACCAAATTATAGGACTAGGATGGAAANTAACAAGTTTCTGGAGTAAGCACATTTGCTGGGTTATTCCTTTGGGATCCTCAGGTATTCTGGAAAACATCTTCAGAAGACTAAGACCTGGCAACACAAGACTAAAGTATCAACTGTCGACATCACCAAATTATAGGACTAGGATGGAAATTGAATCCGTTTTGGTTGAATAAGTCTGATCAAAGCTAGTTCCTCCAAGTCAGTCTTCTGTTTAAATGCACGGATTGAATGTGACTGCGAAAGTCACTCAGTCATGTCTGACTCTTCATGACCCCATGGGGCATGTTCAGGCAAGAATATTGGAGCGGGCAGCCATTCCCTTGTCCAGGAGATCTTCCCGACCCAGGGATTGAACCTGGGTCTCCTGCATTGCAGGCAGATTCTTTACCATCTGAGGCAACAGGGAAGCCCAAACGCACAGATTACAAGCTAATTATTCTGCATGAAGCACAATCGACTCATTTGCCTTTTGATGCTTAAATACAAACTCAGCAGTGTAGACTGACTCAAATTGTTAGGGGAAGCACACAGATTGAAACCGCCCACCCTGGCCAGGCACCATAGTAACCATTTGCATGAGTTGTTTTATGACAGGAGATCCTAATAAGGAATACAGAACTAATTACCCACCACCAACTGGAAGAGTTTGGGAAAGGTAGAAAGGAGACACCGCGTGTCTGTCCACTTCCCAGAATCCCTCTCGATAACATCCATCTTGGCCGAGCGATGCATGCGGCACCAGGAAAGATTCTGTATTAGAATGATTGGCCACAGACTGCCCAGAAACTAATCCCATCACCATAAAACCCGAGACTGCGAGCCACGCGGCAGAGCAGTTCTCCTGGGTTCCCTTACCCCACTGCTCTCCACCTGGGTGCCCTTGTGTCTCCTCGGACAATTCATTTCCGAGTGTTAGACAAGAGCCCAGTTTCGGGCCCTGGAAGTGGTCTCCCTTCCTGCAACAAAATGAACTTCAGTGAATCAAGCTTCCAATGGAGTTAATCAAACGACTGAATCTAGTCGTGGCCCAAACATACTCTCAGGGATTTTTGGATATGGTGATTAAGGCTGGGAGTGATGGAGCTAGACCCCATGCAGGCGTATCTATGCTAACCACAAATACTTCTTTTTGTGAGGCACAGTGTAATTTTTGTCTTTTGCATCGCCAATGAAATCCCTAAAAGCATGAATTATTATTAAATTCAGAGTTTTTCAGGTGATTGAGGTTGTCTGTGTGAATAAACATGCGGTTCAATTGGACCTGCTTAAAAATTCCTTGGTCGGCTTCTCTGTATTTGCTTTTGCTGCTCACAGTGATTTTAAATGGTCCAGTTAAATCAGACTGTCAAAACGGTGAGGTTCCCTGTTTGATTTACTCATGCCCCACAAACCCACGCAGACTGTTATGAATGCCACATTTGAGAAAACCTCCCATTTGCGAAAACATATTGGGTCACATTAAAAAAAAGGAGATTAAATGAATCCCTTTTTCGAAAAGGCTTTGGTAGGTAGAAAGGAATGCTGAGGTGACGCCTGTGTAATGGCACAACTACAGATGTCTCTTTCTCGTGGAAATATGCTCTATGGACTTCATTTCATCACGCTGGGGGAGGGGAGGAGCAGAAGAAGCATGCTTCAAATTACCCTGAAATGGAAGGCTGGCAAATTAAATCCTGACCTTCTGCAGGGTATTTAGAGTGCAGAGCAAGAAGCAGCAACCCACACATTTTCAAAAGAAACGCCGTTGTGAGCTTGGTTATACCTCAGCTCTGCCAGGAATGCCCTCCTTCACTGCTCTGCATGATAGCATGGCGGCCGTCAAGTGTGTGACCTGTTTATTTTATTGCTACAGCGTTTACTTCAGGCATGCTTTATTTATTTATTTTTTTAAGGCATGCTTTATTTAAAAGATCCCAATTCTGTGGCTCTTAAGTGGAACTATATAAGCAGGTGGATTTAAAGGCATATGTAGGTAGATTATGTAAATGTTAGATAAGATGGTGTTTTGCAGAAGCTGGGGTGTTTTCCAGAATGGAGTGTGCATCAGCGTGTCCAGCAAAGTGCATGTGAGAGGCTAGGACGACTAATGACTCTTCCTGGGGACCTTGATTCATAGGGAGCGCTGGGGATGAAACAAGGGCTGGGTGAGCATACCATTCAACTGAGTGACCCTCCCTGTAGGACTGGAGTCAGGCCCATCGGGAATGATTCCGTACACTACTAGCTCAGCTGTCAGTAGAATGATGGTGATTGGAGAAACAGCTTCTCTTGAAATAATTGCTTGAATCCTGAAACTGAAGGACTTTAGGTTGAAAGACTAGTAACAGAAGAGTGAGCAAAACTGCCGTGTAATTTTGGTTATAGTTTTGCTGCTTCTAGACAAATTAAACAAGCAATGAATAGGGTTAAAGAATGCACCGGTTATTAAAGTCATGTGTGTGCGTGCATTCTTTAACATAATTTGCGTATCAATTAAGTCCTATTGGACTCATATCAACAACTGCAGTTTCAAAGCATCATACTGTTGGAATTTAATGGAATTAGAAGTCCTTGTTGCTCTTTAGGAGCTGTTTGGTAACAACTCACACAATTTTGCTTCTACCCTTTAATATTACAAGTTAAGCTATTTTTCCATCTGTTCCTTTTTTCCTATCATTCGTGTTTCCTTGGTGGCTCAGTGGTAAAGAATCCGTCTGCAATGCAAGAGACATGGGTTACATCCCTGGGTTGGAAATGGATGTAGGAGTAGGAAATGGCAACCCATTTTAGTATTCTTGCCTGGAAAATCCCAAGGACAGAGGAGCCTGGTGGACTACAGTCCATGGGGTCGCAAAGAGTTGGACATGACTTAGCGTGCATGCGGATGTCTATTTTTACTACTTTTGTCTTTTAACCACCTTCAGGCTAGCTTTATAAGTGATTAACCTACTACTATTTTACTATATATTTACCTTTACCAGTGAGACTTAGACTTTCATATGCTTTCTTGTTACTAATTAACATCTTTCCCTTCAGCTTAAAACAATTTCCTGTAACATTTCTTGCTAGATCAATTTAGTGGTGCTGAACTGCTTTAGTTTTCACTTGTCTGGAAAACTTTAAACCTCTCCTTCAACTCTAAATGATAGTTTTGCTTGATAGAGTCCAGTAGTCCTCGCTTATCCACAGAGCATACATTCTAAGACCCTCAGTGGACGCCTGGAACTGCAGATAGTACTGAACCCTGTATATACTATGTTTTTCCCTTAACACACACCAATGATAACGTTTAATTTATAAATTAGGCACTGTAAGAAGTAATGACTATAAAAATAAAACAGGACAAATCAAACTATCTGTTGTAATAACAGTTGTGTGAATGTGGTTCCCTCTCTCAGAATATTCCATTGTACTATACTCACTCTTCTTGCAGTAATGAGATGATAAGATGCCTGCAGGATGAGATGAAGTGAGGTGAATGAGAGAGGCTGGTGCTCCAGAGTGTGGCAGAGGGTGAGTGTTAAGATAGTGCCCATCCTCCCAGGTCTCAGAAAGCCTTTACAGTGTGTTTAATTAGAAGCCTGCCCCTCAGGCTGCAGTTATGATCATAAGCTAATAGATTTCTTCCACAGGAAGACTGAGCTCCTGAATCTGTTCCTCTTGCAGTCATCTAGTGCACTAGGGGTGATGACTGTTTAAGAACACTTTCTTCATTGGGTGCAGCCCCTAGGACCCGTGAGCATAAGCCCCGCTGGCCCCCAGGGTACGCAATACAGTGGTGCTCCCAGCAGCAGCCGCTTTATTGTGTCTTCCGTCTTGTTTTGCCCAATGCGAAGGTATCGCTCTGCCTGTTTGTTGGGTTTTTCCCCCATAGGAAATTGTTCTATTTATAGCTGTTGATTCTGGGTTTCTCTGGAAGGAGGTGAGTTCAGGTTCTTTCCACATTGCCATGTTGAACCAGAGCAATCCAGCTCTCTCCAAACCTAAATACTTAGTGTTTAAAACATTAATTTCATAGACCAAGAAAGACCTAAGGGACAAGGACAGTGGCTACCTTGATTATTGCTACAGATTTTCCCTTTCAGACAGGAATAGAATGGAAAACTTTACAACTGGAAAGAAAACAGTTTTACCTGATCCATTTGTAAAATCCTTCACACTGTTAACTTGCTTTAGAGCCCAGATGAGTCGAAAATTAAATATGTATGAAGGCTGTTTCATGCATTGAGTTTCTGGGAGTGTGTCTGCAGGTCCCAAAACATGTAAAAGGATATATGAAGTTGAGAATAAACATAGAACATTGGAAGGTGTGTCTGGAGGGTGGCCAAACATAATAAAAGCGTGATTGGCCATAGGCTTCTTTAACAGTAAGGGCTGATAGCCAGGCGGACTCCCTTAGCAGGGCCAGGAGCATCACTGACATGGGGGACTGTCCTGAACTCAGCATTATATTTCTAAAGGAGACTTCAGGACCTCATGATGACTCTTCCTTCTACAGAACAGACTTTGGTTTCACTCCAAGAAACTAATCCCATCACCATAAAACCCGAGACTGCGAGCCACGCGGCAGAGCAGTTCTCCTGGGTTCCCTTACCCCACTGCTCTCCACCTGGGTGCCCTTGTGTCTCCTCGGACAATTCATTTCCGAGTGTTAGACAAGAGCCCAGTTTCGGGCCCTGGAAGTGGTCTCCCTTCCTGCAACAAAATGAACTTCAGTGAATCAAGCTTCCAATGGAGTTAATCAAACGACTGAATCTAGTCGTGGCCCAAACATACTCTCAGGGATTTTTGGATATGGTGATTAAGGCTGGGAGTGATGGAGCTAGACCCCATGCAGGCGTATCTATGCTAACCACAAATATTTCTTTTTGTGAGGCACAGTGTAATTTTTGTCTTTTGCATCGCCAATGAAATCCCTAAAAGCATGAATTATTATTAAATTCAGAGTTTTTCAGGTGATTGAGGTTGTCTGTGTGAATAAACATGCGGTTCAATTGGACCTGCTTAAAAATTCCTTGGTCGGCTTCTCTGTATTTGCTTTTGCTGCTCACAGTGATTTTAAATGGTCCAGTTAAATCAGACTGTCAAAACGGTGAGGTTCCCTGTTTGATTTACTCATGCCCCACAAACCCACGCAGACTGTTATGAATGCCACATTTGAGAAAACCTCCCATTTGCGAAAACATATTGGGTCACATTAAAAAAAAGGAGATTAAATGAATCCCTTTTTCGAAAAGGCTTTGGTAGGTAGAAAGGAATGCTGAGGTGACGCCTGTGTAATGGCACAACTACAGATGTCTCTTTCTCGTGGAAATATGCTCTATGGACTTCATTTCATCACGCTGGGGGAGGGGAGGAGCAGAAGAAGCATGCTTCAAATTACCCTGAAATGGAAGGCTGGCAAATTAAATCCTGACCTTCTGCAGGGTATTTAGAGTGCAGAGCAGGAAGCAGCCCACACATTTTCAAAAGAAACGCCGTTGTGAGCTTGGTTATACCTCAGCTCTGCCAGGAATGCCCTCCTTCACTGCTCTGCATGATAGCATGGCGGCCGTCAAGTGTGTGACCTGTTTATTTTATTGCTACAGCGTTTACTTCAGGCATGCTTTATTTATTTATTTTTTTAAGGCATGCTTTATTTAAAAGATCCCAATTCTGTGGCTCTTAAGTGGAACTATATAAGCAGGTGGATTTAAAGGCATATGTAGGTAGATTATGTAAATGTTAGATAAGATGGTGTTTTGCAGAAGCTGGGGTGTTTTCCAGAATGGAGTGTGCATCAGCGTGTCCAGCAAAGTGCATGTGAGAGGCTAGGACGACTAATGACTCTTCCTGGGGACCTTGATTCATAGGGAGCGCTGGGGATGAAACAAGGGCTGGGTGAGCATACCATTCAACTGAGTGACCCTCCCTGTAGGACTGGAGTCAGGCCCATCGGGAATGATTCCGTACACTACTAGCTCAGCTGTCAGTAGAATGATGGTGATTGGAGAAACAGCTTCTCTTGAAATAATTGCTTGAATCCTGAAACTGAAGGACTTTAGGTTGAAAGACTAGTAACAGAAGAGTGAGCAAAACTGCCGTGTAATTTTGGTTATAGTTTTGCTGCTTCTAGACAAATTAAACAAGCGATGAATAGGGTTAAAGAATGCACCGGTTATTAAAGTCATGTGTGTGCGTGCATTCTTTAACATAATTTGCGTATCAATTAAGTCCTATTGGACTCATATCAACAACTGCAGTTTCAAAGCATCATACTGTTGGAATTTAATGGAATTAGAAGTCCTTGTTGCTCTTTAGGAGCTGTTTGGTAACAACTCACACAATTTTGCTTCTACCCTTTAATATTACAAGTTAAGCTATTTTTCCATCTGTTCCTTTTTTCCTATCATTCGTGTTTCCTTGGTGGCTCAGTGGTAAAGAATCCGTCTGCAATGCAAGAGACATGGGTTACATCCCTGGGTTGGAAATGGATGTAGGAGTAGGAAATGGCAACCCATTTTAGTATTCTTGCCTGGAAAATCCCAAGGACAGAGGAGCCTGGTGGACTACAGTCCATGGGGTCGCAAAGAGTTGGACATGACTTAGCGTGCATGCGGATGTCTATTTTTACTACTTTTGTCTTTTAACCACCTTCAGGCTAGCTTTATAAGTGATTAACCTACTACTATTTTACTATATATTTACCTTTACCAGTGAGACTTAGACTTTCATATGCTTTCTTGTTACTAATTAACATCTTTCCCTTCAGCTTAAAACAATTTCCTGTAACATTTCTTGCTAGATCAATTTAGTGGTGCTGAACTGCTTTAGTTTTCACTTGTCTGGAAAACTTTAAACCTCTCCTTCAACTCTAAATGATAGTTTTGCTTGATAGAGTCCAGTAGTCCTCGCTTATCCACAGAGCATACATTCTAAGACCCTCAGTGGACGCCTGGAACTGCAGATAGTACTGAACCCTGTATATACTATGTTTTTCCCTTAACACACACCAATGATAACGTTTAATTTATAAATTAGGCACTGTAAGAAGTAATGACTATAAAAATAAAACAGGACAAATCAAACTATCTGTTGTAATAACAGTTGTGTGAATGTGGTTCCCTCTCTCAGAATATTCCATTGTACTATACTCACTCTTCTTGCAGTAATGAGATGATAAGATGCCTGCAGGATGAGATGAAGTGAGGTGAATGAGAGAGGCTGGTGCTCCAGAGTGTGGCAGAGGGTGAGTGTTAAGATAGTGCCCATCCTCCCAGGTCTCAGAAAGCCTTTACAGTGTGTTTAATTAGAAGCCTGCCCCTCAGGCTGCAGTTATGATCATAAGCTAATAGATTTCTTCCACAGGAAGACTGAGCTCCTGAATCTGTTCCTCTTGCAGTCATCTAGTGCACTAGGGGTGATGACTGTTTAAGAACACTTTCTTCATTGGGTGCAGCCCCTAGGACCCGTGAGCATAAGCCCCGCTGGCCCCCAGGGTATGCAATACAGTGGTGCTCCCAGCAGCAGCCGCTTTATTGTGTCTTCCGTCTTGTTTTGCCCAATGCGAAGGTATCGCTCTGCCTGTTTGTTGGGTTTTTCCCCCATAGGAAATTGTTCTATTTATAGCTGTTGATTCTGGGTTTCTCTGGAAGGAGGTGAGTTCAGGTTCTTTCCACATTGCCATGTTGAACCAGAGCAATCCAGCTCTCTCCAAACCTAAATACTTAGTGTTTAAAACATTAATTTCATAGACCAAGAAAGACCTAAGGGACAAGGACAGTGGCTACCTTGATTATTGCTACAGATTTTCCCTTTCAGACAGGAATAGAATGGAAAACTTTACAACTGGAAAGAAAACAGTTTTACCTGATCCATTTGTAAAATCCTTCACACTGTTAACTTGCTTTAGAGCCCAGATGAGTCGAAAATTAAATATGTATGAAGGCTGTTTCATGCATTGAGTTTCTGGGAGTGTGTCTGCAGGTCCCGAAACATGTAAAAGGATATATGAAGTTGAGAATAAACATAGAACATTGGAAGGTGTGTCTGGAGGGTGGCCAAACATAATAAAAGCGTGATTGGCCATAGGCTTCTTTAACAGTAAGGGCTGATAGCCAGGCGGACTCCCTTAGCAGGGCCAGGAGCATCACTGACATGGGGGACTGTCCTGAACTCAGCATTATATTTCTAAAGGAGACTTCAGGACCTCATGATGACTCTTCCTTCTACAGAACAGACTTTGGTTTCACTCCAATCAATATTGGGCCTTATCCAAGAAAGTACTCTGTAGATGTATCAAAGAGATTAATTTGGTTTTCAAGTGATTTCTCTCAAAAGGGAGACATGTTGCAAAGATTTAAAGGTCAGTACAATTACAAGTCCACTGTTTTGTTTTATTATTTGGGAATTTACAATTTAAGCTCTATAGCCAGCTGCCGTAGTAAGACTATATTTTAAGTATTAATTTAACATCTTTGAAGAGTGGTGAAAACCTTTATACCAAAAGAAGACTTTGGTGAGTTCTTGGCATGTGAGGGTATAAAAGATAATAATTTATCTTATTTTCAAGTTCCAAAATCTAACCAGATTTCCACCCCCCCAAACAAATAGAGCCTAAAACACTATTCTTTAAGGTTACATAACTTTAAAAATAGAATTTCTTAGCAAAAGGACCTATATCAGAGGCAGAACTTATTAAATTATATTTTCTCATGATAGCACAATGATCTAAATATTAAAATGTTGAACAAAAACTTTAGTCAAAAATTTTAAATTTTACCACATCAGTTATAAACAGCATCTGAAAAATAATAAGAGAAAAAAATTCAAGTGAATTTCTATTCATGTGTGCTTCACTTAGAGTTAACAAATATGACTCAAAAATTTGTTTAAAATATCAGGATTTAGAGAAAACTTAACAAAAAATCATCCCATGAGCAATTAATCTTCCATCTATAGAGAGAAGATTTGAAGACATTAATTCTTCAAGAAGTGACAATGTTTAGTTGAATGAACTTATAAGAGCTCTCGTTCTATGTGTTCATTTTTTAAAGTGAAGTTGATAAACACTCTTTGGCTGCATGGGTGAATTTTGATAATATGTGGCAGGCAGATGGGCCAATCTTGTTTGCTTATTTGTTTTTAAGGAACTAACAGTTCTTAATAATGTGAGACATTATGCTATAGGAGTGAAGTAAGTGGTAGACGCAGGAGATGTTGTGGGGAAGGGTCTAGTTTTGGAATGGTTAGGAGAAACTTCTGAAATGAACTAGAGTCCCAGCTGGATCTTGAGATGATGGGGAGGCCTCAGAGAGAAGGAATTTAACTGGGACATGTGGACAAGAGAAGACTTTGCCTGGAAACTACAAAAAGAAATGAAATAGAGATGGTGATTTCTGCCCTTATAGAAAAAACCCCATGAAATTATTTGAAAGAGCCATATTTCATGGACAATTCAAACTAATATTGTGAACTATATATACAATGCTGAGGAAGCATTAGAATGGCAGAATTATTCTGGGCTAAGTTAGGGGAGGATTGTGGAGAAAATGGGTTTAGAGTTACAGTGTAAAGAGAGACTTTGGCATGAGTTTCTTAGACTTAATTCGACATTCTCACTGAATAGTTGATGGTCCAGTAAATATATCTTGACTGCTCGTTCTGTTGAAGGTTTCCAAAGCTTAATAAACTGAATTTGAAAGATTTTCTCCCTTTATTGTTCATTACAAATGTAACTTGTAATTGCTGCAATGAACCATAATTACCTAAAGTCAGATCAGATGAAATCTAAGTGCCATTACTATCTCCCTTAATTAGAGAAGGCAAGCTCATGAGGAAAAGAAAATGGATCCGGTGTGCTTGCTTTTACTTAAGCAGAGCAAGGACACTCAAGGGAAGTTAGACTACAATATTCTATTTCTAAGCTCATTCATGCATTACAAAGTTTACCATTTAAAAACTATTATTACTGCTGTTTTAAAGTCATATCTCAATTCTCTGACATGTCCAGTTTGACCTTTTCTGTTCAAAAGTCTTTCTTATGTGTATGCAATGAAAATCCCTGTTCTGATAACTAAATATAGAAAGAGAATGACTTTGTGGTTGGAACCGTGGAATGGGCTTCCCAAATTTTATGTTTATGTATTTATTGTTCTCTTTAATCATATGTGCATTGTTTATATTTTCTTTCCAGTATTTTGCTTTATAAGGGAAGACAATTCTAACCCAACTTAGATGGAGGAGACTACAGAAAGAGCCTTCTGTTTCCATGCAGAGAAAATGAATTCTGCAAATGCAGATTTGCCATATTTGTTTCCTTTTCTTCTAAGTCTCTTTTATTACTGAAACGGTGGTAAATAAATCTTGGAGAGTTGTATAGATAAGCTGCTTCCAACTATCAGGGAAATAAATCCCAAAGCAAACAACAAACCAAAGAACAGTGTAGATCTTCTGCTTGAGTGCTCTCAGAGCCCAATTTCCCCAGTGAGTCTAGTCACAAGGCAAGATCTTCCCATGCAACCCAGAGCTCCTGAGGGACTGCTAGCACCATTCTCAGAAGGCTCTGAGGAGCACTGGAACATGTTTTAATATCACTGGCACTTCCTACATTTCTTTCAGTAAACAGGATTTCATTATGGTTCAACAGGGGCTCGAGAACGTCTTCTGATGAATTACTTAAAAGGGGCTTGAGACTTGAAAGGGGGCAAAGACTTGTCTTCTACATATGTTATACTGGAGTTGGGACAGAAAGCAATATGATGTTTAAGGATATAACATTTGTAGTAAGAAGACTCAAGAGTCTGAATTCTTGCTGCATGACCTTAGAAAATTCCTTTGTTTTTTGCTGCAAAACAATGCACGGCTGCTGTAATCAAAATATTCAAACTGTATCTAACAAATGCAGGGTAAAAATCAATCATTTCTTTTTTTCTCTTGCTCTGGTCGCTCAGAGGAAATCATACTTGTAGTATGTCCACAGGGACTGCTTTCTGTACATAACCTTTTTCTGTCATGTGGATGTTATTTTTTTAAGCAACAACAAAAAAGGATTTTATTTATCTGACAGAAATACTTCTACTGAAAATGATGTAACTAGATGGGTGAATTACTTAACCTCTTGCCATAAGAGTCCTCCATTTTAAAATGAGAATGTTAATTCCTATTTCAAAGAAGTTTGATGAGGATTCAGTGAGCTCCCAAAAGCCAAGTGCTTCAGGGAGGGACTGAAATATGGAAAGGGCTCAGTAATGCTGAGTGTTATACACACATTTGCTCACTGTCTCTCGCCTGGTTGCACTTCACTTCTGGGGTCCCACAGTGGCACAAAGCATGTTACTCATTTACACCCTTCCAAATCCTAGAATGAGTTTATGGAAGTTGCTTCATCTGTGGTTACCCAGTGAATGAAAACATTGCAAGTCTAATACTTACTGAATTATTTTGCAATGAGCGAGTGTGTCAAGTTTTTTTATGCTATAAGCTCTTCAAAGACATTGTCCTATTCATTTTCTTCTCTTTACCACACGAAGTGGGTCTTAGCTGATACTTGGCAAATGTGTAAGCATGCTCCTAATCTAGCAAGCCCAGTCAAGCCTAATCAAGCTAATCTGTACTTCAGTGGGAAGGAATCTGAAAGAGCAACTTCTTTAAAAAAAAAATATTTAAATGTGTTCATTTTATTTACATTTATTTTTAGAGGCTCAGTGAAGAATTTTTGGCATACATTAAACCTCACATACTTAAGTAGAACAATTTGATTAAACTGACATATGTATATATCACTGAAACCATCCCCTCAATCAGATTAGTGAATATAACCATCATGATCCACCTTTCTTTTTTGACCCATTGTCATATTTCCCCTCCTCCACTGCCTGGCCTTGGAACTTGCAAATACTGGATGCCTACTATGGGTGAACTGAGAGCCTCACAGCCTTGTTTCTCTCCGGTTGGTGGTCATCATTATAAGTACAGATAATCCTTTCTTTTGGACTGAGAATGTTTGAGGACTTTTAGGACAGGGAGAGCTGAAGACTGGACTCGTGACTCATCTTTGAAAGAAGTCACAAGGAAGAGAGAATTCATTCACGGTTAAGAGACGGCCAAATGTGGCCAAATGTTTCTGGGGTCCTTTCTGGTGATCCCCAGGCCTAAAGTTGCATCCTCTCTTCTAGTCCCCTGGATTCTTGGAGAAAAAAATCTTAACTAAGCACAAGTTTCTATCTCTTTATTTTCATATCAAAAATTGTTTCAGCTATGTGATTTTCTGGGTATATATCCCTGGGATTTATCCCGAGGAATTAGATAATTATCTTTTTCTTTAATTGATTTTAAACATATCATTTAAATTAAAATCTAGTAAACTTCTCTGAATTTCCTGGAAGCCCTTCTGTTTCTTTGAATGATACATTATCAGTTTACTGCCCTGGAACATAAAGTCACTTGTACAAGCAGCTATTTCCAATATTTCTAGGTCTGCTATCATAGCCTTCATATTTCCCACAGGTCTTCAGTTACACATAGTATTTTTTATTCTGTACATCTGTAGGAAGTTTCCATTTAGCAAAATTTTGTATTTGAGACAATAAACAGGATTTAAAAACTAGTGAGAAATACACATAACATAATTTTTACCATTTTAACCATCTATCTTTAAATGTACAATACAGTGGCATTAAGTACAATCATAATGTTATTTAACCATCACCACTATGTCCCAGAAAGGTTTTGTCATCTTAAACAGAAACTTACAACAGGCATTAAAAGAAAGACTTTATTTTGTGTGTAGTTCTAAGTTTACAGCAAAATTGTGTGGAAAGTACAGAGATTTCCCATCTACCTAACAAATTCTCCCACATATGCATAGCCTCCCCAATGATAAATATTTCCCATCAGAGCAGTACGTTTTTTTACAACTGATGAACCTACATTGGTACATCATAACCACCCGAAGTCCAGAGTTTACATTAGGGTTCACTCTTGGTCCTGTGTATTATATGAGTTTGGACAAAATGTAATAACATGTATCTGTCATTATGATATCATGCAGAGTATTTTCACTGCTCTGAAAATTCTCTGTGCTCAACCTATTCATTTCCCATCCCCTCAATACCTGGCAAACACTGATCTTTTTACTGTCTCTATAGGTTTGCCTTTTCCAGAGTGATATATGACTCCAACTATGCAGTTTTTTCAGATTAACTTCTCAGATTTATTTATTTTTAGTGCTGAATTATATTCCATTGTCTGGCTATACTACAAATTATTTATCTATTCACCTACCTAAGGACATCTTGATTGCTTCCAAGGTTTGGTAATTATGAATAGTTTCTATAACATCCACGTGTAGGTTTTTGTGTAGACAGAGGTTTTACCTCCTTTGGGTAAATACCAAGGAACATGATTGCTGAGTCATATGGAAAGAATATAAGGTTTTTAAAAACCATCAAACTGTCTTCCAAAGTGGCAGTACTAGTTTGCATTCCTATTGGCAATGAGAGTTTCCGTTGTTCCATATCCTTTCCAGAATTTGGGATGTGGGCCTTTCTAATAGGTGTGTAGTTGAATTTTTTTGTTTAAATTTGCATTTCCCTAATAACATGATTTGGAGCTTATTTGCCATCTACATATTTTCTTTGATGATGTGTTATGACAGACTTTTAAAATAAGGTATTTTTTTTAAATCATTAATTTAGAAATCATTTGAAAACACTCATGCAATTTTTCCTCAAAACTGGGAAAGAATATGAGGAGATAATATATAGGATATTATCTAAGCAGTTATGTGTGTTTACTTTTTAATCACAGCTTTTAAAATAATGTAAAAACAGGTTGAAAACACCGTTCATTGCATATAGAAGCAAGGTAGAAACAGCTGTAGAAGAACCAATTAATCAACAAAAATGCCTTGCTTCATCTTGGTCTTCTATTTTTTTAGAACTAGTTCAAATTGTATTTCCTCAAGGAAGTCTTCTCCTTTAATCTTCACCAGAAATAGTTTCTCATTTCTTTCAAATTTCCCTCATTTCTAAGTTATTAGTTTATTTCACTGAACTTTTACTTTGTATCTTATGTAGAACACATCTCTCCCAGCAGAAGACTAGCTCCTTGAGAAAAAGTTCCCATTCATTCATGAATAGAATATTTTATTGTATGTCTGTGATAAAAATCATTATCTTAATCTTATTTTTAAGTGACATTACTTCCTCATTAAAAATTAGTTTTTCCCAAATAGCCATAATAGTCTTCTACAAAAAGAAATGTTAGAAGTGTCATACTTCCTGATTTCAAAATTTACTGCAAAGCCACAGAAATCAAAACAATGTGGTACTGGCATAAAGACGACATATAGATCAATGAAATAGAATAAAGAGCCTAGAAATAAATGCCCAAGTCAAAAGACTTTATACAAAAGTGCCAAGATTACTTAATGGAGAAAGGATAGCCTTTTCAACAGATGACGTTAGGAAAATTGAGTATACACATGCACAAAGATGAGGTTGTATTTTTACCTTACGTGCATGCTCAGTTTTCAGTCATGTCCGACTCTTTTTGTCCCTATGGACTGTAGCCCACTGGGCTCCTCTGTCAGTGGGATTCTCCATGTAAGAATACTGGAGTGGGTTGCCATGCACTCTTCCAGGGGAACCTTCTTGACCCAGGGATTGAACACCTGTCTCTTGCATTTCTTGCATTTTGCATAGATTCTTTACCCTCTGAGCCACATTAAATCATATACAAAAATTAACATAACATAGATCAAAGACTAAACATAACAGCTACAAGTTTCTTAGAAGACATAGGGACATGATAGGGATAGAGTTAGTTCAATTCAGTCGCTCAGTCGTGTCCGACTCTTTGCGACCCCATGAACCGCAGCATGCCAGGCCTCCCTGTCCATCACCAACTCCCGGAGTTCACTCAGACTCACATCCATCGAGTCAGTGATGCCATCCAGCCATCTCATCCTCGGTTGTCCCCTTCTCCTCCTGCCACCAATCCCTCCCATCATCAGAGTCTTTTCCTGTGAGTCAACTCTTTGCCTGAGGTGGCCAAAGTACTGGAGTTTCAGCTTCAGCATCATTCCTCCACAGAACACCAGGGCTGATCTCTTTCAGAATGGATTGGTTGGATCTCCTTGCAGTCCAAGGGACTCTCAGGAGTCTTCTCCAACAACACAGTTCAAAAGCATCAATTCTTCAGCACTCAGCTTTCTTCACAATCCAACTCTCACATTCACACATGACCACTGGAAAAACCATAGCCTTGACTAGATAGACCTTTGTTGGCAAAGTAATGTCTCTGCTTTTCAATATGCTATCTAGGTTGGTCATAACTTTCCTTCCAAGGATTAAGCGTCTTTTAATTTCATGGCCACAGTCACCATCTGCAGTGATTTTGGAGCCCCTCAAAATAAAGTCTGACACTGTTTCCACTGTTTCCCCATCTATTTCCCATGAAGTGATGGGACCAGATGCCATGATATTCGTTTTCTGAATGTTGAGCTTTACAACTTTTTCACTCTCCTCTTTCACTTTCATCAAGAGGCTTTTTAGTTCCTCTTCACTTTCTGTCATAAGGGTGGTGTCATCTGCATTTCTGAGGTTATTGATATTTCTCCCGGCAATCTTGATTCCAGCTTGTGCTTCTTCCAGTCCAGCGTTTCTCATGATGTACTCTAGTTAGCTTAGAAACCCAATTAGGGAACTGGAGATAAAGAGGAACTTTAAGGGGTTTGGGAGACCACAGTAAGATTAATAATCACTCAAGAAAGTAAAGGGAAAATTCTGAAACAATGTGGGCTTGCTTAACTCATAAAGCAGAACAAATCACTTAACATCAAAGCCAGGCTGGCTTGCCTAACAATAAAATCAAGCTAACCAAAACCATATAACAGAAACATGAGACATGCCCCAAACAATGAAATAATGGCGACATGAGAGCTGTGTCCTTCCCAGTGAGCTCAGTGAATCAATGAACCCCAAACATGCTCTTTACCCGGAAGATATATTCTTTGCACAATGTCCCTCAAACAATAAAACAGTAGTAGAGAATAAGGCCTACAACCTGCCCAGTGGTGTCATCAAATTAATGACCCCGCGACATGCTCTGTTCATACAAAAAACAATCATTTGTGGAAAGGTGACTTTTTCAAAATGAAAGATGCTTATTGTACTGAAGGCTTCCCCAGTGGCTCATCGATAAAGAATCTGCCTACAGTGCAGGATATACAAGAGACTCAGGTTCTATTCCTGGGTCAGGAAGATTCCCTAGGAGAGGAAATGGCAACGCACCCCAATATTCTTGCTGGAAAAATCCTATGGACTGAGAAGCCTGATGGGCTATAGTCCATGGGGTCGCAAAGAGATGAACCCAACTGAGCTCTGAGCATATTAATAGAATATTTAGATGATCCTAGAAAGTTTTAAGTTTAAGTGCTCAAAAGTTTCTGTTCAGTTTTTTCATTGTACTGAGAGCAATTATTTGGAAAAATAATTTTTCCAAAGTGCTATGACAATGTTGGCCTGACCATATAGGAACAAGAAAACTCCCCTGTCCAACCTGGGGGAGGAACTCATGATGGAAACACAATGCCTGCTCAAGAAAGATGAAGAAGGTCTCCTTCCCCTCCCCTCTCTTCCTTTGATTATGAAAAACGTATCCCCCTGAGTACTTCGGGCAGTGCGACTGTTGCCTGCCAGCTTGTGAACCTTGTAAGTGTCCTGTTGTAATAAATCACTTATCTATCCTTTTGCCTCTCACTGAATTCCTTTCTGCAAGGAGACGTAAAGGACTGTGCTAGCAGAGCTCTTTGGAACCCTGGAAATGACACCTAACGGTTTCAGAAAACCTTCGTGACATTGAGTTTGCAATGATTTCTTGGGCATGACATTAAAAGCCTAGGAAATCAAAGAAAAAACATACACTGGATCTCATTAAAATTAAGAATTTTTGTGGGTCAAAGGACAATAGCAACGGAGTACAAACACAGCCTACACAGTAGGAGAGAAAATTTGCAAATCCTATAACCGACAAGGGATTGATAATAGAGTATATATAAAGAACTCCAATGGAATGGCAACCCACTCCAGTGTTCTTGCCTAGAGAATCCCAGGGATGGGGGAGCCTGGTGGGCTGCCGTCTATGGGGTCGCACAGAGTCGGACACGACTGAAGCAACTTAGCAGCCAATAACTCAACAACAAAGAAACCTAGTCAATCTGATTTTTAAGATGGGCAAAGGATTTGAATAAATATTTCTTCAAAGGAGATATACAAACAGCCAACAAGCCCATGCAAAGATGCTCAACAGTACTAGTCATTAGGGACATGCAAATCAAAAACCACAGTGAGACACCACTTCACATCCATTAGGATAGCTATTTTGAAAAAAAAAAAAAAAAAAGGATCAGAAAAATGACAAGTTTTGGGGAGGATATGGAGTAATTAGAATCCTCATGTGTTGCTAGTGGGAATATAAAATGATGCAACTACGGGCAAGTTCCTTAAGAAATTAATCATAGAATTAGCATACGATCCAGATATTCCACTTCTGGGTATATACCTCAAAGAAATAAAAGCGAGGTCTCAAACTGAGTACATTCCTATTCAGTACAGCATTATTCACAACAGAGCAAAGTTGGAAGCAACCGTGTTCATCAAAAATTGGATGGATAAACAAAATGTGGTACCTACATACAATAGAATATTATTCAGTCTTAAAATGGAAGGAAAATGTGACTCATCTCATAACATGAATGAACCTTGAGATCATTATACATGATAAAGCCAGTAGCCAAAAGGCAAGTACTGTACGATCTCAGTTCCATGAAGTTCCTAGGGGAGTCAGATTCGTAGAGACAGAAAGTCGAATGATGGCTGCCAGGGCCTGGGAAAAGAGGAATGTGGAGTTAATGTTTAAAGAGCTTCCGCTGGGGGAGAAAATGGGTGGTGACAGTGATTGCACAAGAATGTGAATGCAGCGAATGCCACAGGACTGGACGCATTCAAATGGTCAAAGCTTAAATTTTATGTTATCTATATTTTACCACAAAATTCTAATTTCCGCTCTTCAGACTGCATGTTTTCTTTTTCTAGCTGTCTAAAAGCAGATAGTACTTTTAGATGATAAGAAACAAAGGGAGTGTTTTTTTCTTCTTCTTCTTTTCATGTTTACTAGCATCTTTCTGGACCTTGCTCTTGAATAAAAATGATCTAGTGAGATTTAATCAATTATCTGCTGCAAGCATCTGTGAATTCTATAATTTTTTTTCCCAGAATGGAAAATCAACAACAGAACCCTTGAGCTCAAAGATAATCTAATCTAACCCCTGAGTTTTACAGACAAGGATGCTGAGACCTGGGGGGATTTCGTGACTTGGGGAGATAACACAGCTGCTCTCTGATGCTGTGGGTCCACTGGCTTTATATATAGCTCTAACAGAAGCCAGGTTTACAGGCTGTGTGCTTCTTGTGGGGCAAATCATATTAGCCGGGAAAACAAAGTACTGACAAATTCAGTAAACAAAACAGCCATTAGGAAAACAGGATTAGGACAGGGCTCAAAGAAGCCTAGGGGCAGTACATTTTATGATGTGAGAGGATGTTAGAGTCTTTGATCCCCAGTCGCATACTCAGCGGTTGCATGACCAAGGGCACTCAACTGCTTCACTTCGCTCTGCTGCAAATGGAGCTTAATTGCAGGGCAGCCATCATGGAGCTCCTGTAAGATTAAACGCGATCGTGCTTTTAGATGAGATTGTACTTTTAAATGGCTCTACAGAATTCGTTGTTTCTGTTGTTTCTATGTTCTATTCCTGTTGCTTCTGATTCTTTCATTCTAAAAATGGAGCAACCCAAATTCATAGACTAGCTATGATATCACAACCCCCAAACTGTAAAATGCTTGTGCTCTAATCTTGTGCTTTCCCCGCCCCGCCCCCATGCATGAATTTTGTTCACCCATTTGCTGACTTCTATGTCTGGAAAGTTCTGATAAGACATTATTCTTGTTCGCTGCAGTATTTGAAAGATTTTAAGAGGTGTTAAATAGTAAACTTGTTCATAATTATTTATACTTATTAGTAACATTAAACTTATTAGCTTTTGTAACTTGAGGTTTGCAGGTACAATCAGATGGTAGACTGTAAAATCTTTAAGGAAAAGAATATTATCCCTTTTATGCTTTTCTCACAGGAGCTGGAGGCATGTAATAGATGATCGTTGAATAAGTAATAGAATGAATGGAGAAATAATTAACTACCTGTTTATTACTCATTAATATTGGTGTAGTCTTATTTTTTTCTGGTATATATTTTCCATTCATCTTCTATGTAGCATCATTTTGGTTCACTTCTTTCATTAAAAAATTAGTTAAGGCAATAATGCTACAATGCTGGACATTCTTAATCGCTGAACTCAATATCTCTGTTCTACCAGAATAGATTTATGCTGGCTACAGTCCCACATCCTGTCTTGATTAAGAGCATGGGTCATCCCGGGCATTGGAGTTGGGAAAAAAGCAGATTAGAGACATCCCAGAGCGAGCTGAAACAATAAACTTGCAAAGTATGTAGGACTAGGTCTCAGGCTTGAGGTGACATCAGTGAGTGTCAGACTCCAGTGTGGACTGGTCTGAAAAAGCCACCAATTGGTTTGCTTTCTAATTGTGAATTTGCTTTCTTTTTATCCTTAGCCATCTTAATTAATGGATTTTTAAACTTTATATTTGTCTGAATATTCATTGTTTTTCTTTTTGCCCCTCACTTTCTGTTTGTGGTCTTTTCCTTTATCATACACATGATAAAAGTTTCTTCCAGCTTTGTTTTCTGTCCCTTAAAGCCAGCAAGAATATTCACAAAGTACGATTACTTTGTGAAAGAAATGTTGCAAAAATCATATGAGGTTTACAATCATTTTGGATCTGGAGTAGGACCAAGAGTTAGTCATGTATAGAAAAAAAGTTTATTTACTGCTATCTGAGAAATAACTACTGTTCCCTGTGATTTTTCCAGGAAAAGTAAGTGAAAGTCACTCAGTCGTGTCTGACTCTTTGTAACCCCATGGACTATACAGCCCATGGAATTCTCCAGGCCAGAATATTGGAGCAGGTAGCCTTTCCCTTCTCCAGGGGATCTTCCCAACCCAGGGATCGAACCCAGGTCTCGTGTATCACAGGTGGATTCTTTACCAGCTGAGCCACAAGAGAAGCCCAAGAATACTGGAGTGGGTAGCCTATCCCTTCTCCAGGGGATCTTCCGGACCCAGGAATCAAACCGGGGTCTCTTGAACTGCAGGTGGATTCTTTACCAACTGACCTATCAGGGAAGCCCTTTTCAAGAAAGGGATTATAATTGCTAAGAAATTAAGTGTATGGTATTATATTACTTCTAGAAAAAAATAATTATTACCTCCATTTGACAGGAGGCTCTGTGTATGTTCAGAAAACACAGAAACATAGTGAAATAAAAAATTTCTAAGAGCCTAGTTGCTCTAACAATTGAATATCTAAACTCTTCAGTTCAATTCAGTTGCTCAGTCATGTCCGACTCTTTGCAATCCCATGGACTGCAAGACACACGTCATTTTGAAAACAAAAACTTTAAGAATTTGGTTGATATTCAGGAAAAGGTAGAGAGTCAGCACCTCTGTGACCCTAGTCACATGTCTTTCTCTAATACTGCTTCATAGATAAACTCATAGCTCTCTCTTAAGACATGGGTTAGTTTACTGAAATTACTTCTTTAAAATATCTATTTATATTTCTGTTTTCTAACTTTCCAATTGTCTAATTTAGGTCTAGTTCATTTGAAGAATTTTACTTTTTATTCCAGAAAGCATTATTTGGTTATTACTGAATTTATTACGTCAATCAAGTTCCCCTTTGGTTTGTGTTCACATCTGATTTATGGGCAATAGCCAGATGCAAGTGCTGCTAATTTCTCAACTGCTTTCTTCCAAGTTCTCATTAGCATTTAGTTAAGGTAATACATGGCCATTACCATTTACATAGTACTAAGAAGATGAGTGCAATTGGCAATGGAGGCAGTTCAAGGGGAGAGTGAGAGATTCATCCAAAGATGTGGAAAATGTGATGTAGGGAAGCAGGTGGCAAAAGGCGACTATGGAGGGAGCTAGTTGATTGTCCTTGGAGATGCAGATGGAGAGTTTATGATGATGAAATCTCTTAGTGAGAGGCCAGCATGTTTTAAGAACAAGGAGGGGGCCTGGGTAGCTTTAGGGGAAAGAGCAAAGGGGAAAAATAATAAGGGTTGACACCTGTGACAGGCAACAGGATCATTCTAGTGTCTGTATGAAAAATAGGCTATTGGCAAAAAAAGCTGAATCAAAGATAAACAGTACATTGCAATAATGCAGGGCAGAAATGAGAGTGGCATGAATTTGTGGTAAGTGGTCAGTTACTGAGTAGAGTTTCAAAGCAGAGCCAACAGGATTTGCTGATACATAACATGTGGAAATGGAAAGAAATAGAAAATCCATTCTTTATTTATTGAGTCACTATATGTGTCAGACATTGAGCTAAGTAGCTTGGCCTAGAAATATAAAAAAGCACAGTTCCTGCTCTTAAGGAGAAGATGACCTAGTACATTTTTTCCCCCAAATATTTTGACTGCAACAGTAAAAAATAAATTTCATCTTGTGATCCAGTATGCATCTATATACATCAACATAACTGAAATGAGGTTTCAATAAACTATATTTATCCATGTAATGAAAAACTTAAAATTAATGTAAAACATAATTTTAATAATATAAAAATAGCATTCTTTTATATTCTGTGTAATTAAAAAAAATACTGGTCACAATCCATTAAATCAGCGATTCTCAAACACTCTGGACTCAGGAACTCTTTCCACTCTTAAACATTAACAACATCCTAAGAAGCTTTTGTTTACATGGCTACATCTATTGATTTGCTATACTGTAAATTAAAATGGATAACTAAAAAGTATTTACTTGATCTAAAATGACAATAATAAGCCTAATACAGGCCGACATAGTTTATTCTTCATGAAAAATATTCTTAAGGGAACTTATGCAAAAATTAGTGAAAAGAGACATTGTTTTACATTTTTGAAAATCCCTTTAATGTATAAGACAGCTAGATTTTCATATCTGTTTCTGTGTTCAGCTGGTTGAGACGTGTTGTTTAAATCGAAGTACAGGTGGCCCCTGAACAATGCAGAGGTTAATCTGCACTTAGCTTACAGTCAGTCCTCCTTATTTGCAGTTTTGCATCCATGGATTCAATCATCCATGGACCATTTAGTACTATTGTCTTTACTGGTGAAAAATATGTACATAATTGAATCCTCAAAGTTCAAACCTGTGTTGTTCAAATACAGCTATGTATATGAAGAAAGTCTGGCCTTATACAGATATGTAGCTAGAAAAGGGAGGAGCATTTTAACAGCCTTTTAAAAGTAATCATGATTATGTTTTGTTACTACACCAAAATTCAATGGTTGATATTAATAGCTTCTTAAAGGTCACTTGCACCATGAAATCTGAAACTGTGTCAATGAACTTTTAGTACAATTTCATTTACATCCACTGGCTTGTCTTGCACTTTAAATGGCTCTTTTACCAATGCTTGATTTTGGAATGTCATGCATTAGTCATTTGGAAAATACTGGTTCACTGAGTTATAAAGATTTTCCAGATGGTTTATATATTTCATTATATAATATCTGAAAATTGTGTTTGTTAATATCACCATCTATTTTATCAGAAAAGCAGTGCTGGCCTTGTGGATCTCCTGAAGATATCTTGGGACCCCTCTTCTGCCAGGGTTCCACAGATCACACTTTGGGAACTGCAACGCTAAGCTGGTTTGGCAACCCACTAACAGGTAGCAAACGAGTTTTACACAAAGAACATGCTAAAGCAGGAAAATTTTAAAAAGCAAGAAATCTGAAGGAAATGAAGGAAATATCATTAAACTAGATTTTAGTTTTATCCCCACCAACCAAGGTCATGGCTAATAATTGAATGAGAGGGAATTCGATTTAAGTTTATCCAGTTTCAAAGACCGTGTTTTTTCTAATGTAAATGCCATCCTTATACAGGAAATTGTTGTGGAAAAAATCATTTTTTTTTTCAACAAATATTTACTTAGTATCTGCTATAAGCCAGAAGCTATTTTATTATTGGGATTCTTCTTATTCTAGGTATCATAACAGGAAAAATCTGCTGTTAGTCCTCTGGTGTGCTGTGTTCTCAGTTGTGTCGACTCTTTGTGACCCCATGGACTGTATCCCGCCAGGTTCCTTTGTCTATGGAATTCTCCAGGCAAGAATACTGGAGTGGGTTCCTCCTCTGGGGGATCTTCCTGAGTTAGGGATCAAACCCTGGTTTCCTGCGTTTCCTGCAATCTTATTCTAGGTATCATAACAGGAAAAATCTGCTGTTAGTCCTCTGGTGTGCTGTGTTCTCAGTTGTGTCGACTCTTTGTGACCCCATGGACTGTATCCCGCCAGGTTCCTTTGTCTATGGAATTCTCCAGGCAAGAATACTGGAGTGGGTTCCTCCTCTGGGGGATCTTCCTGAGTTAGGGATCAAACCCTGGTTTCCTGCGTTTCCTGCATTGCTAGGGGGATTCTTTATTACTGTGCTACCTAGGAGAAGAGAGTCCAGTGGTAGCACTATATATATATATATATTTAATAGATAAAAAACAAACAATAAAATATTTTAGGTAGCACTGAAGTCTATGATGGGAGTATGGAAAAGTAAGAGCAGTATTATCCAGAGACCATGCTTTAAAGGCCTTCACTTTTAAAGTAAAGTCTCTTTAGCCATATCTCTGGTGGTGCTAGTGGTAAGGAATCTGCTTGCCAATGGAGGAGACACAAGAGATGCAGGTTCAATCCCTGGCCACAGTTGTGAGCATTCCTAGGACGATTTCTGGAAGCAAGGAGGCTGTACTTGGCTGTCCATCACAGCATGAGATCTTTCTTGGTGCAGGATGAAGTAGAATGGGGAGGAAGGTGGGCATGTGGCAAGAGATTCCATTTAAACTCTGCTTTGTCCTGTAAATGTTAAGGATGGGTCTGAATAAAGGGATAGAAGAGACCGGGTGCATGGTTTGGAACCTACTTGTAGTCAGGTGGGTCAGTAGGTTACTTGTGAACATAGATTAGACACACTTGCAGAGGCCCTATCTCATATCATACCAAACACATTTAAAGACTACACATTAAATATTAATTTTTTTCTACAAAATTTTTAGAGGTTTTTAGGGACTTCCCTGTTGGTCTAGTGATTAAGAATCTGCCTTGCAGTGCGGGGTTCAATCCCAGGTCAGGGTGAAGAAGGAATTCATAAGGCCTGACTCCATCTTAGGCTTGTTCATGCTGATCATGCTCAGCCATCTTTCCAATGGACTCTGAACTCTGTCTTTAGTGCCTATGAAAATAACAACAGAAGGATAAGACCCCCTCAGACAGGGGAACCTTGAAAATCATACCTAGGTTACTCATCGCCTAAGAGAAAACATACACTAATCATCCCTTCCTCCAGACAGGCCATAAGATTTATTGTGTCTATCTGAGGGTAACCTCGGGTTTATTGATTATTGGCTAACTGACTGGTTGAGCACATGAGCACAGAGCACGTGAATGATGGGGTTATTGGGATTGTATTTTCCTTGGTTTATGTAAGTCTCAAGGAATTTGGAGTGGTGGATTCAGACACGTACACATGGGGCATAAAAGATTTTCACAAATGCTGGTCAGGGTCCTTGGCTAAGAGGAGACTCTGCCTTGGGCCCGCTAGTGTAATAAACTGCACTCCACTCTCTGCATTGTCCTTCAGAGTGAGTTTGTTTCCCAGAACGCGTGGCTACAACCTTTGGTGCATTGGCCGGGAAACTCCTCACTTTGAGGAGACAGGTCTTATTTGAAGCCACCCCGAGGCTTTGTGGCTTGAATCTCCTAGAAGGGGGAAGGCGCCTTGCCCCTCTGGAAGAATTCAGCCTTTCAACGCCCGGTTTCTTCGCTTTGGCAGGTAGTGAATGGCAGCAAGGGAACTGAGTGCTCTGGTGGGGAGGAACCCACCCAGCAGGGTGGAAGAGGGGGCCTGATCACCCTCCTGGGAGGGATTAGAAGGGGCACAGACCCACAGGGGCCTCGAATAAGCAGGCAGCAGTGATTGCTTGGTAAACAGGTTGACGAGCATGCTACGGTTTAGGAAGGAAATTTGTGAAGGTCATTTAGGAGGTGTGTCCACGCCGTCTCAAGGAAAATTATTACCAAGCTATCGCCGAGGATTTTAGGACAGGGAACTGGTCCTGGTATGCTCCTATTCTGCCCTCCCCAAGGCGGTATCCCGTCTGCTGTGAAATTCTTGAACCCCCTCGGAATTGTTAGGCTAGAAGGAAGGGGATACATAAGTGAGTATGAATTGGCTTTCCCAGAGATGGCCTGGAACATGGGAGATTTAACCCATCTGTGTTTTCATCCACACCTGATCAAGCCCACCAAGGCAGAATGGACTTTAAGGGAGAAACAGTCTTGGACCACGTGGTTTCTGGTTCAGCTGTGCTGACCAGCAGGTGAAGGTACACCGATCCCCCTTCTCCCTCTGGAATTTGGCAGGTAAGGCTCTTCTCACCCCAATTAGGAAGGAGGCAGAATGGCAATTTAAGTGTTTCATTGAGTGGAAATAGCGGAAGTACACAGGGTACTGAGAACGTCGTAGACAGAACAGAAAGGAAAAGTAGAAGAAGGCCCGAGAAGGTAAGCAAGATGGGGGAAGTGAATCTAAGGCAACTGTATTGGAGTGCACGCTTAAAAATTTAAAGAAGGGATTAGGAGGAGACTATGAGGTGAAGATGAAGCCTAACCGCCTCCACATACTCTGTGAGGTCGAGTTAGGAAAGTGCCATCCCCTATAGGAGTAGGATGGCCACCGGAGAACACCATGAACTTAAAAACAGTGGAAGCAGTCTCTACAGTAGGAGAGCTGGTACACCTGGACCAATATCCATATACTGACTCATGGCTAGGGTTATCTCAAGACCCTCCTGCTTGGACAAGATTCTGTATCCAAAAGGGAAAGGTGAAAATATTAATGGCACAAAAAATGACTGATGATAAAAAAGGAAATTCTACAGGATTTGGACGAGGATGACCTGACCTCTCCTCCATACTGGATAATGATGCTCCTGCCTCCCAGAGCTCCCCCAGGACCGGAGGCCGCCTTAATGCCCAATCCAGGGCCAGGTGAAGTCCTGCAGCAGCCGCTGCTCCTCCGCCCACTCTCCCCGAGGTCGTAGAGCCGCCACCTCAGAGGCTCCGGTCCTGGTGACAGAAGCCTCTGGCCAACACTTCCAGGATCCGGCTCTAGCCGAACCCCACAAGCTATATGCACCTCTCCCAGTGAGTACTGACAAGAAGGGGAGGGAGACAGAATGAAGCAGAGACTGCGCTCTGCCAGAGAGCCGGAGGGAACGAAAGAGAACAGACAAGAGATTTGCAATGCTAGCTGCTGCTCTGCGAAAGTCTATCTCGGGCCCTCTGGAAAAGCTCCTCTGCCCCAGGGGCAGGACAGTCCTTCAGCCGGTCCCAACGGAAGCCCGGGGCCCTGTTACAGCCAAACCAGTGTGTCCCGTGTGAGCTTTTGGCCACTGGAAGAATGAATGCCCTAAGGCAAGGAAGGAAGAGGAAGCTCCCGCAGCTGTGGGGCTTGCTGACTTGGAAATTAAATAGGGCTGCCGGGGCTTAGAGCTATCAGGTCCCCGAGAGCCCATGGTAACCTTAAAAGTGGGGGACCAAAACAGTGACTTCATGGTGGATACAGGAGCAGAACTGTCGGTAGTAACAAAGCCTGTGGCACCACTGTCCAAAAAGACTCCCGCTGTAACTGGGGTATCGGGAGAAGAGATGATTAAACCGTTTTGCCAGCCCAGAAAATGTCAGATGGGGGCACCAAGTGATTCATGAATTCCTCTACATTCCTGAGTGCCCAGTACCCCTGTTGGGGAGAGACTTGCTCTCCAAACTGGGAGCACAAGTGACTTTCTCCCCTGAGGAGAGGCCCCCCTTCCGGATGGACACTAGGACTTACTTGCTCTCTCTCTCAAGACCCCCCAAGATGAGTGGAGGCTGCATGAGCCTCCGAAGGAAGAACCAGGTGGGCCGGAAGAGCATGAGAGAGAGCTAACTCAATCATTCCCTGAGGTCTAGATGAAAGACAGCCCCCTCCCCCCCAGGCGGGCTAGATATCAAGCCCCAGGGATAACAGAACTCAAACCAGGCACCATCCCAGTTAGAAAGCGCCAGTACCCGCTACCGATAGAGGCCTGGGCCAGCATACTGCCCCACATCAATAGATTGAAACAAGCGGGCATTCTAGTAGAGTGCCAGTCAGCTTGTAATATGCCAATCCTGCCAGTCAAAAAGGAACGAGGACAGGACTATAGGCCTGTACAGGATCTCAGGCTAGTCAACCAGGCTACTGTGACTTTACACCCCACTGTTCCAAACCCCTATATCTTAGCCTCCTCCCGCCTAATACTCGCCTAGATCTCAAGGATGCCTTCTTCTGCGTACACCTCGCCCCAGCGTCACAGCCCATCTTTGCATTTGAATGGGAAAATCCAGTCGGGGGCACCAAGCAACAGCTCATCTGGATTCCCCCACAAAGGTTTAAGAATTCCTCAGCCATCTTTGGGGAAGCCTTGGCTTCTGACCTGAACTCATTCCACCTGGAAGAGTATGGATGTTGGCTCCTACAATATGGGGATGACCTGCTGGCTGACGAGACCAAGGAAAAATACTGAGAAGGGACAAAAACGCTGCTCCACCTGCTGATGGAATCAGGTCACCGGGTGTCGAAGAAGAAGGCACAGATCTGCAAGGAGGAGGTAAGGTATCTGGGGTTTGTTTTAAAGGAGGACACAAGGGTCCAGACCCTAGTTGGGTCCTATACACTGACGGCACTAGCCTGAGAAAACAAGGACAACGGCTGTCAGGTTAGCCAAAGCGGAAGGGCCATCAAGACTGAAAAGGATGGTGGGAATTGCCAAGTGGCAAATTATTGGTGCCGGAGGAGCTGGCACACAATCTGGGAAGCCAAACACACCAAGCGACCCACCCACCTAGGCTATGCTGCCTGCTCACAGGTTAATGCTGCCTCTCGGGTATTCAGACAAAAACCTCCGGATATTCACCTGAAAGGCAAGCTGCCCTTTGGACACTTGAGAGTGGACTTCACTGGAATGAAACCTCACTGACACTATCATTAGCTGCTGGTCATGGTATGTGCGCTCCTACCTGGACTGAAAGAGCATCAGAAGTAGCCTGGTGCCTGCTTAGGGAAACAGTTCCCAGATTTGGGCTTCCTACCAGCATTGGGTCAGACAGTGACCCAGCTTCTGTAGCTGATTTAGTACAACAAGTAAGCAAAACTTAAGGCATCACATGGAAACTGCACACTGCATATAGGCCCAGAGTTCTGAGATGGTGGAATGAACCAGCCGGACATTAAAGAGACTCTCCAAGTGGATCATAGAGACTGACTGCTCCTGGGTGGACTTGCTTCTGACGGCTCTGCTCAGACTCAGGATGACCCCACAGTCCCAAGGCTATTCTCCATACGAAATTGTGGATGGGAGACCCCCTCCCATAATAAAACAGGTGTCAACAAATTTACCTCAGGTAAGGGAGAATAGGATTTCACAGCAGATGGAACTGGGTAAGGTAATAAATCAGGTAACTAAGTTTGTACAAGAAAGGGTGCCATTCCCCCTTGGGGAAGAGATTCATGAGTTTACGCTTGGTGACCAAGTATGGGTCAAAGATTGGACACGCGATTTGCTAGCCCCTTGGTGAAAGGGCCCTTATGTTATTCTAACTACCCCTACTGCAGTTAAAGTGGCAGGTATTGTCCCTTGGAACCATCATACGAGGGTGAAGAGAACATACCACACAGACCCAAAACATGCTGAGTGGACTGCACAGAGGGACCCCGCTGACCCTCGAGAGACTAAGACCTTTCTTAAGAAGAAGGAAAAGAAGATTCCGGACGAGCCCCTTCAGGATGAAGCTGCACAATCAACTCCTGCTGCTTGGCCTCATCAACGTGGTTTTGAACTTATCTTCCGTTTCAACTCAGGACAATGTTTTCATCTCATGGGCCCCTTCCTACACAGACTTCCACAGCACTTCCAGCTGCTGGGTATGTGGGGCTATGCCTCTGTCAGTGATGGATGGACTTCCTTGGTGGGTGTCCACCGCTCTGCCAAGGAGATTTTAAACCACTCTGCTCTTTTCTGGGATGACAAAAAGAGACTTTCCTCTCTCTTGTCAACCATAACCTCTTCTTGCTCTCTTGGTCTAAGACCTACAGTCAATAGACTCGGGTCATGAGGTTACATTTGATATAAATGCCAGTGTAACAAAAGCCTAACCTACTTGTAAATCTACCCCGGTAGCCCCTGTAAACCTACCTTGTTTACATGCTAGGTGGACAAGATCCGTGATTCAATGATATGAGTATATTGCTGCCTTATTCGTATTCTCTATAGGGACAACAGATATCATGATTAAAGTAGATGCCTTGACTTATTTCACAAAACCGGCCCTCCTAGATAGAACAAAAGCCATCCAAGCTTTAAATGAAGAGCAAATCCAAGTGAGAAAAGTGGTAATTCGTGATAGAATGGCTTTGGACATACTCACAGCTGCTCCAGGAGGGACCTGTGCTATAATTAAGGCTGAATGTTGTGTATACATTCCTGACTTATCTGGCAATGTATCGACTGCTTTAGATGACACGAAAAACCAAGTAAAAGCAATGTCAAACGAAAACATTCCTTGCTGAACTTCGGTCCTATCTTGGGTGAAGGGCAATTGGTGGAAAACTATATTTACCACTGTTATAGTTGCCTTGATAGTTCTGCTTTGTGGACCCTGAATTTTATAATGTATTATGAACTTTGTAACCCTAAGGTTGATGTCATTCTCCCAAGTTGGCGGTCGGAGAGCCAGGGTGCAATATATCCCTATGAATGATGTTGATAATATGAGTTAAGAGCATCTAGAACAGGAAATGAAGAAGGAATTCATAGGGCCTGTCTCCATCTTAGGCTTGTTCATGCTGATCATGCTCAGCCACCTTTCCAGTGGACTCTGAACTCTATGTTTAGTGCCTATGAAAACGACAACAGAAGGGTAAGACCCCCTCAGACAGGGGAACCTTGAAGATCATACCTAGGTTACTCATCACCTAAGAGAAAATACACACTAATCACCCCTTCCTCCAGACAGGCCATAAGTTTTATTGTGTCTATCTGAGGGTAACCTCGGGTTTATTGATTATTGGCTAACTGTTTGACTGAGCACATGAGCACATAGCACATGAATGAGGGGGTTATTGGGACTGTATTTTCCTTGGTTTATGTAAGTCTCAAGGAATTTGGGGTGGTGGGTTCAGACACGTACACATGGGGCATAAAAGATTTTCACAAATGCTGGTTGGGGTCGTTGGCTAAGAGAAGACTCTGCCTTGGGCCTGCTGGTGTAATAAACTGCACTCCACTCTCTGCATTATCCTTCAGAGTGAGTATGTTTCCCAGAACGCGTGACAACAACAAGGGAACTGAGATGCCATATGCCCCAGAGCAACAAAGTCTGTGTACCGCAACTAGAGAGCCTGCGCACACAACAAAGATCCAGCATGTTGCAACTAAGATCTGACGCAGCCAGCGAAATTTAAAAAATATTTTTAGAGGTTTTTAAAGTTTTGTTTATCATAGAATTTGACCATGAGAAACTCACTTAATTTGCAATTGGCTATGATTTGATTTCTTGGCAATTATTATGTATACTTGGAATTCTTGTGAAGAGGAAAAATAAACAAATTTTGTGGAAACATAATGCAATTTTCTTTGATTCCTTAAATAAGATTTTTAAAAAACTGACACCATATGTTTTGCAATATTTAAACATTTATTAATTTTGAATTTGAGGTTTTCTGTTATTTTCGAATAATATTTCCAGGTTTTATATATTTTCTTAGGTCCTTGGAAAAGCTTATTGTGTTTAATAGCTTGAACTCTCATAGCATTACTTGATAGCTGAGGTCCTAGAATTAGACTGTGATGTCCAGTACAGTAGTCACTAGACACATCTGCTTTTTAAATTAAAAGTAAAATGGAAAATTCAAGTCCTCAGATGCACTAGCCATATTTCAGGTTTCTAGGATGCTGCTGCTCCAGGTCAATCATTGTCCTGGAAGTGCAGACACTGATCTATCTTCAGACTATAAATCAAGTTGGCTATAAAGGGTTGGAAATTCTCTCAGCTGGCTTGTAAAGGAAAGGAGTGTGAAGGAGACAGAAAATGCTTGCAGACTGTATTGCAGGAAGGTCTCCAAACCAAGTACAAATGAAACAGAACTGAGTGCAAAGTGAAAGAAAGGCCGGAAGAAAATGTGAAGAAAAGTGGGTAGAAATGGTGATACTAACTGATTAAAAAACAAAACAAACCAGGACTTTGAGAACATGTGGCATGCAGGAAAATGAGAGCCGATTTAGTCAACGACTAGAAACTCCAGTTCAGGTGTCTGTCTGCCGCACTGAGAGGAAGCAGCAGATCTCTCCAAGATAATGCAGAGGAAACACCACCAGAATCTGGCAACGGAGTAAGTGTGATAGAGAAAAAAAAGGCTTCTGGGAGACAGAAGAGAGATGATTCTACAGAGTTAGTGCAATTGAGAAGGGTCCTGTCTGTGAGACTGGACAACCCTTGGGAGGAAATGGAGACTTGAGTGTTTATTCTTTTCAACTGAGAGGGTAGGCAGAGGGTGTCACCATCAGAAAACAGGAAGAAATGTGGGACTTGATGGGGCTGGGGGGTCAGTGGGTAAATCATTGACCAAAAAAAACCCACAAAAAACAGTGGTTGCAGACCTGAAGCAGATGGGCTTTCTCAAGGAAGGAAGAAGAAGAAGAAGAAGAAGAAAAAAGTGAAACCAGTAATCCTTGTTTGGAGGGTACTCAGCTCAGTAAAAGGGAGGAAAAGCCATGCCAAAAGGAATGTGTAATAAACAGTCAGTAAAGGTAACAGTCCAGAAGAGGAACAGTTCTAAAGGCCAAGTAGGAAGATCTTAGGATAAAGGAATGACATAGAGAACCACAGGTAGGAAAAACTTTGAGGTTAGAATGAAAACGAATAGACTTAGACCTATATTACTGAAAACCCATCTTATAGTGTTTGAATATGAGGGCAAGAAAAATGTCTTNCTTTTTTATTAAGATGTAGCTGATTTAAAATGTTATAACTGATGCTTTTGAACTGTGGTGCTAGAGAAGGCTCTTGAGAGTCCCTTGGACTGCAAGGAGATCCAACCAGTCATTCCTAAAGGAAATCAACCCTGAATATTCATTGGAAGGACTGATGCTGAAATTGAAGCTCCAATACTTTGGCTACCTGATGCGAAGTACTGACTCATTAAAAAAGATCCTGATGTTGGGAAAGACTGAGGTCATGAGGAGAAGGGGAAGACAGAGGAAGAGATAGTTGGATGGCATCACCAATTCAATGGACATGAGTTTGTGCAAACTCTGGGAGATAACGAAGGACAGGGAAGGCTGGCATGTTGCAGTCCATGGGATCACAAAGAGTTGGACATGACTTAATGACTGAACAACAAAATATGTAATATTATAATGTTTATAAATTATGGTCCACTTAAAGTTACTATAAAATAATGGCTTCGTTCCCTGTCTTGTTCAATATATTCTTGCACATTATTTGTTTTCTCTGTTGTAGCTTCTGCTTCTTAATCTCCTGCCCTGCTCTTGCTCCTCCCTTCACCCGTATTTCCAAACTGGTAACCACTGGTCACCACTAGTTTTCCCGAGTGTTTCATTTAACAGTAGGACTCCCTAAATATACTGAGAGAGAGAAAAGGTAGGAGAAAGCAGGGGAGGGAGGGAACAACTGAACAACTGTAAGGAATTTTTGAGCTAGGTAAATACCAACAACATCTCAAGTAGGCAGAAATGGCTGAGACCTTCAGGCTACTGCTTAAAGTATCTGAATGGTACTAATGTGGAAGTATTAAACGTTGCAAGTTCAAGATAGAGGGAGAGAGAGAGAATCATCTAGACAAGAAGGCAAGTGATCCATCTGGCTCCGTGAGTTTATTTATTTTTTTCTGTTATTGTGTGGAAAAACATTTTGGAACATTTTTCTGTCTTACACTAAATGCCCATATCTGCGCCAACTGAAGATTTCCTCCTTTTCACTATGAACAAAAAGAAGGTGGGAATGAGAATGGAGAGAGAAAGTGTTTTTCACAATAAATCGCCTTGGGCTTGATATAAACTCTAAATCTTTTAAGGAGTGAAGTTTATTTTGAACAATGCTTGTAAGATGGGAATACCAGTGTATCACAATGTAAGTCGTGTGTTTGACCAAAAGAACAGTACAAAACAACACACATCAAAACAAAAGCAACCAAGGACAAAGTTCACAATAATGCTCGTTTCTCTTCAAAAATGTTCCTGATCCAATTTCATATGACAATTTCTACCTTTCTATTTTTGGCTGTTTGGGGGGGGCGGGGGGCGGGTCTGGTCTTTTTTTCTTCCTTGAAAGAACCTGACAGGAAATGATTCTTACCGGTAAAGTCTAAAGGAGGCGTATTTACATAGTTCCTCATGATGTGATCAGGAAATCCTGTTGCAGAAAAAAAAGTTGCAGAAAAAGGAAGAAAAAAATGTAATCTGCTTATGTTTTCTTAAACTTCTCCTGCCCCACCCCTGGAGCCATTCAAAATACAAGAATGGTCACATGTGTATGTATGGCTGAATCTCTTCACTGTTCATCTGAAACCATCACAACACTGTTAATCCGCTACACCCCAATACAAAATATTTTTGGTGTTAAAAAAAAATTACAGTCTCACTTTTTTTTTTGAACCATAGATGTCAGCACCAAAGTTCATACTTCTGAGTTTGCGTCTCTCTTGTTGAAAAGCTAAGAAAGTGGAGGTTTCAGATGCAATTTCGCCTCGTTTCTAGATCTGTCCAGTCTCAACAGGGATGGCTGAATGTCTGTGGGCAGGAGAAGGCATTCCAGCTTTGCAGGTTTCTAATCTCTCTCCTGACGTGCCATCAGGTCTCCCGCTGACGTCTGTGAGCTGTGCGTCAGAGGCTCTGTGATCTCTCTCCTGAATGACAGCGACGCTGCCAGCCAGGAGGGGGCTGTCACTTCAGATTCCACAGCAACTTGAGCGGCTGCAGCTGCCGCCTGAGGGGAAACCAGATGCACCAATATTTTGAACGTGCTATCAGGTTTGCTAGGAATGTACAGACTTGTTGCAGTTGTTTTGCGGGATTCTGGTATTTGAAGTCTGTCACAAAGCCAATTCCAATTTGGGTAATAATGTGATAACGCTGAGCACTGGGTGCTAGGTACTAAATTTTACTTGCGAGTTCACACATTCTTACTGACAAGTTCTATGAACCCCATGTTATAAATAGGGAAACTCCCAGCATTGCTAAGGACACATGGTGAGTCAGTTCTATAAATGGTCATCTGGCAGCACATCGGTTCTCCTGTAACTTTCAACCGTTTGTGTTCTCTGTGTAACATATTCTATCCCGGGAGGGATGGGGGCCATTTGTTACCACCTGGGAATGAAGAATTAGCAAGTTAAATCACTTGCTCTAAGCACATTTTATTTGGAAGGAAGCACTATTATCGCAATTCAGAGACAAAACTACACCTTTTCTATTACATATATTTGTCTGTGGTCAATATCGGGTAGTCGAATGGCACACACTCTCACATGCCCTTTCTTTGTAAAGAAGGCAGACTTTGCACTTTCCTGATGAGATTTTCTCTTCCTATAGCTGTTTCCCCAGATTTGCTGGTTTTTTTTTTTTTTTTTTTTTCACTTTAGAAAGTGTGAGCATGACAATTTAAGATTATATCACAGAGTTCACAGCTGTAAGAGCCATATTTCTTTTTTGCTGTATTGACTGGCTGATTCTCAACCTAAGTGATACTTGGTCCTTTGGGCACTTTGTTGCATTCTTTGATCATTAAGGATTCTCATTAAGCAAAAGCACAAGCAGGAGAAATGAAGACCTAATGTGATGAGCTTCCACTAGAGGAGAGAACTTCCGCTTTAAGGACGAGAACATGGGCCTGTTGCATAAGCAAGGATGCTGTTTTCCATGTCTTCCCATTTTCACTGTATCTTTGGCACATGGAGCAGTGCCTGGGCTGAAGTAGGGCCTAAGTAACAATAAAATTTATTATATACTTATCAAAGGAAAGCATGAATGAATGAATAAACAGATGAATACTTTGTAGACTTTCAAGAGGAGTTTTTGATGTTATTCTGGGGAGAAAAAAGAAGACTGGGCAAACTCAGTGATTTCATTTTTCCTCTCTTTTATTAACAACAATGTATATTGTCTGGAATAGAGGGGTTAAGATAAGGTCTCTGCTCTCAAGCCATTTTCATAACAGTTACCGATTCTGGTAAAACAACTGGATTTAGGGCCTCAGTCCTAATGTCAGAGTTATACCACTATCCCTTAGTAAATATTCTTGTATGCTGTTATCAAGATTCAGAAAACATGAACTTTGCACCTTGCATCATCATTTTTTATTTGGAGTTTCCTTCAGCTCCAATTTTTTCTGCCTACGTGGTGTTCTATTAGTATTGTTGTTGAACTGAATTGTTAAATTTCAAAAGCATATTTTTAAAGACAGTTTCAGTAATATTTCTAGATTATACATAGCTTTTTCATTACTTTTTGCTAAAAAAAAGGATGTTTAGAGCATTCCAGAAAGTTCCTTATCACTGAACTCTTTTACATGAACATTAATAATGTGTCCCAACTGTATATTTATTTTGACTCTCAGGCTTAGTTGCTGTGTGTCTTTTACTGACCCTCAGTTTTCTCATGTAGAAAATGGAGATGATATTTACCTTTTGAAGCGTTAGTAATTTTAGGAGAACCCATATAAAAACACTGAAAATTTCTGCGCATTCTAAGTACTCTGCCCAAAGTTGCCAATTTTTAGTATTGTATTTGATTTTAATAACTAAATGAGTGTTCGATCCCTGGGTCAGGAAGATCCCCTGAAGCAGGGCATGGCAAACCCACTCCAGTATTCTTGCCTGGAGAATCCCATGGACAGATGGAGCTTGGCAGGCTATAGTCCATGGGGTTGCAAAGAGTTGGACAGGACTGAAGTGACTTAGCACACATGCATTTATACAGGGCGTAAATGACAGAGACGCTGCAAATGAATATACATTGCCTTTGCTCTCAAGTAGAAACAGTCCCAGCACCTAAATAAATGAATCATAATGCAAACCTGTGATAATAATAAATGAATAAAGTGCTTAGGAACATAGTGATTGACTTCATCCTACGAAACACCAGGAAGACTACTTACAGAATGGAATTTTATTTCAAACTTGCAAAATGGGTTTAAATGTATCAGGAGAAGAAAAGGGCATCATTTTAGGCCGTGAATATACATGAAATAGAAGTTCAGAATGACCAGAACCTTCAACGCTGGTTCCATCAAAGTGGAATTTGGAGAGAGGTGGTTGAAGAAGTGAAAAAACTTGTTGAAGACGGATGTGAAGGAACTTGTATGGTAAGGGAGGAATTTGATTTAATTTTCTGTAATTAGATCTATGTTTTAGAAAATTAACTCGAGGTAGTATGAATGATAGTATAGTGGTTACCATCTGAGTCACCAGGGAACCTCCTGTACCATCAGATCAGATCAGTTGCTCAGTCATGTCCAACTCTTTGAGACCCCATGAATCGCAGCACGCCAGGCCTCCCTGTTCATCACCATCTCCCGGAGTTCACTCAATCTCACGTCCATCGAGTCGGTGATGCCATCCAGCCATCTCATCCTCTGTCGTCCCCTTCTCCTCCTGCCCCCAATCCTTCCCAGCATCAGAGTCTTTTCCAATGAGTTAACTCTTCGCATGAGGTGGCCAACTTACTGGAGTTTCAGCTTCAGCATCATTCCTTCCAAAGAACAACCAGGACTGATCTCCTTTAGGATGAACTAGTTGGATCTCCTTGCAGTTCAAGGGACTCTCAAGAGTCTTCTCCAACACCACAGTTCAAAAGCATCAATTCTTTGGTGCTCAGCTCTCTTCAGAGTCCAACTCTCGCATCCATACACGACCACTGGAAAAACCTTAGCCTTGACTAAGACGGACCTTTGTTGGCAAAGTAATGTCTCTGCTTTTGAATATGCTATCTAGGTTGTTCATAGCTTTTCTTCCAAAGAGTAAGCGTCTTTTAATTTCATGGCTGCATCCACCATCTGCAGTGATTTTGAAGCCCCCCAAAATAAAGTCTGACACTGTTTCCACTGTTTCCCCATCTATTTACCAAGAAGTGATGGGACCAGATGCCATGATCTTCGTTTTCTGATTGTTGAGCTTTAAGCCAACTTTTTCGCTATCTTCCTTCACTTTCATCAAGAGGCTTTTTAGCTCCTCCTCACTTTCTGCCATACGGGTGGTGTCATCAGCATATCTGAGGTTATTGATATTTCTCCTGGCAATCTTGATTCCAGCTTGTGTTTCTTCCAGTCCAGCGTTTCTCATGATGTACTCTGCATANAAGTGATGGGACCAGATGCCATGATCTTCGTTTTCTGATTGTTGAGCTTTAAGCCAACTTTTTCACTCTCTTCTTTCACGCTCATCAAGAGGCTCTACTGTAATCATACCCTAATCTAGGACTTCCAGCTCCCAGAACTGTGAGAAATAAATTTCTGTCCTTTATAAGCTAAAAAAAAAAAGGACAAAATCTAGAGTTAGATGAAGAGGAAGTCAGTCACTCAGTCCTGTTGGACTCTTTGCGACCCCATGGACTGTAACCCACCAAGGTCCTCTGTCCATGGGATTCTCCAGGCAAGAATAGTGGAATGTGTTGCCATGCCCTCCTCCAGTGGATCGTCCTGACCTAGGGATCAAACCTGGGTCACCTGCATTGCAGGCAGATTCTTAACCATCTGGGCCACCAGGGAAGCCCAATCTAGAGCTAGATGGCTTGGATTAAAATCTTGCCTCTACTCTTTACTAGTTCATGACTTTAGGGCAAGTTACAGCAACTCTGTGTGACTCAGTTTTCCTGGCCATAACGTGGGGATAGTAAAAATACATGATTTACAAAGTTATTGTGAGGTATGAGTTAAGCTATGATTAGAATAGTGCCTGGCATGTAATAAGCACTGTCAATAAATGCTGGTTAAACAATAATATAAAATAGAAAGAGAGAATGAAAGCAGTGAATGAATGAATTAAACCCAGGTGGGATGCTGGTGAGGATCAGCTCTCAGACAGTCATTTCAGTGGACTGTAGTAATGCAGAAGAAAATTTGTCTGGTCCAAAACATAGAGAACTTTGAATAAAACAACAATATTCTTAAAACAGAGGCGAACTTGAAATCATTGATTGGGGGCTAATACACAAAAACCCATGGTAATTTTCCAATTTGATCTAGGTCCTATTGCTGGGGACTGGGACCAGACAGAAGTGGAGAAGCAGACATAAGTACACAGAGAGCTGAATTTAAGCTATCGCTATAAAGCTAGAAGCATTGAAGAGAGTTCTAAGATATTAATATGAAAATGGGGCCAGAAAAATCTATCTATGGCCTGGAAGATGTGACAAAAATATTTTATATAGTTCTATAGATGGAAAAAAGTGCCACGTGTAAAACAAATAAGTATGCAAAACAGCTGTGAGGTACTAATGAATATTGCCTACAATGTATAGAGATTTTATTCGAATGAAATGAACATAAAAATGTTTATGAACAACTCAACTATGTACTGTATAAGACACACACTTCAAATTCAATGCCATGGGTAGTTTGAAAGTAAAAAGATAAAGATATTACACGCGAATATTCATTTATTTAAAAAGAGTGGTTCTATTCGTATCTGATAAAGTATATTTCAGAACAATAAACATCGCTAGAGAAAAGGAGGGACATTATGTAATGATAAAAGGATAAATTCACCAGGAAGACATAACAAATTAAATTGTGTACGTACCAAACAATACATATGAAGAAAAAAAATTATGAAACAAAAATAGACTGAAAAGTAGAGAAATCCAAAATTGGCTCATAAATGGCTGAACAATATAATCAAGCTAGCAAACCTAGTTGACATATATAGAGCGTTTAACTCAGCAGTAGCACAGTATGTATTTTTTAAAATCAAGCCTCTGTGGAAAAGTAGCTAAGACAGATTATATCTTGGGATATAAAACACCAAATTAAAATATAGCATTGAAATATGTATACTATCATGTAAGAAACGAATCGCCAGTCTATGTTCGATGCAGGATGCAAATATAATCAAGCTAGCAAACCTAGTTGACATATATAGAGCGTTTAACTCAGCAGTAGCACAGTATGTATTTTTTAAAATCAAGCCTCTGTGGAAAAGTAGCTAAGACAGATTATATCTTGGGATATAAAACACCAAATTAAAATATAGCATTGAAATATGTATACTATCATGTAAGAAACGAATCGCCAGTCTATGTTCGATGCAGGATGCAGGATGCTTGGGGTTGGTGTATGGGGATGATTTGGAGGGATGATGGGGGGTGGGAGGTGGGAGGGGGGTTCATGTTTGGGAGTTCGTGTAAAAAAATAAATAAATCAAAAAAAATAAAATAAAAATAAAAGAATTACATCTAGGCTGATTGTAACATAAAACAACAGGATCTAAGCTATTTCCATGTCATCTCTGTGCAAGTGAATAATAAAATAAAAGAAGCTCCCAAAAGTGTAGCATAAATTATCCAAGTTATACATTAAGACTGATTTTCGGAACTTAGTCAAAGATACATTGGCTAGCATAAAAATAATTTAAAACCATAAAGAATTGAGGAAGCTTGGAATTGAATTTTTAAATGGTTAGAGTCGGACATGACTGAAGTGACTTAGCAGCAGCAGAGTTTTTTTTTTTTTTTTGATGTCTCATATCAATCTGTAGGAAGAGAGCTCTAAGCAAAGTTGTATCTTAAAATGGTATAATCTGTGAATAGTTTTGTTTGTGGGAGGAGGTCACAGAAAGGTTACTCCTCTGGCTTTCTTCTTGACAAGTAATCAGAGTACTTCACAGATCCCCTGCTTTCCAATTATTTTATATAGTCTTGAGAATTAATTTTTGCATCAAATTATACTTCCTTAGTTTTGATTGAATAAAATTTGATAGGATTGTACAAATAGGCTAGATAATAATACTTGCTTCAATTAATACATACTTTAGGATGAAATCATAAAGGGTTAACACATAACAAGGTGCACTGTGTGTTAAAATAGTGACAACTAGTATCTCTCTCTCATAGGCAGTATAATTTCTTTTGTGTACCAAAAAAAGGAAAACCCTTACGTTTTCCTTATTCTTGTTTAATTTAAGATGCAAGTTAGTATAGCCATTTAATTGTTTATTCATCCACCTGTCCACCATCCATTCATTTAGTCAATAAACATTTATTGAACCTTTCTTGTATATCAGGAATTGGGCTTGGGTACTGGTGATTCAGAGATTAATAACTGTTCTTGAGATTATTATTTTCAAGAAACAAATTCACAAGTAATTATAAGTATGAATAGAGTGCTGTACATGTAAAAGAAGGTATATCTAATTGTTGCTGAAATGTCAATGAAGACTTCAAAGGCAAGGCAATATTAAAAGTGAGTCTGGAAAGATAACAAGTTCCTTCAGTTCAATTCAGTCGCTCAGTAGTGTCCGACTCTTTGCGACCCCATGAATCACAGCACACCAGGCCTCCCTGTCCATCACCAACACCCGGAGTGTACCCAAACCCATGTCCATCGAGTTGATGATGCCATCAAGCCATCTCATCCTCTGTCATCCCCTTTTCCTCCTGCCCCCAATCCCTCCCAGCATCAGAGTCTTTTCCAGTGAGTCAACTCTTTGCATGAGGTGGCCAGCGTATTAGAGTTTCAGCTTTAGCATCCGTCCTTCCAAAGAACACCCAGGACTGATCTCTTTAGAATGGACTGGTTGGATCTCCTTGCAGTCCAAGANGATGGAAAAAAGTGCCACGTGTAAAACAAATAAGTATGCAAAACAGCTGTGAGGTACTAATGAATATTGCCTACAATGTATAGAGATTTTATTCGAATGAAATGAACATAAAAATGTTTATGAACAACTCAACTATGTACTGTATAAGACACACACTTCAAATTCAATGCCATGGGTAGTTTGAAAGTAAAAAGATAAAGATATTACACGCGAATATTCATTTATTTAAAAAGAGTGGTTCTATTCGTATCTGATAAAGTATATTTCAGAACAATAAACATCGCTAGAGAAAAGGAGGGACATTATGTAATGATAAAAGGATAAATTCACCAGGAAGACATAACAAATTAAATTGTGTACGTACCAAACAATACATATGAAGAAAAAAAATTATGAAACAAAAATAGACTGAAAAGTAGAGAAATCCAAAATTGGCTCATAAATGGCTGAACAATATAATCAAGCTAGCAAACCTAGTTGACATATATAGAGCGTTTAACTCAGCAGTAGCACAGTATGTATTTTTTAAAATCAAGCCTCTGTGGAAAAGTAGCTAAGACAGATTATATCTTGGGATATAAAACACCAAATTAAAATATAGCATTGAAATATGTATACTATCATGTAAGAAACGAATCGCCAGTCTATGTTCGATGCAGGATGCAGGATGCTTGGGGTTGGTGTATGGGGATGATTTGGAGGGATGATGGGTGGGAGGTGGGAGGGGGGTTCATGTTTGGGAGTTCATGTACACCTGTGGCAGATTCATGTCAATGTATGCCAAAAGCAATAGAGTACTGTAAAGTAAAATAAAGTAAAATGGAAGCTCTAATAAAAATAATAATAAAAAAATCACATAGAGTATATTTTCTGACCATAATGAAATCAAACTAGAGATCAAAAACAGAAAGACAATAGAAATACCTTCAAACACAGAAATTAAACAACACACTTCTAAAAATTCATGTATCAAAGAGATAGTCTCGACAGAAACAACAACGAAAAGAACAGAATGACAATGAAAATACAGCATATCAAAATGCGATATGAACTGTCATAAAAGAAGTTCTGAGAGGGGAATTTATAGCATTAAATGCTTGCATGAGAAATGAAGAAAGTTTTCAAATTAGTAATTTAAGTTTCTACATCAAGAAACTAGACAAAGAAGACCAAAGCAGCAGCAGAAGTAAGATAATACAGAGCATAAGTAAATAAAATTGAAAATAGGAAAGCGATAGAGAAAATTAGTGAAACAAGAAGTTGCTTGTTCAAAACAAGCCAACAAATAAAAATAAAATGGAAATAAATCTCTAGCAGGCTTCCCTGGTGGACCAGTGGTAAAGAATCTGCCTAAGTTGAATTTAGTGTGGAGTAGATGAAGACCAATATTAAGAGTTAAAAGTTTTTCTTTTTGTACAAACTCCTGTAGGATCATATGATAAACTGTGGTATAATGGTTTAGTCACATAAAAGCTCTTGATTACACTGCAACAAGTGAGTATTTTATCCTGACAAGTGGATCTTAGAAAGAAATTATTTTTAGAGAATAGAGGAAATAAGTTAGTTTCTTTTGGGTAGCTACTAACTTACTCTCAATAGAGTACAGCACATTACTAGAGTTCATAATGGTTGATGGTAAGGAAGCATTCTCTGGTCAGTTTATTTTCCTTTTCAGTTTTGCTCAAACAAAATGGGTTGTTTCTACTGAATTTTAACCAGTAATGAATGAAGGGGATGTCCTCACTTATTTATACATTAATATACTATGTCAGTGTCGATAAAATTATAACTTCACTGTTAGTTTACTATTTACCAGATTTTCTATTTTCTAGGACAAACTGCTGCTGCTGCTGCTAAGTCACTTCAGTCGTGTCCGACGCTGTGTGACCCCATAGACGGCAGCCCACCAAGCTCCCCCATCCCTGGGATTCTCCAGGCAAGAATACTGGAGTGGGTTGCCATTTCCTTCTCCAATGCATGAAAGAGAAAAGTGAAAGTGAAGTCGCTCAGTCTGTCTGACTGTTAGCGACCCCATGGACTGCAGCCCACCAGGCTCCTCTGTCCATTGGATTTTCCAGGCAAGAGTACTGGGGTGGGGTGCCATTGCCTTCCCTGCTAGGACAAACTAGGGACTGGGAAGCCTGGTGGGCTGCTGTCTCTGGGGTTGCACAGAGTCGGACACGACTGAAATGACTTAGCAGCAGCAGCAGCAGAACAAAATTGTACTGATAATATAGAAACCTGTCTGAAACAATAGAATTGGAAATTGTGATACTTGTTTTTGTTGCTAAGTCATGTCTGACTCTTTTGTGATCTCATGAACTGTAACCCACCAGGCTCCGCTATCCATGGCATTTTCCAGGCAAGAATACTGGAGTGAGGGGCCATTCCCTTCTCCAGGGGATCTTCCCAGCCCAGGGATGGAACCTGCATCTCCTGTATTGGCAGGCAGATTCTTTACTACTGAACCACCAGGGAAACCCCATTCCAGTAATTTGACTAATTTTAAAAAAAGAATAACCAATTAATCATGAAGTAGAACAGTTATGGAGATTTGCCTTTTTGTAGATCAAGAATAGGAGAAGGCAATGGCACCCCACTCCAGTACTCTTGCCTGGAAAATCCCATGGACAGAGGAGCCTGGTAGGCTGCAGTCCATGGGGTCGCTAAGAGTCAGGCATGACTGAGCGACTTAACTTTCACTTTTCACTTTCATGCATTGGAGAAGGAAATGGCAACCCACTCCAGTGTTCTTGCCTGGAGAATCCCAGGGATGGAGGAGCCTGGTGGGCTGCCGTCTATGGGGTCGCACAGAGTCAGACACGACTGAAGCGACTTAGCAGCAGCAGCAAAAAAAAAAAAAAAAAAAAAAAAAGCGATGCTTAGATATTACTCAAATTAACACAGTTGGCACATATGTAAAATCAATTCATTTACCAATTTGTTAAAATGTATTAAGAGTTGGAACTCTACTGCAAAAAATGTTTAAGCAAACTTTCTGCTTTGGAACATATTTGAGCAGTAAAGGGCAATGGTTAAGAATTCTGGCTTTTGTGGTCAAACATATCTGCTCTGTGATCACTAGTTGTGTGGTTTTGAGTCAAAGTAGACTTTTCTGGGTACAGAGCAGGACAAAGTAGACCTTCCTGGGTACAAAGATAACAGGAGGAGGAATTTGTCTCAAAAAAATTCTGATAATTGAATTAAGTCCAGCTTGTAATATACAGTGCCTGATAAACTGCTCAAACAGTGTTTGGTTTTACTAGAATTTATCATTGCCTTGGTATCATAATACTGTCAACTATTGATTCTACATATGAGAAAGCTTTTACATGGAAATCTGATTAATAGAGTTTTCTATATGTATGTGTATGTAAGACTTTAATGATGAAGTTGTTGTAAAATTAGAAAATAAGACAGCTGTTTATATTGAGTTACTGTGTTACAGGCACTGGTGAAGAATTTTCACATATTTTATTTCACATGTATTATCTCACTTTGTGTGCAGAAGAGCCATGTAGGATAGCGATATTCTTTTCATTTCAGAATTGAGATAAGAAAATTTCTGTTTTGAGAGTCACAGATATATAGCCACAAAATCATATTCAAATGTCCTAAGTCCCTAGTTTTACTGTCTTGTAGAAAGCGTGATTAAGCCATAATACTGATTGAATGGAGATTAACTGTGATACTTCTGCTTCTTTGACTGATTGAAGCCGGTCATGATGCAATCTTCTACTCCTGCTATTGTGTATGTGTATGACTGTGCTGGAAATGTCATAAAAGAACTATTGTCATAAAATGTCATAAAATAATTATTCATAGTTTTTAGTTGATTTGTGATAAATTGTCTGTATATAGGTTACAAGGTCTGACTGATAAGATTATATGATAGATGGATAGATAGATAGGTACAGCCGCTAGGAAAAGTAAGAGGCAGTCTGGCTTTACCATAAATGGCTAAAAGACTCATTTTGCTAAGAATCAAGGAACCTGGGCATTTGTAAAGCCTCAGGAAAGTGCCCCTAAACTTTAGCAACCAGGAGATGTGAAACTAGCACAAGGATGAAACAGAGGGGAAAATGATCCCCTTATCCACAATTCTCAAACATTTTTAAACATCAAAAATGACATATCAAAATATACTGAAATCTTTTAAGCATTTGTTTTTAAATATATGAGTGAACATGCTGTTTTATAAACATGCATCGAAAGAAAGCATTTCATGTTAATAAATTAGGGTTCATATTACATTTGAAAAAATAAATCATTCAATATTTAAACATTTGGGTGAAGACAGAGTTTTTGGTATTTTTCTGGATTTATTATATAATTTAGGTATCTTTGGTTTGGCATTTGCATATTAAAATTTGCTGTTTCATATTGAAAATTGGATATTGAATATTTAAAATATTGATATTTCAATATTTCCGTATTGAAAATTTGATAGTTTTAGCTCTAAGGCTGAAGTTTGTATTCCAATCTTTGTACGCCCTCTTCTGGTTACTGGCAAGTATAAAAGGTTCTGAATTTTCTCAATGGATTCCAAGATTTGTATCAACATTTTTATATTTTTATACTTAAATTTCTGAAATGTGACAGTAAATCACCACTTCTGATAGTTGGTGATTGACCAGTTGACCTTAATTACAGTGGATGATGATCAGAAATGATCTGTATGCCCCAGGGACCTCTAAGAGGCTTACTTCTGGGAGCCAAGATGCTTTGAATCTCAGGGGTCAAATGGGAACACCATATGGGAAAAGGAAGAAAGAAGGAAGAAAACAGACGTAATTAGGCAGTTGTTACATGTAAAGTGAAGCCATAGGTATTTCTGAGCCACCATCTCAAAGAGATCAATAGTTGCTGTTTTGACAAGAAGGAAATTGAGGCACAAAATGCCTAAGTGATTTTCCCAAGATTACATAACTGGTAAAGCCAGACATCTGACACCTTCTTGACTTAAGCCCTGTTCTCTCTTCATTAATAGGCTTCACTGGTGCCTCAGACAGTAAAGAATCTGCCTGCGATGAGAGAGACTTGGGTTTGATCCCTGCGTTCGGAAGATCCCCTGGAGAAGGGAATGGCTACTGAATCCAGTATTTTTGCCCAGAGAATTCCATGGTCAGAGGAGCCCACTACAGCCCATGGGGTCATAAAGAGTCAGACACGACTGAGCAATTAATACTCTACTATCTTCATTAATACATAATAAAAGGCAGAGAGGCAGGAAAAAAGTAATGTACAGCACAGAAAAGTTTGTGATTTATTCATTCAATTACTCATTTAACAAGCATGATTTGATTTGTGGATTATAAAGTACATGCTGTTAAAATAATTTAAATCTATTTTAATTTACAGTATTTTTGTGGACAGACTGACCTATAAATATTGTCAGATGTCAGATAATCTTTCATTATGTAGTGATAACATGAAGTAATGAGTAATGAATAAGAGAAAGTGAGAGCAAATTGCATTCTTCTTATCCTTTATTTTAACAAACACACCGAAGCTGTGTTTTTCTTATCCCCCAGAGAGAAAGGGAAAAAAGAGACAGGATAGAAGGAAAGTGATTTTTACCTAGTGCTGACTACACGTAAGTGCTTTATATATTTTGTTTTTATTAATTGTCTCAACAAACCTGTGATGTGAGGCACTGAGTTTTAATCATAAGATAGCCATATATCCTGGCTTGCCAGATTGTCCTGCTTTACTTCTGCTGTCCTGGGATAATTATTAATAGCACCTTCTTTCACTCTTCAAAATATCCTGATTTGGTGTGTTTGTGTGTATGTTACTCAGTCGTGTCTGACTCTTTGCCATCCCATGGACTGTAGCCCACCAGGCTCCTCTATCCACGGAATTCTCCAGGCAAGAATACTGGAGTGGGTGGACATTCCCTTCTCCAGGGCATCTTCCTGACCCAGGTATTGAACTCTGGTCTCCTGCATTGCACGCAGATTCTTTACCACCTGAGCTACCAAAATATCCTAATTTGGACAATGTATTGTATGTCCTTTTAACGATCTGTTTTACTCCAGGCAAGAAGACTGGAGTGGGTGGCCATTCCCTTCTCCAGGGCATCTTCCTGACCCAGGTATTGAACTCTGGTCTCCTGCATTGCACGCAGATTCTTTACCACCTGAGCTACCAAAATATCCTAATTTGGACAATGTATTGTATGTCCTTTTAACGATCTGTTTTGTACTTATACAAACCAAGGTCCAGACAAATTAAGCAACTTGCCCAAGCTGGTCAGTTTGCGAGCTGCCCGGTGAGGACTGGGAGAAAACTTCGCCTGACCCTAAAGCCCAGACTCTTCTTGCTGTACCAAGGTTGTGTCTGTCACACCTTCAGAATTTCTTCAGATCCTTTTTGACTCTCCTTTGCCTCTTTGAGGTAATGTGATTTATTGCTTATCTTGCAGGCTTTATAGGCTAAGTCATAACTGCGATTAAATTTCCCATGTAAAATATAATTCCGTTTTCAAAAGGAAACACAGATCTTGCTGATAGAACCACTCATGAATGCTAACAGCCTTGTTAACTGCAGTGCCCGATTGCTTTGTCAACTGATCACCATACAGTGCTTAACTCAGTCATATCAAAAGGTTCCTGTGATACTGAAAGGCTGTATTATCTTTATTTAATATTCTGCCCTTTCTGTGGTGCTCTGTCAGATCAAAGTGTTAACCTTGTTGAATGATCATTTTGCTAATGAGTTCCTGGTAACATTGTGTCATTGTCAGAGAAGAGAGACTCCTTTGAATGAAAACTTTCAAATGTCAACTAAACCAGATCCTTGAAATTTATCCTCTGGAAAGCTGTCCATGGGTGACACATACTGTATGAACATAGGGGCAGAACTAGAGGGTGGAGAGTAAGTTGCAGTTAAAATGTGAAATACACAGCAAGGAGGCCTGTGGGGGAAGAACTTACAAAAAGTCAGCTGGCAGGCATATAGGTGTACACCTAAAGGGAAGTGATTTTACCCCCTTTTGCTTAAAGATAGTTGAGGGTGGATGATTTAAACAGCTAGACAGTAAAATACCATGTTTGATAAAACTCATTAACTTTAATGTGACTTAACACATTTCTTCTCTCAGGAGTACTTCATTTTTTTCCTCCTAGAAATTAAACAAATGAAAATATAGACAAAAATTTCAACATCGACTGACAGCCTAGACACACTTCAGTGAGGGGTCTGCTTGGAAAGTCTCAATGCAGAGGTGAAGTCAATCTACTCTGTCAGTTGCTAGGGTGCCTCTCAGCATAGCACATGTGTTTAGGTGGACTTAAAGAAATATTGTGAATGACAGTTTTAAAAAGCTGTTCCCTTTCTGAGCTCTGTCCCTGACATAAAATTCCCAATTATATACTCTGTTTATCTCTCTCTTGGCTTAAAATAACATATATATAATACAAGTGTGTCATAAACTTTCTCACTTTTGTGTGAGAAACACTTTGTGTTTAATGTGGGGAGAAAAAAAATTTTTGGTGGATAATGAGGGAGTAAGAAAGAAAAATAATTCAAAACCTACTTTGTACAGAGAAAAAACACCCTGGATTTTGCAAAAGCACTTCTGCAAAGTCAGTGAGCTTGCAAAATCCAACTGCAAGAATAATTTAGCATTTGCAGCATCTTCTTTCTTATCTTGGCTTATTAGGGATTGCCAAAATGTATTCCAAAGAACATTAAAAGAAGCTTCCCTTTCTTTTTTCCACTCTCATATGCTTGTGTCTAGCCTCTTAATAGCCCATAATCAGGTGAGTTGTTTATGATGCTATTAAGTGAAGACAGCCTTACTGTGAAGGTACCTTGATGTGTTGCCATGGAAATGCCACAAGCACTGATTCAGAATTAGGATTTTTGGCCACAAGCATAGAGAGAAGACAAGTTGAGATTTTCTTTAAAAGAATTCAAAATAACCTCAGTTATATTCATCCCTTGCTTGTGCAACAGATATATCCTTTAAAGAATTTATTTTTCATAACTTAAAAATATACTGTTATAGATATTTTAAAGAATACTGATAGCCATTGTTGGCAAGTCTGGAAACAACAAAATTGTTGTTGTTCTAAGTGATAATAGTACCTATCTTCTGGTTATATTATTTTAGTATAATTAGATGTCATAATGTATGGTAAGCATTCAGCAAGGTTTTTAACAAGTATAGGTTAAAGCGTCTGCCTGCAATGCGGGAGACCCGGGTTTGATCCCTGGGTCGGGAAGATCCCCTGGAGAAGGAAATGGCAACCCACTCCAGTATTGTTGCCTGGGAAATCCCATGGACGCAGGAGCCTGGTGGCCTACAGTCCACGGGGTCGCAAAGAGTCGGACACGACTGAGCGACTTCACTTTCACTTTCAGGCAGATTTCTGGGCTTCCTAGGTGGTGGTGCTGCTGCTGCCACCTGCCAATACAGGTGACGTAAGAGAAGCAGGTTCGATACCTGGGTTGGAAAGATTCCCCTGGAGGAGGGCATGGCTACCCACTTCAGCGTTCTTGCCTGCAGAATCCCACGGACAGAGGAGCCTGGCGGGCTACAGTCCATGGGCTCACAAAGAGTCGGATACGACTGAGAGACTAACATTTTCACTATCTTTATAGTGAAAAACTTTATAGTGTAAAGTATAACACTTTATAATGTTAGCGAGTAGCATCTTTCACTATCTCTATAGTTACAGTCACTAATGTGACTTTTCATTCAGTTCAGTTCAGTTCAGTCGCTGAGTCGTGTCCGACTCTTTGCGACCCCATGAATCGCAGCACGCCAGGCCTCCCTGTTCATCACCATCTCCCGGAGTTCACTCAGACTCACGTCCTCGGAGTCAGTGATGCCATCCAGCCATCTCATCTCTGTCGTCTCCTTCTCCTCCTGCCCCCAATCCCTCCCAGCATCAGAGTCTTTTCCAATGAGTCAACTCTTCACGTGAGGTGGCCAAGGTACTGGAGTTTCAGCTTTAGCATCATCCCTTCCAATGAACACCCAGGGCTGATCTCCTCCAGAATGGACTGGTTGGATCTCCTTGCAGTCCAAGGGACTCTCAAGAGTCTTCTCCAACACCACAGTTCAAAAGCATCAATTCTTCAGGGCTCAGCTTTCTTCACAGTCCAACTCTCACATCCATACATGACTACTGGAGAAACCATAGCCTTGACTAAGACGAACCTTAGTCGGCAAAGTAATGTCTCTGCTTTTGAATATACTATCCAGGTTGATCATAACTTTTCTTCCAAGATAAGAATTTTAGGACTCTTGGAGGTCAAGATAAGCTAAGAAAACCTTTTTCTTTCTGGATTCCTGACTTGCCAAGTGATGCTCTCCCCGCCACTTCCAGTGGGTCACTTACAGACCTCATGGTTCTCATTCCTGTGGGCTCTGCTAGGCTGGATGGAGATCCTGGTTCCTGGGTGATGGAGGGAGGAGGGAGGGGTCCTCCAAAGGATACAGGAAGTGATCCATTGAATCTGCAACTATAAAGTGCCACCTGGTCACTCAGAAGTTCTCATGCCGAGGGATGAGGGGGCATACAAAGGAACACTGTACTGGCAAGGATAATCAGTCTGCCCTCTTTCACAAGGCAATAGAATTGCTGTAAGTTTCTTTCCCAAGATCACACAACTGTTGAATGGCTCAAAAAGCATTTAAACCTCTGCCTCTGATGTCCATGTTCTTACTATCATATCTTAAAAGAGGTTCTCAGGAAACCTTGAAATGAATGCTCATAATGCCTGGAATATGTATAATCAGATCCTGTATTTTCTAACAAAATCAGAGCAATTACAGAAACAAAATTTGGGATATGAATAAGAAATAAGAGATCATTAAGTAATTTAATCTCTACCAGGTAATTGAAGGCACTAAAATATTAATATCCAGATATTAACTAATAAAAGTATATATTAACATGCTAAGTAGTATTTCAAAATTTTACATGGAGTCAGTGAGATGAAAGAATACTGCAAATATGGTAATAAAGAGAAATGGTATATGAATGGTAGACTTTCACCCAAAAGTCATAGATCTAGAGCAACAGGTCATCTGGGCTTGGTACTCACATTAAAATAATAGAAATTCAACATCATGCTTTCTGATTTTATTTGACTTAGGGAATCAAGCTAAAAGACGGAAATCAGTGAGCAACAGATAGACTTACCATACTTTAGAATTTAGAGTCAAATAAATCACAAAAACAAACATAAAACTTTACTTTGAGAGAGATGGATGTAGAGTTCTGAAAGAAGGTTCTGTCTCATCTAGAGGAGGTTTCCTTTGGGTTGGAACTTTGAGTGAGATCTCTTTGAGTTACCTATTATTAGGTGAAAAATTGGCCCAATTTGGTGCCATGAAACAAACGTTTATTTTGGTCATAAGGTCTGTGTGCAGGTGATGAGTGTGGTCAGGACACAGCAGATATATTTTATTGTCTGCTCCATGGTGTCTGGAGGCTCCAATGGACGATCCAAAGGCCCCGTGTCTATGTTGGAGGCACGTGGGGAGGTGGCTTCTAAGGTCAGAATCAGAGACTTCTGAGTGCTCACTCAGCTGCCTGTAGGCAGGGACTTCTGACCAGAATAGCCCTCGGTAGTCTCTCCTTACAGCCAGGACTTCCCCACTAACAATGAATGGTTGGGTTCCCAGTCCAAGCATTGTCAGAGGGACAGAGCCAGTCAGAAGCAGTAGCGTGGTGTTGCTTCTCCTGCATTCTGTTCTCAAAGCAGCCACAAAGGCCAGCCCAGTTTCAAAAGAAGAGGAAAGCGGCTCTGCTTCTTTACACCAAGAGGCAAGGTTCTGGGGAAGGTTACAAGGGACAGGAAGTATTCTTGTTTCTGTAAAAGATAACCTATCACAGACCTGAAAAATGAGTAGAAATTAACTGCGCTAAGGAGTGAGCGTGGGACAAGATGAAGAAGAAGAGCATTCTAATGGAAGCAAAGAGGACCACAGGGAACTTGGGGACCTGGAGAGAGGAGTGATACCATTTAATGAGACAGGAAACACTAGTCCCGGGAGAAGATCAAGTGTAGACTTTTGCTTTGAGATGACTTTTAAACATTCAAATTCAACTGTCAGTTTGCAGTGCCAGGAACTCAAAGTGTTTCATCAGTTACAGTTGTAGTTCAGTTGCTCAGT